>CM065926.1:11911341-12511341 GCA_033439105.1 Magallana nippona
CTTCTTTTATGGCCTACCGAAGTAGTTTCAACATATAAAGGAACTTTTAAACTGTTAATAAGACAACTTCAGTTTTGACATTTTTTAAAAATAAGTTGTACACCTATATGACTTTTAACCTTTTGACGTATAAAAAGAACAATCAATGGTCATGGACAATATGTGTCTTTATTGTGACGTCTTGCAATTCAAAGGCCCATAGATTGAAAAGGATAATGCAGTATCTTTAACAACAGTTAAGAATCAATAGGGACAATCTTACTCAGTCACTGGTTATAGCCAACTGATAATTGTAGACAGACAAAACTTCTCAACTCTTATCTTAACAATTGACTGGCATTTTTAATGCAAAACCATTTATTAGATTCTTATGTTATAATAACCATAGTTTAACTTCAAAAATATCATTTTGAAAAAAGATAAAATTGAAAAACAGGTGTTGAGTTATGGATTAATTTTTTTGCAAGGTAATAAGATCTGCTGCATTACCAAGTCAGAAGAATTGCATGTATACATGTATATGACCTTCAGTCTTTGAGACAGAGCAATTCTTGTGATCACCAATGTATTACATCTCAACAACACACAAATCGGTTTTGGGTTGGTTTTTTTTTCTTTTGGTAATTGCACTATGCACACAGTACGAAGAAAAGTCATTTTTGTACCTGATAGTTAAAAACTATGTTCGTGTAAAAGAAAATTAACGTCGTAACATCTTCTGCTACGGTAAAGATCAATACTAGACAGTTGCTGCATAAATATACAGCGTTAAACAACAAAATAGATCAATCAATCAGTAAATCAATCAAGCATCATCTACGACCCGGAAAGATAGTTTAGAAAAAACAAAATGTATTTTTTCATATTAATAATAGAATACTTATATTGCGGATTTACATCGAAATCCTCCGGAGAAAAATTTTTGCTTGTAATTGTTCATAAAATACCGCGTTTGATGGGTAAACCACGCTGCCCCTTAATTCGCATTTTTCTTTGTGAGAACCTTTATTACGGTCATTATGTTTCCTCGTGTTAACAACAATGGGAATTCAAGGTAAGGGAAGGTTTATTTTATCACGCTATACGAAAACATTAAACACGTGTCAGGCACCTGGCCGCCGACGAGGAGTGGCGATGACTCATCTTATAAATAACTCAGCAGATGGAGAACAGTAAGGGCGTATTATAAATCATGGAACCGCTAAGAATGGAATAAGACGTGGCGTAAAAAAATATTTTGTCTAAAAATAGATATCAAAATCGTATTACCGGTATAAAATTTTTAGTCTTAAATTACAATTTGATGCTCAGGCAGAATTGCATCCTCATGAGTATTGGTAAAACACAAACATAAAATTGGAAAGGAATCGACATTCTTATATTATTAATCTTTGCATTGTGTCCCTTTATGTGTTATGTGCGGAGACACATAGAACGATTCTGATTGATTTTTAAAACACAGCATTTTAAAATTAAATTGGAAATGAAGCCGAAACTTGAGACAAAAGATTTTTTGTATAATTAAAACTCAATTCAAATGTCATCATGGATTTCATTGTTCTGCACATATTTAAGTAGTAAGAAAGCATAATAGTTTTTCTTTCTAGATATGCAGTCAATATTCAGTGACAGTTGAAGTAAATAAGAAGACTTTAAAATATTATATATAATTATACTAAATGACCAATTTAGCCCTACCCTTAAGTATATTTAACCCGGGGGGGGGGGGGGTCATGGGATTTACCTTTTGGGAGAGGGTTTTACGGTCTTTTCAAATATGAAGTCAGTTTGAATTTATCGCAGAAGTAAAAAGAAGATTTTGAAACATTTTATACAATCAAACTGTATGACCATTTTCGCCCTGTCTCGTAAGAAAGCCTCTACCCCAGGGGTCATGGAATATACTATTTTACTAGACATCTTCATGATTTTTCTAAATATGAAGTCAGTTTGTACTCAGTAAAAAGAAGACGATGATTAATAAACATTATATACTGTAACACTATATGACCATTCGGCCCCGCTCCGTTTTTGTAGATGGCTTCATTGTCTACATGATTTCAGTTCTTTCAGATGAGCAGAAGTACAGAAGAGTTTTTTTTTGTCCTATCCTTAGACCCTTGTGGAGCAATTTACACACAATATACATCTTATACTAAAAAAAGGTATAAGTCTGTTTACGGGTAAATATTCGCCCCATTTTTTTCACCTACACCCTCTTTGTCTGAGGGCGAATTCAAAACTGAGCGAAATTACAAAACATTTTGCAAATTACTGTATTAATTAGAAAGAGTACCTATCACACGACTGTGACTAGTGAATTCAAGACGGGGCGAAACCGTTTGCAAGTGTAGAGAGGCCAAAAAAAAGGGGGCGAAAATAATCCTGTTTACAGTATCACATTTGAAAAGAATTGAGAGAGAGAGAGAGAGAGAGAGAGAGAGAGAGAGAGAGAGAGAGAGAGAGAGAGAGAGAGAGAGAGAGATGGTGTTTTACTATTTACAAGTATATAAACCATTTGTTTTAGAAATAATGATCACTTACATTAAGGACAGCAAACTATTATCCACCAGTGCTGAAAATCTTATTATGGGTCAAACAGGGGCAATGACGCAGTGAGAGATATATGTATATAGAAGAGGGAGAGAATACACCTGTACGTTAATACATTTGTACTCGAGAAAATGATCATTCACATTAAGGACAGAATAAACATGTAATGAGAGTTAAAGCTACAGGATCGTTAGTAGTTGTTCATAAACAATGCCGGAAAACAACAGTACTCGTAGTAAAGTGCCCCATGTAAAACTATATAAAAAAATTAAACTTTCATTTTTATGCAACTGTTACAAATACCTGAATTATCCATGCTAAATCAGGTTATGTTGTTTCAGTCTATGGGTGTTTCATAATATATTGGCCTTTCATACTCACTGATCAAATATACGACCCTCAATAAAGTTCTTTAATTCCTCTATTTTTTACCACAATACAATGATATAATATTTAACATTAACAAAATGCTGTTCTATTTCCTGCATTAAAAGATAATCGATGATAGAACATGAATAATTTAGTATTTTGATTGATTAATGCATGTATCTAGTGCACTAGCAATATATTTTCCGTTTCATTTTCATTTTTATGTTTAACAACACCCTGTTTAATAATCATATAGATGGTACTAAAGGTTTCCTCTGCCTCCTATCTGGCCTAAATAGTTTTCCGCAAAGTTATATTTAATGATTTGAAAATTGCTTGTGGACATCTTTTATAATCCTACAGCCACGATGTTTTATTTGAGCAGCTTGAGCCCGCCATGGAATCTAGTAAAATGACCTTGTTATTCCGTGAAATATTCTCGAAGGGACTTGGAACAGTTTATAATCAATCATTCTTAGAAAAGGATTAACCTTGTGATTAAAAAATCAAAGGTTTTTATATGTATGGAACAGGTATTCCTTAGAGAAATAGTTTCATGATGTTTGATGATACATTATCTTCCCTGTATATTTAAGTTATGCATTCTGAAACAGGTTTTTTTAAAAAAACAAAATGATTCGTATAAATTGTGAAAAAATTGTTAGGTCTATAATCGGTATAATTATTACTAAGAAATGTGTTCCTTGTGAATACATAATTGTATTTTAACTATATCAATCAAATTCTTTTCCTTATTATTATAGTGGTTTAAAGCATAGAGGGAATTTTGCGTATCATTAAGGTTTTTCCGATCCTCAGCCTCAAAGTATTTTTTCCTTCATTTATCCTTCAAAGTTAATAAATGAAATAAAATAAAAAGAAATTGTTTGATGATATCCATGCATTTTACGAAGTTATTGCAGTTTTGACCACGAATGATGTAATGAATAAATATTAAAGTTGAGATCAAATTAGAAAAAAAAGTTGACTGGTGCATCGGTGGCTCGAACCCAGCGAACTGAAAAAAATTAAAACCTTTTTTTCATTTCAAACGAGGGAGTGGGTTTATATGTGTATAGTGCGTCATATCTCTTTTCTAAATTTTGTTCGTTAGGTCAAACCTCACTATAACTATTATCACACTGTCCCATTAGAACTGTCACCCCAATCCCCCACCCCTTAACCAATTTCCCCGTTTTATGCATACATCAACTATTCATACAGACATAGAGTTGTTAACACAATCTGTTCATGGTTCACAAATTAATGTATAAGGTTTACTACCAATCTTTAGTCGTATAAAAATGTAAGTAATTTAAAAACGCTAGTATATACATATTTATTTGCATATCTTAAACCAAAGGTCAGATCCAAGGTAACTGCCCGATAATTAACTCGCCCTACACTTTCCGCCATGACGAAGTCAACTTGCGTTCTTGGTTACCCCGTTCTGGAAAGTTCTATCCATCAAAACTAAAATCGCGCATTCAAGAAACGAATTGGCTCATTTTATTTATTCAACATTTGTCATATCTTAATTTCTATGTATATCCTAGATAAGTTCCCAGTAAATATATCCACTCTTTATGTAATCATTCAATATTGTTTCATTGCAAGCATATATTTTGATGCAAATTCTCACCGACTTCGATCCGACAAAGCGTATCCACCACTTTACTCTCACTTTTGCTATTTCGAGCTGGTTTATCGAAAATGAAAGTAGGTTTTTAATTTATTTCTCAATAATTACTTATCAGGTAAAATTCAATAATAGATTACGGATATCAATTCATTAGTGATGGAATACTATGTAAGCAGTTGCTCGGTTGTCGGCATTTCGTAGTTTATTGGTAAAATGTCTCATTTATAAGTATAGATTGTAGGATAGTAAGCCTCATTTATTTATTCCTAGTGCCATTTTAATTTAAAACATATATACGCAAAACTTCCCCCACGTCAAAATGACTTGTGGTATCAATCTGTCCAACATTTCTGAGCATTTTTTTTTGGGGGGGGGGGGGGGGTGTATGTTATTGTTTGATTTTGGTTTTGTTGTTGTTTTTTAACTGTTGATACAACATAAAGAGAGAAAAAGTGGCTTTAATTCGCGAATTTAACTCGCGAAATCGAAGCTGCATTGAGTAAACATTTCCTTCCAAAGGAAGCGACAATATGCAAAATTTGCTCAGACTCTTTTAAGTCATTAATAAGGTTGTCTGTCAAGGACAAACCCAACAATAAACAATGGTGTCAAAATCTTCATTGACGCAAAGGCAACGGGCTAATTACGCTTTGATCCCTTTCTATTGAAAAGCAAGATTTCGAAACATTGTGCAATGACGAATTTCAAATAGAGACGTGTCTTTCCCGATCACTGTTGTAAATAAACTGTGCAGATAGTACTTTGAATGAATATATGTTAACCGTTATCGCATCCCCCATACTTGTTTTCATTAGAGCTGTTCATTAGGGTACATAAGCAATTAAATACTGTTCCCTTCATCAATTACCCCTGTAACGTTTATTGTCTGCCTTCCAAGTTCTACGAAAGTTTTCCTGATAGGCAGTTTATGCGGCGAACAAAATCCTGGCAAGCGTTCAAATCATTCTATAAATAAACATTCCGCCTAGCAACACCAATGTTCAATTTCATGCCCATATAAGGCCCGGTCGCGTTGATTTATGTTATCGATCAAAAGCTGTTTTGTTATAGCTGCCAGCCGCGGAAGTAGGTCAATGCCAAACAAACAAACCTCGCCGTGGCAGTATAGAAAACATAGATACGTCAAGCCGCGTTGCTCCGTGTGTTACAATACTAGCAAATGCCAGACGAATGCATGCATCATTAATGATGTGTTTAAGCATGGCTTGCAGTGTAATAGTATTACAAAATAGCTATGATTATACTGTAATTGTTACTGTTATGTTAGTTACTCATATTCAAAACAATGTTCAAAACAAAAATATACAAAAACACAAAAATATTCAAAACAAATCCATTGTTTATGTCATATAACAAATTTTTCTTTTGATATCTTATATAAATAAAAGTCGTTAAACACATACTTTTGTAGGCAAAAAAAGAAGAAATATGACATGAATAAGTCAACGAGTGGTGATTAAAATATAGAACAATTTTAGAAGAAAAAACCCCCTGTAAAACACTTTCCACTGAAAAGCATAAAATTAACCTTAATATGCAAAGTTCGTAAATATTTCAGTTTCATTAATAAAAACGATAATATGTAACCAGATGGCTATGAATAAATATGATTTTCACGAATTTATTTTGTTTTATATTAATTCAATTAATTACTTGCTTATCATGCATTTGATACTTCTAATACAAAGGAAGAAGCACTTGTTATGAAATATTTAAATTTTCCAGTGTCTCTGTCTGTGATAACATCACGAATCGATTTTGTACGATACAACCCAATAAATTCAAAAGACGTATTGTTTTGGGGCGCAAGTGGGTTTGCATAATTAATATTATAATATTTAATCGTACAACTGCAGAAAATTATACAAATATAAGTAACAAGGAATCATTCTTTGAATATTATGAGGTGATAATTTCGGTCGGGGCGTGATCAAATCTATCAAAAAGCCCTTCGGGCTTTATTGGATTTGATCACGCCCCGACCGATCTCCTAATACTCAAAGAATGATTCCTTATTCCTAAAATATTTAGTGAACAGTGATAAAGTTCATAAAATCAATCATACTGACTAGGAAGAATAAGTGACAATGGTCAGATTCAAAGTGCCACCGAAATGATAAGAAAGATTCAAACTCTCGAATGATGGTTGGTCTCTGGACAGAGATCAACGGATACAAGAAATTAAGTCTCTAAATTGTTAATTGAACTTAAAACAATGAACTTTTATAATGAATCATGTAAGGACTGTGATCAGTAACGATATATTAACAATTGCTTATTTTTGCCCTTCTACCTTTGTAAACGGTTTTGCCCCTTCTTGAATTCACCACAAAAAAGTTGTGTTAAAGTGAGATGATTTGAGCCATTATAATTCCTTCAAAAGTCTAAAAACCACAGCAGGGTCACAAATGATTCAAAGAAATTGAACCTGATTGTCTTGTCTAGCACAAAAATATGGATTTCCATTTTATTAGGACCACTGTAAACATTGCATCATGGCAGGGAGCTCGAGTAAAAAATGGCTTGTTCATCTGTTGATTGTGTATCTTTACTGTTTTTCTTTATTTTGCAACTGTTTTGAGTATTGCATTCTTTTGGAACCTTGTTTACCCGTATGGCCCTAGTTTTGTTAAACATTATAATGCACTTTCATAATTTTACGTAACTTTCTACAACCAGCAAATTACTTTAATACCGTCTATCTCGTTCTCACGAAATGTCATTAGAGATCGTTTGACTGAAATATGTCGTCGTTTAAACATCAAACAGGTCGTAAACATCTTTTCACTCTGGATACGTTTACAATAGATTTATGCATCAAACTCCTCTTAGCTCGTATTATTTTATCAATACAATACCTTTGTAGCCTTTGTAGACCCTTACATATGTAGTTTCATTTAATGTATCAGTTCCTTGTTCATATATAATATATGATCTGTGATGTTAATGTTGTATTATGGTAGTTTTTAATTTGTATCATTTTACATGTAGTAGTGCTAATGATGTTACATTTTTATCTCATTTCAGTCTTGATGAATCATTTTATATGAAATACCTAAATGATATATATTGTACATTAGGTGTTGTATCATTTTTATCTAAATAATGTATCATTTAATATATGAAGTCATAATGCTTTAAACAATGATATATATATTTACATTTTCCAGTGTCTTTGTCATTGATTACACTACGAATTGATTTTGTAATGTGTATAATAAATAGTCCAAAACATTTCATCAATGACTGGTTTAATATTTAATCGAAGAATTGCTGAAATTTATATAAATAAAAGTAGTAAGGATATAATGAACATGGTGAGGGGATGAAATATGGTCCAGCGTGATCAAATATATCAAAAAGACCATTGGGCTTTATTGGATTTGATCAGAAAGCCCTTCGGCTTTGTGGATTTGATCACCCTGACCGCATTTCATCACCTCATAATACTCAAGAAATGATTTCTTATTCCGTAAATACAATGTTAGTCTTAATTGTGTATTATTTACTATGTAGTCCTATTTGAAGCTGTTTAATCGTAGTTTGAATGTTCCTTAAATACAACGTTAGTCTTAATAGTGTATTATTTACTAAGTAGTCCTATTTGAAGCTGTTTAATCGTAGTTTGAATGTTCCTTAAATACAACGTTAGTCTTAATAGTGTATTATTTACTATGCAGTCCTATTTGAAGCTGTTTAATCGTAGTTTGAATGTTCCTTAAATACAACGTTAGTCTTAATAGTGTATTATTTACTATGTAGTCCTATTTGAAGCTGTTTAATCGTAGTTTGAATGTTCCTTAAATACAACGTTAGTCTTAATAGTGTATTATTTACTATGTAGTCCTATTTGAAGCTGTTTAATCGTAGTTTGAATGTTGTTTCGTTTTATATGTCTTTAATTTGACTGTATCATTGTTTGATTATTAATTATTATACATTATATATTATAACTTTGAATTGTATTCAATTGACATACGTGTTTATATACTAATTACTTCGTGTTATATTTATTAGATTGTGCATCAAGCTGAATCTCTGGTGTGTAGACAAATTTATGATTAACTGGATTGTATGTTTTTAACTTTAGAATGTCAATTAAAATGTTCAATTTTGTTTTAATATTAGTAAAATATTATCATTTGGTATAAAGTTAAAAAGGCAAATCCCTTCTCTTCCTTTTAGGATCAAGCTAGAAAGACTATAAAGATGTATTCATACTACAGATTTATTATACATGTTTATATCTCCATAAATAAACCATTAACAATCATAAACATCTTTCATGCTAGCAACATGTCCCTCCAAGAGTTTTTTTTTGGGGGGGGGGGGGGGGAGGGGGGGGGTCTTTTTCTGTCATTACAAATCTTTCTGAAAATTCTGACTTAGAGATTATGGTATGTTTTTTCTCCGAGAAAAATCCAACCGTCATAAATACCTTTACTCTCAATATTCATCTCCACAAGAGATCATGATGTCTTGCCTGTCATTGTTTATGTTCAGATAATCAGCCACCAACGTAGAAGATAAACCGTATCAGCGAACCCCGACAGAAGATGTGACGTGAGGTACAAACGTTAAACGGAACTTGGCCGATAACAATACCGACCGTGACCTTTTGATAATTTACTGTTGCTCAATGTTATAGACGACTTTTGAAACATTCTCGAACAGACAGTAATAAATAATGTTCTTATATCCTTTACCACAGATTTACGGCTATATGGCTATAAGTTCGTGATCCTTGTTTACGCGATTGTCCTTTAACAACCTTTGCTATTATATCCTCTCAAACAGGCTGTTCCAACTTCCAGATTAGTAATTTAATGTGTCAATGTTTCATGCATATCGAGCGACGTAAAAGCAATTTGAGGTCTATATTCAAATCAAATAGGTTTGTCTTGCAAATATTTCTTGCTGCGACCTATTCTGCTCATGTCCTCATGTTTGTTAGATATTACCAATAGGACTCCATAAGTCGATGCCGGCTAGATTATTTCTGGTAAATCGCGAAATAAAGTCTTTGCGAATAAAAATCGGTTAACAGGAAATGCCAATAGTTTCCTTATTTGGAAAAGATGTACGCGTTACATGCAAATCAATTTAAGTTGTCGTGTAATAATTTTCTTTAACAATTGAAAAATGTATTGAAATTAGTAAAGAACACCTATATATACTTTGTTAAACCTCTGGACTGTTATACTTCAAGACATCGTTAAATCTAATAAATTACACCAATAACTTAGAGACTATCCCTTTAATTGAAAAAAACATCTACACTGTGTTAAGTGGTTTAGTTATTCCGAGTGATTATAATTACTAGACCAGGTGGCCGTTTAAGTCCCGGTTTGTTTTTCTACGTTGTTACATTGATTACATACGGTGTAAATGGTGGTTACCAGCTATGGTATAATTATATTGCACACCAGATGCTCGAGGCGATATGCATTAACTATATCCGGTTTTTATTATTACATTTATTATATGCAAACGACTACAAGTGAGAACCGGTGTTATATGATAAAACCACGGTTCCTGTTGAAGAGGACTTAAAGTATCAGTTATAGATCATCAGGTATCATCAACGCGTTCTCCACAGACACAATTACCCAAGCTTTGATCTACTCTACAGATACAATGATCTAGGCGTTGGTCGATAATTACCGCGCACATGGAGCCTTGTCTCTGATTTCGACGTTTAAATCATATCATATTATGATAATCATAAGAACCAAAGTTGGTCCTATAGGTAATCGATCATTCATAAAGATATCTAAATTCATCGTGAATAACCAGCTGGTGTATAATATTAATTCGGCGCAATAGTACATAATCATATCAGTGGCATCTGCTGTGTCAAGTGACAAGTGTCATTTAAAATACGAGTCAGATGAGGAGTGACAGAGTGCTTTGTCACAATCATATAAAATGCCAAAACTATTTGAACTTTATATTCGTGGTCAGCACCAAGTTAGTAAATGATATTTCGAAATCTATTTCGAGAAAACGAATCGAGAAAAATCGGTCCGGGTTTTAGTTTTGTGTGTGTGTGTGTGTGTGTGTGTGTGTGTGTTACACTTCTTGCGTTTTGCAATAACTGTGCTAGCGTGATGAACCACACAAACCCAACTTAATTTCGATTAAATGTTTAAGGGATTTTATAAACACGCAAGCTAAATACATAACACATATGGACAAAGTACTCATGCAATTCGCCGCCCGCCAAACAGCTGTCGACTAAATACGTAAAGCGACATGTGTTTAAACACGATTTATCCGCCTGTCAGTAATAATACACGACCGGGTTCTGTAATGCGGATGAGTCATTGGCAGGTCGCGGTGGTGATCACGCGCTCTCAGCGTGATTCACTCATGATTCCACTCCTCAATAGGCAGTATAGAAAACATAGATTGGACATGTAAAAATTGAACGATGTATTCATATAAGTTTAGATGATTGATAATTTGATAAAAAAAAAATTGATAACCACTTGCCAACCCGACTATTTAGTATGATTCGAATGTTAATTGAAAAATCAGTTTTATGAAAACCAACAATATGTACATTGATCAATCTTGTAATCAATTATATTATTTCTTAATGAACCTAAAACAACACAACAATTTAAGTACAAAATGTCATTTAATGTTGACTCCGATAGCTATGGTATAAAAAATGTCAAAATGATTAGAATCTATAAAGTATAAAACAAACCATCTATCAATCAGTTAATCAGTCAACCAATCAAATCAATCAATCGATCGATTAATCAATCAATCAATCAATCAATCAAAGCAATCAATGTATGCCCTTTACATTGAAACAGCAAATCTACATAACGATAAATGACCGTAATTAGGAATGCTAAACAGTTCTGTCTGTCCTACCATTGTTTTGTTTTTACAGTTTTTTTGTGTAAAAAAACACAACACAAAGTTATCTACAAGCCCAAGAGTATCCGAAAGCTTAAGATACAAGTATCGTTATCAGGAAACTCTAGTATACATCGGCGTGGGACTTAAAACAGGTTTAAATCTATCCATGGATACCCAGAAGGTCAAAAGTTCAAAATAATATGCCATATGTCATTGTAATATTATCATCCTGGGGCTACCAGGATGCCATTGGGCGTTTATAGATGACATTAATTAATGATCTTTGTTCCAAAATTTGCTGAAATGTTGCTAGGGTCTGATGCCCCAGCTTTGTTATGACAGGATTTCATTGTAAACGATGCTATGTCAAAGTCACTATCCTATGGGTTTGTTAGATGACATTTTTGTTACTGAATTGTACGGTCATGACTTCATTGTACATGAGTGTTGCAATAATTATTTAATTTGAGTTTTGTTCTCAACTGTAGTCAAGAATCGGTTTCCCCCAAGGAATTTTGATTAATTTCTTATCACGACGTTAATCATTAAAATTAGTATAGAAAAGTTTTTCCTTGTTTTATCTATTCAAGAAAATAAGATTTTCATCACATCCTGATCGAGTTCTTTTCAGATAAGGAACAAGAGCAGTTAATAACGGAAGGTTCTGTTGTTTTACAATTAAGTAGGACGCCGAAAGGTTGACGGAACAAGGAAGTTAATTAAATCCAAACCTAGCTTCCTGTTCAATGATTGACATTTGAATTAGTTTCCTATACGTTTATGGCGTTACAAGTCGTAAATGACACGACACGAATAATTGAGTTTAAGAGTTGTTCAAAGTTGAATGTAATGACATCATTTGTAGCTTAACTACGTCATTTAGGTGTCATATCGCGTCACCGTTGTGCGACGCCAAGTACAAGTATATAGTCTTTATACTCATGATTTACGGAAGTTAACAAAAACGAATTGTTATTAAGTTCTATACATTTAAAAATGATATAGATTCAATAAAGAAATAAACAGCAAGTTAAACAGTTCACCGGGATACGAACTTGGTTGGTCACGTGATCAAATACTGTGAAGCTCAAAGGGCTTCTCAGATGATTTGATCACGTACCAACCAAGTTCATATCCCGGTGAACTTTTTACATTGCTGTTTATTACTTATATTTACATTTGAAAAAGGCAAATTGTTCAGAATTCTTAAAATTACCGAGATTTTATGTTTCCATTGATCCAAGCGGCAAGCGATAAGCGCGTGCTATGATCATTGTGACGTCATGAAAAAGTTCACAAAGAATTTAAAAACGTTTTCGCTATTCTATATGTTCATATTAGGTCAAGATCTAGTAAATGAGTGATCTGGACACCGTTTCACAAAAGCGTCGTAAATCTTACGTAGTACGTAACTGCGATGTAAGTAGTACGTAGCAAAATTTCGGGGTTTCACAAAAGCGTCTTAATTCACGTTGCATCGTAAGTTACGTCGTAACTCTACGTCATCTCGGAGGTGACGTAAACCTACGTCTCAGCGCTAGTATGTCAAAATGGCGGCGTTCATGAGAGTAGTAGACGAACAGGTGCGACGGAATTTGAGGCGGGAGCGCGTTTTTAGGGACAGGCAGAACCCCCTAGATGCCTACGACGACCTTGACATCATTTATCGTTATCGGTTAGACAGACAGTCAATCATGAACATCATTGATTTGGTTAAAGACCGCTTAGAGAGGCCCACCCAGCGATCTGTCAGTCTTCCAGTGTCTCTGCAAGTCTTCGCAACTTTACGATTCTTTGGTTCTGGCACCCAGCAGAGACTGATTGGGGACACGCTAGGAATTTCTAAGGTTATGAAATTTCCATTTACAATGAATACAGTATTTGTACGCTGCGAGTGAAAGTGCACGTCTAATTTAACAACTGCATTACCTGTGCATTACATAATATAAAAAAGTTAATATGACATGAAATAAGAGAAGGTAAATTTTTTTTATTTTAACATTCGTACATAATTTGATATTCTATTCGTAAATCGACATACTTTTAAATCATAATCACGTTAATTGCAAAAGGTGCATATATGTTGACTATATAATTCTGTAATAGTTCATCAGTGTGATGTAAAATTTTGTTCAGATCCATCGAAGATGTAACAAATGCCTTGAGTGCGTCACTGCAAAACATAAAGTTTCCGGCCAGTGACATCGACGTAACCAAGACGAAGGTGGGTTTTCACTCGATTGCCGGATTTCCCAATGTGTTGGGAGCCATTGACGGGACCCACATCCCAATTGCTGCACCTACTGCCGACGAGCACCTTTACATATGCCGGAAGGGCTATCATTCTATCAACGTCCAGGCAATAGTTGATGCTGACATGAAGTAAATGTTTATTATTATAATATAAAAATGGGATTGTTTTCATTAAGTAATTCAAAATTTAGTTTATGTATTACAGAAAGGGTATACAGCTGAAAGTCGGGACTTTGTCTTGTGGCAGAGTTAAATATTTTTCATTCTATTCGCATGTTTGATAAGCTACGAATCCAAGTCCAGGTGTAATCAGGAAATGAAAAAAATAAAACATGAAAGTCTGGAGAAATGTATTGAATAGATGTAAAACAACAACAGTGGTGCATTGTTTTAGCGTAATAAATCATTATAATTTCCTTATTAATTACAATAATTCAGAACTTATTGATACGAGGGAGAGAGAATAGTACTACAAATGTATAGTTCATATCAGTATTTAGAGCAAACGCTTTGATTAAAAAATAAAAAGAGAAAATGTAAGGGAAATCTTCGACTTATCTCAGTTTGAAAATGTTCAGGTTACATTGCCCAACCCCCAGCGGCTTTATAGAGGAGTCTGTAATCGTGAGCCACCAATTGTAATTCATTTAAATTAATCTTTATACAGATTTCTGAGCATTGTTAGTAAATGGCCGGGCTCTACCCACGATGCATTTATATGGGCCAATTGCTCAATAGCAAGACGTTTTGAGAATGGACAGGTAGACGGGTGGGTTCTTGGCGATTCCGGATACCCTCTCCGACCGTAGCTATAAACACCGGTCAGCCGTTCAAGTTGCACGGGAGAAGAGCGATACAACGGGTCTCACAGGAGATCAAGGGTTGTTGTTGAGCAAGCCTTTGGCGTTCTAAAATCCCGTTTCAGGTAACCCACTAGGCCCGCTTAATTCTCGCTATGCTCCATATCTCATTATTTCACCTATATCCGTGTTTGAATGGAAAGTACTTTTTAACAAAAATAAATTCAGGTACCTCTCGCAATATGAATTTCTAAACTTTTATAATGGTGCCTGTAACTAACTCTGTGTATTAAGTTAGTTGACATTACATCCAGCAAAATGCAATGAATGTAAGTGTTAAAAGAATGAATAGATCTGGAAAAAAAAAACCATCCTGCATATCAGACACATATTCTTATTATGCTTTAATGTATTTAAACTACATAAATATTGTATATTAATATTGAAAATGTCTGCCGTTTGCAAAAGCGCTGTATCGAGTAATAAGTGCGCTATACCTCTTTCAAGTTTTTGTCTTCTTCATGATGAAATTAAAAAAAATCTATTTGTTAATGAATCTTTCTGAGGAGTAAACAACGATAAAATGTCAACACCTATAAAAGTGAAACAACACGTTATAAACACCAAGACACATATAACACTTCTTTTCAGATGTCGTCATAAAACAGGGGGAGTTTTAGATTATCAACCCACGAAGTGATGCAGGATCATCTATGTATGTTGTCAGCTGCACAACATCTGCATCGACAGGCGTCTTCCAGTGATTGAGGATCCGGAAGAAGAACAGCCTGAAGACGATAACGAAGAAGGGCCCGCTCAATGATGGTAAAACAACCAGATACCAACTAATCAGGCAAAGATTCTCTTAGGTAAATTATTAATTAGCCTAATGATATGAATACATGTACATGCATTGTTACATTTTATTTATTCATTAGCTATTCTATTTACGCGTTCAGGCATGAAGCATCTTTAATTTTTTAAAGAGGGTGTGGGGATGGTGATGGGGACAGACATCCGATTTATAGGTGGGGAAGATTTTTAAAACTTAAATTTAATGCTTCCTTTTGTGCTTCATATGGGTATAGATGAATGTAGCTAGATACAAATTACTAGCTTTCATCTGCCATCTATATAAATAAAAAGATATAAAACAAAAGCATCAAATGTAGAATATATTTATGATTGAAACAAAAAAAATCAATGCTAAGAATTAGCAGATAAACGACCGACTCTCTCTCTCTCTCTCTCTCTCTCTCTCAACGACTCAAAGAAGATAATAGTTCTGCTAGGGCACTACTTCCGCCATGTGCCACCCCCTCATTCAGTGACCTTAGCAAATTTATCTGGAGTTGAGCTCTCTCCATCTCCAGTTTGTTCTTCTCAATCTCCTGTTCTAAAACCTGGCATTGGAGCTCGTAAACATCCTCCGCTGTCCTCTTCCGCTTTACAGAACCCCTTTTCCTGTTAAATAAAAGTTTGTTTAAAAACTGCGTTTTCAATTTTGAATATTTTCTACCGTACAGTTCTTATGCGGCCTTAAGTGCTCTAAATTGGTCTCAATAGATTTTATTTAAATTGTATTTATGTTGCAGCATTTTATGCTCCGTGTATATATTTTGTTTATATTTTATATATAATTTTACCTGTATATATTTTGTTTATATTTCATTTATATCAAATGCTATTTTAATAATGTTATGCTCCATTCGTGCAAACTTATAATTTGTAGATAAATTATTCTGTATATACGTTTTAAAATGATAAAAAAGAAAAGAAAAAAAGGTAAAATAATCAAATGTTGCAATAATGCCTTTACTAAATAATGAATTAATATTACTTTTTATGTCGAAATCTTTAAATACTTAATTTCTTTAATTCATAGGATTTTCAAATTAATGTCAATTGTTAAATAAGCCTCACAGGACCGCTTAGTATTTTAACTACATAATTCAACACCTGTTTTGACATCTTACCTGGCACCTGTGAGCGTTTTTAATTACATAATTTGAACAATGGTTATTAACGCTAATTATACTTATTGTTACCTGTTCGTTTCTTTTTTATCCACATGAATTACCCATAAGTAATTAAATTACCAATTATATTTTGTATTTCAAGATTATCTTTATGGGCGTGACTTTTTAATTATCGACGAAATAAAACCAAAAGCCAAACGCAAATTGTCACCTTTTGACATTTGCTTTTTCAAACTAATAAATTTTATATTTTGGCTTATTTCAATATTTGGTTTTATTTCGAAGGTTTAATTTCGAAGTCCCCGAAGATCCATTATTCCCCGGTACCTCAGCGAAGCGAGTTAAGAGGAAAATTTCGTTGTAACATTTACTCCACTTAATAAACGTTCTATATTCAAAAATATCAGTCAACACCTGTTTCAAAAATTTATGTTTGATAAGACCCATACTTTTTGGTTTGTAGATGCTCTCCGTGACTTGGAGACTTTGACAGTGTAGAAATGGCAGCAGGACTATCTGGCAAAGCATGGGATGAACCAGGAGACTGCGAAGGAACAACAGCTCGCTCAAACTCTGAAGTCATCGGTGGGGAGAGCCACAAATATTTTAACTTTACTTTTATCTTCGCTTTAATTTATCTGGTTAACGGTGATAGAAGAAAGCACTATAGGAAAGCCGGTGACCGTAAATATATATTTTAATGCCGTGCAACTGCTTTATTTTCTTAATTTCAAGTAAGTCGTGATAGCCAATAGCAAGTTTTCATTAGCGTTCATTCAATTTTTATTAGAAGTTACACAGATGTGCTAACAAATGACATAAATCTTGAATAAAAAATTCCTACCGATCAGCTCGGCCGACATGTTTTGATGACCGTAATGGTTTGGTTTGAACATATTTTATTGTATAAACATATACAAATGGTTCGAACACAAGTTCTAACAACTTACAAGGTTCTTACCAAGTATAACAATCTGCAACTGTGTAGTAGTTTAGAATAGAAAGTACATAGAAATGGATATTATTAAATTGGTTAAATTATTGAACAAACGTACATGTATTTATAAACAGTTCTGTTTGAATTTGGTCTAGGCAGTAAGACTGAAATTACGAGAATCTGCCACAATCTCTGATAAATCTTTGAACAGCTAAAAAAATACGTTGGTTTAAATCGACAGTCAGAGATTCATCTCCCCACAAAAGTAAATAACAATTAATAATGTTAATTTGATTCAAATTTAAAAGGTTTGAAAACAGTTCATTTCGTGCATTGGTATATTTCTTGCATCCAAAAAACAAATGATAAGAATCTTCTGGTAATCCACATTGGCAATTAGGGCTTTCAATAATATTTCTTCTGAAAAGGTCGAAGTTTAAGATAGAGTTATGTCTAAGTTTTGTGTGTATAATGTTAAGTCGTCTCTTGCCGAAGCAAAAATAGGACGGAGGTTTAGTTTGGTTTAATTGAATACTGCTTTTGAAACTTGTAAACGAGGATTTATTTCTGGTGATTAAACTTAAACTATTCCATTTATTGATCGTGTCAGGAACAAACGATTTCTTGAATATTTCTAGTCTACATTTTGGAATAGTATAGTCTTCTCGATTGCGTGTATTGTAATTAGATTCTAAAGACCTGGTAGAAGGAAAAATATTTTTTAAATAGTCCGGTACCAAATTATTATGAATTTTATACATTGTGATTAATTTTGCTAGTTTTCGTCTCTCTGAGAGAGGCATCCAACCTGTTTCTAAATAAAGGGACTCTCTTGAAGATAATATGGGTAAGCCAGTGATGATTCTTGCTGCATAGAGTTGAACTTTTTCTAATTTTTCGACATCTTGAAACGAACAACCATCCCAGACAACAGAGCAGTATTCAATTAAAGGTCGAATAAAAGTCATGTACATTTTTGATAAAGTATTTTTACCTATGCTAAATTTGAGCTTCTTCAACAGGCCTAATATTTGGTATGCATTTTTAACAATATTATCGATATACTCAGACCAGCAAAGGTTCTGACAAAAAAGTAATCCCAGGTGTTTGTGTGATGAAACATATTCTAATCGACTATTTTGGAATTGGAGTTTGGGGAAGTAAAAATTTGTTTTAAGTGTAAAAAATATTGCTTTTGTTTTGGATGGATTAAATTTTAACAGCCAATTGGATGACCAGTTTTCTAGAACTTTTAGATCATGATTCAGGACATATTCAATATTGGCAACATTGTATGAAGAAGATTGTAAAGAGTTATCATCAGCGAACAGTCTACACAGTGAAAGCATATTTTCTGACACATCGTTAACATAAATCAAAAATAGAAGAGGGCCAAGAACTGAGCCCTGTGGTACACCAGCATTGACTCCTCTACAGGAGGATATAATATATCCTTATACATAACTTTTTGTTTACGATTACATAAGTAGCTTTCAAACCAATTAAAAATATTACCACATATACCATATGTTTGTAATTTAAAAAGTAGACCTCTATGCCACACTCTGTCAAAAGCTTTTGACAAATCACAAAAAACCATACAACAAAATTTCCCTTCATCTATATTTTTAACAATACTGTGATATGTTTCTAGTAACTGATATAAAGTTGAATGGCCAGGCAAAAAACCAGCTTGATATTTATAAAATAAATTGTTTTTAATAATATAATTGTAGACATGTTTGAATATAATTCTTTCCATAATTTTACTAACACAGCTCAAGAGTGATACAGGTCTGTAGTTTGTTGCTACAGAAGGATCGTCCTTTTTAAACAGTGGTAATACATGAGCAATTTTCCAATTATTTGGATACACATTTTCAGTCAAAGATTTGTTGAATAACAAAAATAGTGGTTTGGCGACAGATTGCAAAGTTGATTTTAACATTTTGTGACTTATTGCATCGGGACCTATGGCTTTGTTAACAGGGAGTATTTTTATTATATCAATAACTTCTTGCTCCTCAATAGTTACATTGTTTAATTTGTCATTACATATGTGATACAATTGTGGTAGTTGATTTAAAGTGTCATCAACATTTGAAACAGATGAAAAATATTTGTTTAATACATCAACTTTTTCTGTATCGGTAAAAGCAATATTAAATTCACCCGTATCAGACGTATATTGCATCGGTGGAATGTCTTTCGTTGGTTTTGCATAAAAAGCGTCTTTAATTAACTTACAGTATAATTTGTTATTATTATTCGAGCTCGCGTCCGACAATTGAAGGTCAATACTATCATAATAATTACAAAGTGCATGTTTTTTTCATGTTGTTAACTTTGTTTCTAAGTTTACGATAATTTAACCAAGCAGATTCATTCTTTGTTTTTAATGCTTTGTTTCGAAGCCGGTTGCGTATTCTAATGGTTTTTCTCAGCGTGGAGTCAAACCATGGTTTGTCCTTGGGCCGGATAGTGACCGATTTTTCTGGTATACATTCGCGTACAAGCTTTAAATATTGTGAAGTAAAGTTTTCAGTTGCAGTATTAACATTTTCTGTGTTGCTTATTATGTTACGCCAATCGCAATCATTAATTAGTTTGTTAAGTTTATCAAAATCCGCATCTTTGTATCGCTGGACATTACGTTTGTATGCACGATTAATTTTGTAATTCATAGTTACACACACATAGGTTGCCTTATGATCGCTAAGCCGCGCCTCTACGTTTAAAGTTCCGGATTCAGTGACGTCAATGTGTTCTGTTGTAAAAATTGGGTCAATAAGTGTTCGTGAGGAATTCGTGATTCTCGTAGGTTCATGGATTTTGTTGACTAAGTGAGTGTTGGATATTACATCGTATAAAATGTGTGTGTCAGGAATAGTAAGAAGGTCGACGTTTATATCACCAACTACTATGAGTTTGTCGGACATTTCACTGGCTTTGTCTAAAGACCACGAGAAGTTTCTCCAAAAAGCGGAATCAGCATGCGGTGGACGGTAAACGCAACATAGGAGTAGTCTCGAGGTGAGATTATCAATTTCTATCCAAATACATTCAGTATTACCTGGTTCGAGATCAATACGTCTTCGAGATTGAATATTGTTACTAGTATAAATAATGACCCCACCCCCATAAGAATTTCGATCTTTTCGAAAAAATTTATCAAAACCGTCTAGAAGTATGTCATCGTTTGAAATTTTGTGGTCAAGATGCGTTTCTGTAAAACACGCAATATCGAAATCACTAACTATGGCGTTAAGGGAATCTATCTTGTTTTTAATACTTCGAACGTTTAAATGAATAATTTCAACTACACTTTCATAAGTAGGGCCGGGATTTGTTTCAATATCACCTGATAATATTAGAACTAAAGCAAAAATGTACATGAAAAAAATGATGTATGAAGCTATACCATAAACTAAAAAGCCGGTGACCGTAAATATATATTTTAATGCCGTGCAACTGCTTTATTTTCTTAATTTCAAGTAAGTCGTGATAGTCAATAGCAAGTTTTCATTAGCGTTCATTCAATTTTTATTAGAAGTTACACAGATATGCTAACAAATGACATAAATCTTGAATAAAAAATTCCTTCCGATCAGCTCGGCCGACATGTTTTGATGACCGTAATATATTACGGTCATCAGCTTTTCTACAGTAAGAAAGGTAACTTACCATTGACATCGTCTGTGTCTAAACCACCCTCTATTCCTTCCTGAAATTAATAAATGTCAAAATATTTATTTATTATTAATTATTATATTAATTATAATACATTTTTATCCTCAGTCAATCAGTGCCCCTTTTGATTAACCAAACACGATTCACATATTAACTAATTATATTAATTACGGTTCAATACAAAAAACAGCTTGCATTATTAATGTAAAAGTGTAGACTTAGTACTATACTATCTGAACTGTCTGTTCAGACTTAGTACTATACTACCTTTTGACCGATATCAGAAGTGTTCACAGGAGCAGGTCCGCCACCTGTTTTCCCCAGTTCTCTTCTATACTGAGCCTCCTTCTTTTTAGTTTGGGAGGATATGTCTCTCCATTTTTTTATTATCTCTGCGGAAGTCCGCTCCTGAATTCCGATGCTGTTTATTCTGTTTTATATAAGAAAGGATAATGTAAACGTCTTTATTTTCATATTTTAGAAATTTACCCTGTGAAAGAATACATGTAAAATTCTGTAAATATATTCTTGGTGTTCACAGGAAAAGTACAAATTTTGCAGTGTTGTCTGAATTGGGAAGGTTTCCTTGCATTATGATATTGTAATATTGTTAATCAAAAGTTGGTATAGATTTGAAAATTTGTCCACAGAATTTCCTTTACTTAAGGATGCATATGAGTGTAGTAAAAATCTTTTTGTAACTGGCAAAAACTCATGGTATGCTTTTATACAAAAATTAAGAACAATTCTGAATATTAAAGATGAAGTAATTTTTTATGGAAAGCATAAATTTAAGTCAGTCTGTCATAAAACATTATTAGATTATTATGTAAAAAAAAATTGGTATACAAGTCAACAGGTCTATACTGATAGTAAATTAAGGACATATGTTACACTCAAACAAAATTGGGGTTATGTCTTAACTCGTTAAGTAGTACCTAATTTACGATACTGTTGTGAAACGGTGTCCAGAGTGTCTTTTTAGTACTATAGTCTGTCCCAAGATATTTATGCAGCACATTTGTCCGATTTTGAATAAAAATACACATACCTGTGAAAGAAGTGCAATTGAAATCGATGAAAGGGAAAATTTCCAAGATATCTTCATTGACACATTATCATTTTTCGCTCATAAAAGTTCACAGGAACGAAAACAGATTTCCTACGGAGATTTATAATGGGGAATGTTTACATCTTTTCTCCATTCGGAAGTCACTCGCAATTTTTCAACGTTATCATCCGGGTCTGCTTCAATACAAAACCCCCGTAGACATTACATTTTTTAGCCGTGTATTGAAACATGATCAGCTAGAGGGGGCGTTTCAACGGAAATATCTTGGAAAATTTTCATACTTTTGAATGAACACCGTTTGAACCCTGAGGTATTTATAAATATCGAGTAATTAAGCAAAATGTGAATCCAGGATATCTTGGGACAGAGTATAGAACCTTATAACGTCATAATTGATTTGATGAATTTTTTTCCCGTTTTTTACGGTTTTAAAGGAATTATGTAGAAAATGAAACAGTTTCTTGACACTCTATATTTAATCATGGGAAAAGTTATCCCAATACTTATCTTCAATTTGACATCTTAAAAAGGAGGTCAAGAGCTTGTTTAATGTCGTTTCGGAGAGACTGTAGGCATTCTAGATATACTTCATTAGTCAAAAATGGACAAAAGTCCGAGATTTGTATACTATTTCCTTCATATTTCATAGAATATGACACTTTAAAATACAATTTTTCATTGTGTTACCAAAATATTAACCCCCGATACACCCTATCAAACAAAGCTATTGTTATGAAGCATCATTGAACGAATTTATTTCTTGAATTTCATTAACCTGTAGGCACCTTTCATTTACTAGTAAGGAAACATATTTCCAAATGTAAATATATGAATATCAATGTTTAATTTTTCACTCCATGAAGGAAAAATGCAACGATAGTAGGGAATTTATAGCGATTTAGAGGAAATTGAGACTATATTTTACATTTTATGATAATTTACTTTAAAACAATTGTTGATATCAGTATTTTCTGTTTATTAACTCTTTATTACTCTTTTCAAATGATCTGTTTTACATTTGTGAATTATTTAAGGCAGCATGCATATATCGAAAATTTGTCTTAAGGATTAAGGAATCATTCTTTGAGTATTATGAGGTGATAATTTCGGTCGAGGCGTGGTCTAATCCAATAAAAGCCCGAAGGGCTATATGATAAATTTGACCACGCTCCGACCGAAATTATCACCTCATAATACTCAAAGAATGATTCCTTATTACATATATTTATATTATTTTCAATTTCTACACTTTAAAACAACATTTTAAAACCACTATTTTTTTCAGGTAGCATATGATATTTATTACTATGCGGCGCAGCCAATACCTTTTTTCGTTTATGCTATAAGACACACCCATTTTGTGTCGCTCATCTTTTATGAAATTATTGGGCTATAGGCTTCAAAATTGATTCAAAATGTTACCACAGATAAAGACAGTTGAAAATGTAAATATTTAGTAATATTGTACATTATTCAGATGGATATTTAGAGAAAAATTCGGAGGCCTCATGCATGAGAAGTGATTGACCTACATGGTTAATAAAAGATTACAATCAGTGGCCGATGTAATATAAACAGGTGTTTTTTTCAGTCGTTTTTCCCAGAGCAAATGTCAGAGATCATTGCAGAAATAATGCTGTAACCGATAAAGTTAAAATAGACCACGGTCGTAACATCCCATATGAAACAGCAATAGCAGAAAAAAACAGCAGTAAGAGAAGAAATGTCAAGCTTTCGTGATATAGCAGGATGGACAAATACATTTTTAAAAGAAAAATATGCATCTTAATCCCGGTAAAACATGATTTATATACATGTAGTATAAATCAACCATCTTAAGGTTCGAGTAATTTTTTGCATTTTTTACAGTGACACTCAATAAGTGACAGATTTTATCAAACAGATAAAATGTCGGAAAGGGCACTACACTGTGAACTCCGTTCAATAGTTACGACAGGCCACGTTATCAACTTTTCTTTATGCTTGTCAAGTATTTCGATACATAGTCCAAAAATGTATGTGCCAAATTTCAAACCCCACTCCCCTTGATCAAGTGGTAAATATTCTGATTCAGAATAAAGGATTCATCTAAATATAGCTTTGTTATATAAGTAAATGTCATACAATTGATTTTAAAAGGATAGTTTTGTTATTAAAACTTATAAATGGACAAGGGTATATAACAAATTTATCATTATAACAATATTTCGCGTCTCGTTTGATCTGATGATCCGCGACTGGCAATTCGACGTGATCCGGCCCTTTGGATGAAGTTACTGTTATAATAATTTTTATGTATTACATGTAAATTCGTAAACCACTGACTAATCTCACATACGCTCACAGAAAGTGGACCAATTTGATGAATATTTCTCGTTCTTATGAATAATTCATGCCGCATTCTGATTAGCTCCTTCAAATTTCCGTGAAGGAAATCTATGCTTACGAATGCATTAAAATTTATCTTTGATAACAAATTACATGATCTTAATGCGTTTCCATACCTGTAAAAAACAAAATACATGTAGTTTCGCTTTTTTATATCTGGATAAAGTTTGTGAATAAAAACGAGAAAGGTAAGTAAGGTATTTGTCTCTGTCTCTGACGATGAATGTGTTCATTCCATGCATCAAACTGATCAACAACAACGATAATGTACGTACTTTACTCACTATAGATATTTATAGAGAAATTCAGAAAGATTAACATGTATAAATATAAACAACAGGATGCTCTCTTTGGTATTTCCAACAAACGTTGAGGGTAGCAATCATTGCAGCAACAAATAACATAACTCAAGGTTATCATTCTTTAATACCCGCTATACCTTCATACCACCAAAGAACCCATTTGATTGTTTAAATGAACAGTTCTTCAAATGATCTAAATTATGGAATTTTCAAAAATTATTTTCGTCTTGAAAAGTAATCGTGCTAAAATTACCAGTTAATTATAAACACATGATCCTTTTTCTGTTCTTTCTTTCTTTTTTGTTGTTGTTGTATTTTTAGGACGGGAATTGCCAGACTTCTTAAAGACCGAGAAAATAAGCACCGCCTTGAAAATTACCTGGTCAGTGTACCCCTGTCAATCAACTGAATTGAGGCCCCAGATTGGGTATTAGAAAATGATTGACATTCGTTTACTCGTCCTGTGTATACCATGTCTAGCGCTCGCGACGATCGTGCAATTAACTTCTGTCTTTTGATGCATGCCGTGATTATAAAACGCCATCTCTATAAGTACTATAATCAAAAGAAACTACGGTTGACACAGCTTATATCTTCTGCTCTTGAAAATTGAAAGATAAGAATTAAAAATTTACTCGTAGTTGGTTTATGTATCACACCAAATGCGCTGATCACCTGCAGTCTGTCAAAATCACGTTGCGCCGATCATCTATGAAAACGTTCTTTTAATAATAAAGATGTTTGTGAATAATTGAGAATACAGAATTAAATTAAATCAAATATTGCGTCCACAATTCATAATGTTAGTTATCATATATCTTTGAGAAATTCCACGGGCCGAAACCGGAAAAGAAACAAGTACAGACAAATTTGGTACATGCGCAGCTGGTAGAATCATGTGCACTTTAGCAGCTGATCGGAGAAGTAATACAAACGTATATTGTATAAATGTTGTATTAGTATTTGAGTACGGTAAGATGAACACGTATTGCATAAAACATCGCAATAAATTCTCACTAGATCCCGTCAGAAACTTGTTTGCCCAAGTCGCACGCGGTTATTTCATGTTTATATATTCATTTTAAAGATCGACAATTTGTTTTTCCTAGTACATATATAAATACGATATTTTTCTACATCATCGAAAGAACTCTGTTGAGGGCATTTTAACATCCCGTGTGTATAGACATGTATACACAAGCGAGCGTGTTTCCCTCGGGGCTTCACGCCTTTATCAAAATAGGCTCCACCCCCCAGCTGAACTTACCTGAGGTAAACCACCCGGTTAAAAACCTCGCCCTTTAAATTAAGGGTGACAAATTGTTAGAAACAGAAAATAAATATGTACCTTATGTAATAGTAATGATTTATATTGCTAGGAAATTTGACCGCAAGGCAGCATTATTATCACAAGACCATCGAATATACATCACCAGATTATTGAACATACATCCGATGATATTGAACATACATCACAAAACCATCGAATATACATCAAAAGATATTGAACATGTATACATCATAAAATATCGAATACATTACAAGATTATAAAAAAAAAAAAAAAAAAAAAAAAAAAAAAGTTTTACACGAGTTGTAGAACTTTGCATGATAGTCTTTTTCAGAGAAAGATAACTCTTATTATACACGCATATTCTTGTCACTTAGAAATGATGCGCAAAATATATTAAAGTATGTCATAATTCAAAGATTAATGATCAATTGATAAAGTTATGGGGTGAAAATATTGTGAATGTGAAAATATCTGTATTTTGATCTATTTGGTTAAAATTTCATATGAGAATCATATGATCCACCATTGCCCAACATGTAGGTTTTCAATATGTGGATTTCCCCATCTATCTTATCCACAATAGAAATACAAATATCTTATAACACCATTAAAGTAATTGGCAAAGACCCTTTTAACACAGCTTAACAATGTCAAGCCTATTGTCAGCCCCCCCCCCCCCCCCCCCCCTACACTTTAAGAACTCAACATCATAAGCCCTGGCACAATTAAGACGAGTTAACATAGCACATGCATGGATCCAGAATTTTTTTCCGGGGGTCGGGGTCCGAGGGATATTTTTGGTATTTTAACTATGTAAATTTAAGAAATTTGAATTTCCCAGGTGGGGGGATGTCTAGATCCGCGCATGCAGCAGACCTAGAATTGTTTACAAAGTATAATTATGATAGTAACAGCATCATTAATTTGATAAACATTTTTATACATTCTTACATTAATTTACTTCTATCTTAGAAACAATCTATAGTATTAAAAAGTAATTTTTAAAACGTTATGCATATCACAATTTAAAAAAAAAAATTATCGTAATATTTATTTAAAAGATCAATAATACATGTAATATTATCCACATCTATCAATGTAATCTTGAAAGTTTTAGAAATTGGCCAAAATCGAATTATGGATGAAATGGATAGGAAATCCACAAATTTCACAGAAAATATTCATTAAATTTCGTTTATGGATTATGAAAAGAAGATGAAGGATTTACACTCTTCTGACACAAAACTGAAATGCTCTCACAGTAAATCAGTTTTCTGGCTCGATGATTCTAAAGCAGACCAAAGAATTGATATTTTCTGTCAAATATGCATAGCAGTATATTCATATAATATCAAACAACGTGTTCAAGCCCATTTCTTTTAAAAGGAGAATAGATTTGTGATATGTAGAATTTTGTTTCATATTTTGTTTTTTGACAAATATGTGACTTTTTACGGTATTTATGTCTCCTTAACTTTGAAAATTGAACATTGAACAAAATAAGCATACATTCTAAAATACACTTTATTTCAAAACCTAATTTCACAACATTTTTCAACTTATGATATTTCTATGACATATCTGTGACATATAATTCTATTTTTTAGACACCATGATGTGACATGCATTGTTAAAATACACAAACCATTTATAATACTTGCAAATAACAATAAGATTATAACTGGGCGAGAACTGGCTTTTTATGGAACATGTTATAAAATATAAACAAAAAATAAAAATTCTTTAAAATTAAAAAAAGTAAGGAATTATATTACTGACCAATTATTTACAAAATGAAATTGAATGAAATATTGATTGAAATTACCCAAATTAATTTATTAATTTTACATCTTAACCTGAAAAGACTCCATGCATTCATGTGAATAATGAACTTTACCAAACAAAGTTGCATAGAATATTTATAAAACTGCCCTGATTTTAATGAAAAATATTTAACACATAATCCAAAAAATAAATTTCATGATATGTGAACATTATCATGCATGCATATGAAGATTTTAGAAAAAATATTTTGCAAAAAATTGTTACAGGTACTAGAAAGTTTTTGAGTGATATACAATATTAACCCCCAAAAATGTTATCAGTTTCACAAAGAACTTTGTGAATTTAATAAAAATAGCTGGGAAAATAGGGAATGCATTTAATTTCAGTTGAATTTTATCACATTAGTTCATTATATTATAATCAGACCATTTTCAATTTGTCATTATAAACTTAAGGCCTTAAATGATAAATTCAATTCTTTTGCTTTACTACATGTATATAATAGTACATATAAAAAGTCATTCTAAAACTTTTAAAAGCTATTTCTGTAGGTTATGGTAAAGATATTCAATGGATTTCTGTTACTGAAGTTGCAAAGTAAAACACCAATAAGTACTTTTTATAGCATTGATTTAGGGTACTATATATGATATGTATTATGGCATGATAATTGCACTGCTTTTTTGGAATTGTTAAATCTCCTTTTGCTTTATAAAAAACAAAAACAAAATGTTTAAGGTAACTTGCAGGAAGATGCATTTTAGAAAACTGAGGATTATACACTTCTACATAAGCCCTTAATACATGTCAAAATCATCCACAATTTTTTCTGTTGTCTTTAAATTGGAACAAAATTAATCTTTAATTCTTTCACAAATTTCTTTTCATTTTTTGAAACAGATTTTTTTTAATATGGTATGATGACTTGAAAACAAGTTACCAACAAAACCAACACTGAAATAATTATGCAATGTGTTTTGCAGTGTGTAAACAAAATGGCTTCTTTGACATTCTTTTATAAAAATTGGTAAGATACTGTACAAAAGAGTGGCCAAAATTTTGTTGTAAATTTGATTATCTTATACCCATTTAGATGTTTAAATATAATACACAGAATTACATCCCCATCCACAAAGATTCCCTGTTAAACCAAATTATACATGCGTTTTCATTAAATATTAAATACATGCATGTTTAAATACATTTTTGATTTGAAAATGAAAGCTCTTGATTACAATTGACAGAGTTGAAATTTCTCTGCACCATGAAATATTGCTTCAATGTTATTGATAAAAACAAACAGAGATTTAAACTATACACATCAAACTAATAAATTATAATCTCCCATCAAACTAAATTTCTATCTAATGAAAAGGAATACAATAAAAAAAAAAGATATAATATAAACATGCCAACTAATAACTGTAAACCAACTTTTATTCCTGTGCAAGAAAATTTCGCAATGTTCGCGACAGCCATGTTGTCATGAATATTTCTTGGCGCAAACCAGTCCTTAAATATCTTTGGGATATATTTTTCCAGATTATCTACATTGTGAAAACTAGTCCCCGCAAACCAGATTGTCTCTAGTAAAATGCGAAAATAAAATCATTGTGAATAAAAGTTGGTTTACAGTATATGAACCTCAAAAAAGTACATGTACATGTAATAGCAAATGTCAATTATGAGATAGAACAAAAAAAACTACTACCCCTGTAGGAATGTTAAAGGATTGTTATGGAGAAAGAGACAATTCTGAAACCAAAAACATTGTAAGATACAAGGTACACATATTAACATTAATTCACAACTACACATTCAGGAAAATTCATGTGAATTGAAGCACAATTGGCTTTGTAAATATCTATATGATATTGGAAAAATACAACAAATACATGTACATCTATTATTTTTTTGCTATCACAGATTCTAATAATACAAATACAAAAACAAAAATTCTAAACAACACATAGTTGATCCACTCAACACAATGTCTGTATTTTGACATGGATTTTATATAATGTAACTATAAATGTACAAGTTATTGCAAAAATTTAATTGTCTTTATCATAAACATCATGAAATCTCAAAATCTTTTTAACCGAATACAAGATACATGTAAGCTCTTCTTGAGACACTTTAGTCCCATGACACATATTCTGTTTAATAAAAAATGGCAATGAGAAATTGACACATTCAGCACCTATAAAGAGAACAGATTTGCAAACATGGCATCATATATGAACTCAACAAAATGTTTTATTGCATAAAAATTTTAAGGCCTGTCATTTTGAAGTGTGGCATGCATAGTCCTATGATTGGATGAATGAAGGCCCTCATGGCAGTTTGGAAAGCTTGCTCAGTGTTCAATATTTGTACACCTTGTCCTTTATTTTCCTGACTAGACAGCAAGAGAATATAACTCCAAATATCTGCAAACAGAAAGAATCACAATCATTTTGTGGAAGAGTTATAGTTAGTCAAAAAAGTTTTTATCATATTGGTATGTTTCATGATTAAATCAATAGGCAACTTTTGGTTCAAGAAATTGTCACATAATGCACATTTCCTCATCTTAAATTTTTTCAAACACCCACAGGCAAAAATCATGGTTTTGTTGATGGGTGAAAATGGTCATCTCTGCAATCAGCATGTTAATCTAAGACACTTCACTTTCTAAGGTAGGTGATGAGGGCATTTTTATTAAAAAATTTTGAGGCATGCACAGGTAAATCATTTTTTTTCAGCGGACTTATATTGCAGTTACTCCTTGCCTCCTTCACATTGACAACATGGTTTTTCTGTTGTGTCCATTGACTGGTAGATTCCTAAACACTGACAAAATGGTTATATATTTCCCATATAACCACATAATAATACTGACTTACTACAGCACTATCCCTGGATCCCCACTGATGACATGGTTATTATTGGTATAAACATATATTTAATAATTTATTATATCCCTATACACTGACATATTATTCCCCTAAATACTGAGGTATAATATCCCTGTACACTGATGTATTATACCCCTAAACCTTGATGTATTACTGTATACAGGGAAATATTCGCCCCCGTTTTATTTTCACCCCTTTCGCCCTCATTGTCAGCGGGTGAATTTAAGACTGGGCGAATTCCATTGTTGCAAATAACATCTCTTTTAACAAAACAGCATCTGCAAGAATTCAAGACTGGGCGAAACCGTTTGTAAGTGTAGAAGGGTGAAAATAACATGGGGCGAAAATAACCCTGTATACAGTATATCCCTACACATTGATGTGTTATTTTCTACACACAGACCTGTACACAGCACAGTCCTAGCCCCACACCACCAATGATCATCAGAGATTCCTTGGTATACTGGGCAAGGCGTGGACTACACCCCTGTCAATCAAACAGATCGTGAAAATTACAATAAACATCAAGTAATTAAAATTTAAACATGAATAAAGAAAATAAAATTGATCTATTGGTTACAATATTACAGAAAATTTTAATTTGAATTGAAGCCAAGCATTTGAAAAAATAAATAGGTTCTACATAAAAATAAATGAATGACACAAGTTCAAAGGTTAGACTTTACACATTTCTTGACATGGTTTAATCTTGGCAGAATATAAAATTTATCAAATTACATATGAAAATCAGAAGGTTGTAGTACCCTGTAGTATATATTGGAGGGGTGGTCACTGATGGCACAGCCCTGGGAGTAGGACATACAGCAGGAGTCGGGGGCCTTGTTTGTGGTGTTCCTGTCCTCACGCAGCCACTGAGACTTCTGCCAGTCCTTGAAGGACACCGCCCCACAACACAGAAACTGAAATCATTGAGGTAATTACTTCATTATTGTGTTTCATGAAGAAACTCACCACAATTAAGGACTATTAAAAAAACTTGTGTTTTTTTTGTAAAAAATATTTGTTAGTAAGACAATCCTTAATGCACAATATATATAATCTTTTAACGTTGAACATTTTAAATATAATAGATGTACACTTAATACTTTGGGGTGATAAATCATTGTCATAAAATATGGATTATTTGGTCTATAAAAGAAAGATAACTCTGTTTATGGAGTGTAACCAAAGATGTTAATAGAAAAAGAAAAATATCTTAAAAACTTCTATCCCTCAAAATGAAGAAATCGACCATTATAAACCATTGCATCCTGTCTTTTTCTTAAAATATGCAGGAGATTTTTTTCATAATGAAGGTAATTAATCATTTCTTCTGATATTCCTTCAAGACAATTGTCAGTCTCTCTGTACTGTGGAGGACTGGGTTCAGATAATCACCGTCTGTTGCATGTCATCTATTGCTGTAGTTAAGTGAGCGTCGTAGTGGTAGTTCTTCATCATGGTGTCATTTAGACTTCGCGATAACTCCTCTCGAATCTGTAAATACAAAAAACAAAAAATGTATTGGGCATGAGAGTCAAATTTCTCTGTGTTTAAAATGTCCTTGTCAATTACAATATGTCCCCAAAGTTTTGGTAATACCATTTCCCAAAAGAAATATCAAAAACATATAGAGTCTCGAAAGTTATCTAAATAGTTGATGTCTACTGGTTTAGTTTCTTGTCTGCCGATTGGTTACTTACAATTCCCTCGTACATGTAGGCTAGAACTCCACTGATGGCCTCCAGCAAGAAAATGAGTAGTAAAAACACAGAATACTGAAAAATACAAAAAAAACTCCTGTAATTAAATGTTGCTTACTGCTAGTTCCTCATTAAGACAAATAACAAATGAAAAATTATCTGGAATGTAATCTTATCACTATAATTTCATCTAAAAGGATGACAGTGTACATGCTCTATGCATGTTCATATGAGTATGAACAATTTTTTGCATTCAATTAACAGTACTTTTGAGAAATATACCATTAAGAATTTACCTATTACAAACAATTGTTACGAAACCTGGCAAATTTGCAGAGGAATTTCATCTACATGGGATTATTGAAGAGAAAGTAACTTACTAAAACCAGCAGACATCTATTTTCGACCCGGGCCCCCGCGCATCCCATGATACCTGTCACCACAATAAAGGCCCCGATGCCGATCATCAGGTACGTTGCTATAGGAAAGGTGGAGTTTCCCAGAAGACTAGCAAAGGAATGTTTGACAAAAAGTATCCATATACCAATGGCTAGGAAGGCACAGCCTGTCAGCTGTAACAAATAAAACAAAGGAATGTTTACAGTATCCTTAGACCAATGACAAGAAAGGCACAGCCTGTCAGCTGTAAAAAATAAAACAAAGGAATGTTTACAGTATCCTTAGACCAATGGCAAGGAAGGCACAGCCTGTCAGCTGTAACAAATAAAACCTCAATTCAATATTACATCAACATTTCTTGAACAAGAATAACTTTTCAATTACTTAAGTTTGAATGAATGGGATCACTTTCATGTACGGGTACAATGTAGTATTCCACATCACAATCTCTCATTTCTTTTTCCCTTTCTCTCTATTTCTATCCTTCCCCCCTCCTCTCTCTCTCTCTCTGTTTTTAACTGTTTTTCCTCTGAAAAATTATTGTACCGGTATTTGATAAAAGTCTAGAAATGAAAATAAGCTTCTCAAACATTAGCTAGGCACAAACTTGCAAACAGTGAAAAAGCAATACATGTAATATTCCTAATGAGTCTTGTATAACCATCTGTTTAATATTAAAATGACTATTCTTTAATCAAGAGCTGAGAGACTTACCCAGAAGATAAATGTGAAGACATACACCACAAACTTGAGGAAATTTTTGCCACAAAGCTCCTGGTTTTTCCTCCGGTTTCTGGGTTGACCATTCATCATGATGAAAGGAGAATGGATGCTGCAAGCAAGAAACAAGTTAACACCATTATCTGTCCTGAGCAGCCTGATGGCAAAATAATAATCCTACCTGGTGCAAGTGATGGAGGTCAGACAACTTCTGTTGTTTTTATTCTCATATGTTTACAGTGATGATCAACAGCTGACTGACCACTACAACAAAACTAAAACTCTCTCTCTCTCATTTTCTCTCTCCTCTCTGTCATTTTCTCTCTTTCTCTCTCAATTTTTCTCTTTCTCTCTCTCTTTCTCTCTGTCTCCATCTTTTTGTTAATGATATATAAAAAAAATACATATATTCAACTTCATATTCATAATTAAACACTATTACAGGTACCTGGGTAATATAAACCAGGAATCTTTAAATTTCATAAGGTACATGCCAATAATTCATATGACACTATGTTGGAGTGAAAATCAAACTGATCGAACCTCTTTCAAAAATCAGGAATATCTGAATCGTAACTATGAATTCATACCCAATTCTTCAATATTCACTGCACACAAATTTTTGTTGAGTCCATCAAGAAATCAAAATGTTCATTGATACAAGATATCTGAAAACATTGTTTTAAAAGTTTCATCAAAACTGTGAATTCTGCTTATATACCGGTAATCTTTGAAATTTGATGCCTATGAATATCAATACATGTATAACCACAGTATGCACTCATGTAACAGTAAAATTGATTAATTAAATATTTACTTACACTATAAGTAAATCACAAGATAATTGCACTATTACAATATGACGGCCTCCAAAACAATATGGGATGTGCCTGTTGGGAATTTTTTTTCTAACTTTATCAGAAATGATTTCCAGGTACTGGCAACTAGAGTACCATGTACCAAGTACTAAAATTTGAGAGGTTCATAAATAGCATCAACTAGGGTTGTATTACAGACTTGCCAAGGTCACACTGTCAGAAGGCATGTCAGACAAGCACTGTGCTTTGATGAACTGGAATATCCCAAATATTCATATATGCTGGGTGGTTAATCAACACCATGAAATGCATACCTCAGTACAGTATTACACATCCCCTCTGTCAATGTAGAGTTCTATTTCAGAATTTAAAGTATAGAAACCACAAAGAAATATTTATCTTTTATGTTACAGTTTACATTTAAGCATAGTTGAAATGAAAGTACCACAACTGCATTACAATCTTAGACTCATAAAAGTCAGAAGGGGGTGGGGGCACTGAGCTGTCTTGACCAACACATCACAAATCTACATCCAAAGTAACTGCCAAAAAATTACTGGCGTTTGCTCTCATCATTTTCAAGCATACTAGCACACTGATCTGATATGGAAACCCTAGTTAGTGTTATCATGGTGCTGAACTCCTGTCTATAGTTTAACCAGGTACTAAAAACATAACCCAGGAATCAGTGACCATAGATAATCTATTATAAAAATCATTAATCCAACATTCTGATAAATCAGATACTGAAAGATTCTGCCTAAATTATTTAATCACCAGGACCTCCAAAGATTATATATCTACCTTAATACAATGCACTTACCTTTACGATTCTAGATCTCAAAATGTCAGAATCCACCCTCTGCTAACTCCACTGAGCTGAATAAAAAAAATGATTAGGAGATAAGGTCTCTTTGTCAGGACATTGGCTAATCATATATAAATTACCCAGGCAAATTACAGACATCTCAATTTTCAGATTTTTGTCACTTCAAAGGAGGTAAAGTTAGTAAGTAAAAGTTATCATTACCTACACCTAGTATTTGATTACATTTGATGAGTTTTAAAGATTGCCCAAAGTTTTGACTTAAAAGATTTTTATACTGAAACAAACAAAGAAACAGGGCAACATTTTTCAGTGTGAATTAAAACTTTATATGATAGACAGACCCTTTTGATGGAAGTTGTTCCACTTGAGTGCACATAAACGGTGAAACAAAGGGGTATAGAATCTAAATTCCAGCCCAGTATCTGAATCTTTATTGAACCAGCTCAAAGAAGAGTTCATATCTTACACGTTTCGAATTATGTTCCTGGCCAAGCTCTTAGATCATGAAGCAGTCTCATATTTCAGTCAAAATTGCAATCATTCATAAAAACTGTAAATAACTAAATATATCATATTATAATAGGGTGTATATATAAATTTAAACTTTCCAACAAGTATGGTAAGCTTTGATTTAGGTAATTTAGTCAATATATGATATATAAGCGTATATCCAAATCTGATCGACATCTAGCAATGTAACTGATTCAGCTGAAGCTGCTTTTTGTCAATATATGCTAAACAACAATCAAAATTAAGATAGATATATAATTTTCATCCAATGGGTAGTAAGTTTTTTTTTTTTATTAATTCCTTAGCCTCAGCAATATCCAATAGGCGTGCATACTATGGCAAAGATGTGATAAAATGCTTCTGAAATTTGAAATATGTAATAAGAAACATGAAGAGGAGACAATTTTTTGTAACATTCTTAATGTGTTTTCTTACCATAAAGTTGTCAGACATTGCAGAAATGATCTACTGGGGTATTTCATAATCATGTGGTTTTGGAGTTTCAGAAATGAAATCTTTGTTAATTTTGTTAAGGTTCAACTCTTGAGGATCAATTGTCGATTTTTTTTAGGTCATTGTTCTGAAGTGTTTAAAACTGATCCCTATGGGTTAATCAAAATAGTCTCCAATTTATAACTTAACTGAGGGAAATGACAGTAAACTGACTTATAAAAATAGTCTTTCTCATCCTCTTGAGTAGCAAGATGAAATAACTCTCTCTCTCTCTCTCTCTCTCTCTCTCTCTCCTTACCTTAGGAATGGTTGAATGGAATCTGCTTCAACTGGAATGTGACTGAAGTTTTGGGATCTTCTCTCTTTAACAATCACATAATGACAGTGGAGGCAGAATACCACCAGATACAGTTACTGTTCTTGCACCTGTAAATGTAGATCAGTCGTTTGCTGTACTCACTAATAATTAATGTAACATGTTCTGTAACGACTTCTTCATTAAGCACTCACACCTCCCTCATTCAGCTGGTTCCATTACATAACATACATGTATATTTTCTCAAATTGACAATGTCTCTTGTTACTAAGTGTTTATGACATAATTATCTCACGAACAAAAATGTGATGTTACACATCCACCCAACAAAACCTTGAGGAAAATCTGGCTCATATTCATACAGCAGTGATCGCACTAAACACACCACATGCAGGCACCTGATATTTTAAGAGGGCTGGATGGTCGTGGCCATTTTTAGGCTCTATTTACTTCCTTTAGGCAAAGAACTCTGTATAGAGATATACCCAGCAGGAAAATTTTCAAATTTTAAAGCTAAAATATTTTTTTTTTTTCTTAATGTTTTATGGCCAAAAAGTATCATGTCTTTAAGGCAGATCACCCAGCTTCCTTAAATTTATCTATTAATGAAAAAAATCCTTGTACTATAATTATAACAAACAAACAAACAAGGATTTTTTTTTCATTAAGAGATAAGTTTTAAACATCAAGTGCCTGTGAAGTATTTGGGTTGTTTTTTTTTTTAACTATACCTCGATCATTTCTTTCTTTTTTTTTTAAAGAACATATAATATAGAGGAAAAATTTACCTGTATATAACAATATTTATATGTAGATTCATCAGATAGTAGTAAATGTTATTTACTTTAAATAACATTTACATTTACAAGAAATTGTTAATGGATTTGAAAGCATTTTATATCCATTAAATTTTTACATGATAAGGGGTTGAGTATCATACATATTTCTATGAAGATAAAACTATGATTTTACAATTAAAAGAATGACCAGCATATATAAAAATGACTCAATATAGTCACTGCTTGTTTATTCTTACTGACTGTATTTCCTATAATAACATCCACATGTCAATGTCCTATTTCCAAATCTGCACAAAGTGAACCTAATTCCTCCGATTCTAATATCGTATTAAAACAAACGGGTACTTTCACTTTGATATCAGGTACACTACACCTATAGGACAATGGTAAAAAACGAAACTAACATTCCATCAGAACATAAACACCCCTCCTCAAACTGATGCAATTATTCACCATCAAGGTAACAAACTGGGGGCAAAGTTTGATAGCCAGGTTAATGAAGATAATTACTGCCCTCTCTCCTAGCAGCTCAGATTTACGCACTTGAGCAAGGAAGAGCCTCAGCCCTCTGGCAGTGGGAAGCGAGCTGTAGCATCATTAGAGAGATCAAGGGGGGACTGGCACAACACTAACTTAATGACCATGTCAAAACAAAGGGTCAAGCATTCCAGGTCAGTGACTCATCAATGTGATCAAAGAAGCCAGAGCTCTCTAACAACAAACAAATATCCCCTGCTTTGCATGTTGGTGAAGAGACCTTGAACTTGCTCAAATTACTTGGGATAATTTAACATCAAGACAAACCCTCATCTTATGAGCAAACTCAAATTGAGCTCTCTAGCAAAGAATCAATAGCCCTTGCTTTGCAGTATAAATGCCATGTTGATGATGATGATGATGAGACCTTGACCTTGGACAAATTACTCAGGTTAAGGTCAAGACACACCCTCAGGTTATATGCAAACTCAAATTTAGCAGAGTATGAGAATCTAATATTTCTTTTAATATATTAATTATTTTTAATTTTATATACGGTAAGAGTATTAGCATTATAGACTAGGCCCAAAATTACCTGACCTTTGCTAATATGGTCAGGTCATGATGACCTTTGCTATCAATTAATATGAATCAGGCCATGCTCATGAAACACTTAAGATCATGGGCATGCAACCTTTCTGCCGACCATGAGACTGGTGTTTGACCTCTTCCAAAACATATCTATGATGTATCAGTAATAGTGTGAACTAATCTTCCAATATCATTTATCTTAAATTTTTGTCTACATATATTTGTACATGTACATGAATCAGGAACCATTATAAGAAAGATGTATGCATGAAAGAAATTCTCCACTTAATTATTTCTCATATACATGCAGACTAAGAGTAAAAACACTGAATTATTTAAGTTATATCATTCCCAGCATCATGGTTCTAGAACCATTTTAATAAGACCTTGGACTTTCGGTAGGATGTAATTATCTTTTTCTTGCATCAGAACAAGTTAAGAATGACTGGTTTCAAGTGAAATATACACAGATTGGGTAGTCTTAGCTCAAAAGCCAGACAAATCTTGTTGATTTCAGAGAGCCGTGGCTGAATGGCCAGCAATGAAATAGACAGGCATATGTCACATTGCTGTTTGACACAACTACCCAAAGTCCAAGCTCTTGTTATAATGGTTCTATAATAAAAAAAACCCCCAAAACTAATGTTCTTACAGTGAGTCACTTTTGATGATTATATCTTAATACGCATTAATTTTCTTTTAATCAAGTTACAAGAAATAATGGCGACAGGTTCACAGCAATGTCAGAGCGAGTTTGCACAACTGAAACCTCACAGGGGTACTTCAGCTTTTACACAGACACCAAATTAATCTCCTATGTAACATCAAATATGGTAAAAGTTTTCATGTACTGTTTTAAGGACAAAGTGATTTTTATGGTATGCTGTACAAAAATAAGGTCACTTTCTTAAAAGAATAAACCATCATGAATATTGTACATTAATATAAGATTTCTCTCTTGGCAATTCAAAAATTATACATGTATAAGTCACTTTACTTTATTTCTACTTCACTATTATGACTCAAATACTAGTAAATAAAATGATTCAAATAAAAAGAGTAAAAATAAAAATAAAACAAAGTTTTTATAATATCATGATTATTTTATCACAGAAAAATGTGATTCTCCATGAAATTAAAACCTCAGTGGGAGGTAAAAACACAGCAATCCGTGAAATTTTAGACACATGGAATTTTAAGATACGTTTACAGTATTGATGTTGACCCTAAATATTTTATTTAATGTTCCCCATAAAGAAATCAAAACTTCGACAAGTTCTTGTGGACAAGTTTTTACCTTTGTGCCCACTGTCTACTTCTGCATCATTAACAGAAACCTTTTTAGTTTGTGAATGTCATATAAGATAGACAGACTTTCCTATTCTATTGTATCAATTGAAAAAAATTCCAATACATATTGTACATAAAGAAATACTCTCTGTATCAAACATGTTTTGTGTGGGTATACTAATAGGGCATTTATTCCTTTCAAATTTGGACCAAATACTATAGACCCATTCACAATGGAAAAGGTGACTAATTTTCCCATGGCAATGATGCCTTAATTTTTATATATATAATTTAGATAATATTTGCAACTAAAAATAAAATAGGAAAAAAGGACATGTTATTTAAAACTTCGTTTTTAAAAGAAATGAATAACATTGAAGATTGAGGCTGTTTGCGGTTAAAGTCTTCAGATTTGAAGCTTTCATACCAAGGTGATTGAAGCTAAACAATCTGTGTTAAGCATTTGTTTTTTCCCCTGATGAACTCTTTTTTTTTCTCTCTCTCTCTTTTATTAAAACAAGTATCATATTAAAGAAACACCTACATCATATATTCAAAACAATATATTCTATTCACAAATAATTTCCAAAGTTAGTAAACATATTATCATTAGATCTAAATTTCTTCGCATATTTCAAAATACCATTTTGTAAGCAAAGATTATATTTTAGTTTTTGTATAAGGTTTTTTTCTGACATAATTTCATTATCAAATCTACATTTCATTTTGTATTTGTAAATTGTAAATCAGATTGTTCAACATAATTGTATGAATATTATTATCATTATAAACACCTAGGACTATAGTTTTCCATGTTATTGTGAGGTGCAAAAAAATCGGGGTTATACCGGATTTGACTTGAGATGAAGATATTCTATGATGTGTTTAATTATTCTTTGATTTAATGAATTTAATAATTGTCACTTTATTGATGGCATAATAAGAGACATAACAAAGTTGTGCTTATTGTTTGTTTATTTAAGTTTGACGACATGAAAGGTGTATCAAGAAAACGCACATTTAATTAGAGGGGTTTACATGCATGTATAAGCAACAATTTTGATTCAATCTATCAGTCGCTGTTGCATATCAGAAATGTCCAAAAATGCATATCCGTGAATCTTGTGCTTACACAAAGGTTCAAAACAGCTGTAGCATCTTGGTGAATGTGCAGGATTAGATAATTTTTATTCCTTTTTTGTCTCTTGGTAAAATGTAAATTTTCAAAATTCGTTTTGATCGTAAAATAACAGAAAATTTTTATTTTTTGATAATTATATACGGTGTCAAAATGTACCATAACTAACGATGGATAGAACTTAAATCCCGAAGGATAGAAAGATTTTTCTTGATGAGAGAACACTCTGGAAACTTGAAATAAACAAGGTGATAAATACATTTACACCCCCTCCCTTCCTGTTTTGAAGAATGCAGATGATTAGTCTAGTGATAATTGTAGAAAGATGTTAAAGATAAATAATATTTTAACTACAGTAGTTTCAGTATTTTGTACTATAATTTATGTGCTCATACATTGTAATATTCTCTGATAGTTGATTATATTCTTACAACTCCTTTTATCATCAAAGCTAGAGAACAGTTATTCTATATTTTTTTTCAATGCTGAACATATCTATATTCCTTCCCAATATATTTATGCAGCACATTTGGACGATTTTAATAAAAATACACATACCTGTGAAAGAAGTGCAATTGAAATCGATGAAAGGGAAAATATCCAAGATATCTTCATTGACACATTTTCAATCGGAAAAATTCACAGGAACAAAACCAGATTTCTTAGGGAGACTTATAAAGGGAAATGTTTACATCTTTTCTCCATTCTGAAGTCACTCGGAATACCTCACACAAGTTTTCAACATTATCATCCGAGTGCATTCATCTTTTTTGCAATGCAAAATCCTCGTAGAATTTTTATTTTTTAGCCATGTATTGAAATCTGACATGCTAAAGGGGGCGTTTCAAAGGAGAAATCTTGGGAATTTTTCATACTATTGAAAGAACATCCTTTGAACCCAGAGGTATTTATAAATATAGAATACTTTAAGAAAATGTGCGGCAAAAATATCTTGGGACAGACTATAATGTCCTGTTATTTGTCAACACACGTCAGAATCAGATACAATGTACATGTATATACATACCCCACTTTTGCTTGTGCAAACAATAGAGTTCACACCTCACTGCCCCATTGAACGCAGATTTGTGTTATCATTGCTGCTCCAATGAACACAGATTGCCATTATAAAATTCCATTTTAGCTTTATTTTTTAAATGCAAAATGATTGGGGCGGCGACTGCCGCCTCTGGCACCCGTTCCGACGCCCTTGCATTAGGCCTATATTTTATTCAAAGATAAATTTCAAATTTTACATAAATGCTGATGATTTTTTTTCAATCATCACGAGGAAAGATTCTCGTTGTGAAAGGCTAACAGTTAGTGTATGGGTATCCCAACAATACATTTAACATTATGGGGGTTATGCAGAAGTGACTGAACTGTTGAGAGATTACATACTCAACATTGTATATTGAAATGTAACATGTATTTTTCTGAATATATAAATGCAAGACCATTCAAAGAAACGGACTACATCACATGGTAAAAAATCGTCATACCTGTAGAAAAATTTTCTTTTGCTTTGCCTTTGCACTTAAACCGGAAATGAATTTAAGAAACTAATCCCCAAGTAGAATCCAGCTCAAACCCCGGTCTATTCGACTGAGGGCTTCCAAAAACTGGCTTCATTGATAGGATTTCCCATGAAGATTTTGTTTTAAAATCTGCTATTTGGTATTGGTATTTTTTTTTAGCAATAAATATGCTAAAATTTACACCATGCTAAATCTGCAGCACATAGAAGGAATTGTTGAAAGTTTTACATGTTAAATGTTACATTTTAAATGTTGTGGTTTTACGTGAAGTGAAATATTCGAGTGATGCACAACTGACTGAGTATTTATCAAAATATCATTAAAACATATAGAAGAAAGTTTTGAAGCTCTATTATATGGCGTGTCTGGGCTAGACTCCGATAATCGCATACATAGGCGCTCGATCCCCAGCTAATTTTGTAAATGACGAACGATATCTATGTCTCCCCTCTATACTATAAGAGGGAAGACATATAGAAATAGATATCGTTCGTCATTTACAAAATTAGCTGGGGAGCGCCTATATATGCTCCCATAGTTATTCACTAAGTATACTTCTTGAACAAGAATACACGTGTGTCTCTGTTATAAACTCTGTGTTCATCTCGTAATTTTTTTAAACTTGCACTTTTTAATACTTTTGATCTGATTCAATAATTATCCATGTAGTTCATCGTAATGAATACTTCAGTCTTTCAACTCCATATTGCTGTCACCCCCCCCCCCTTTCCAAAAAAAAAAAAAAACCGCAACAAAACACGTGATCAAATTAGGGTGAGTTTTAAAAAGAAGTGTTTTTTAAATATTTTGTCGAGTCCGAAATAAATACAAGTACGATGTCGTTGAAAGGCAATGGACTTCAAGTTTGTCATTTAGAGAGTTGTATCTCTAGACAGAGAAATAAATTTATGTCTCTGCTCTAGATAAGTAGTTTAAAAAGTATGCAAAATACATGTATTTTCAAAAATATTTGAATTCTTAATACTCAGACGCAGTTCCGTTCTTTAATTTTCTTGTTCCTACTTTTCGTTCACGTGGAATTTTCTTCCAATGTGAGATTTGTTTCACAACGAAATTGATGGGAACGGAAAATAATTTTGAAATAGGGGTTAAATAAAATTATCGCGTTTTGCTCTCTTTCACTGAAAACAAATTCTTATTTCCAACTTTAAACATTAGAACCATTTTAACAAGAGCTTGGACTTTGGGTAGTTGTGACAAACAGCAATGTGACATGGGCCTGTCTATTTCATTGCTGGTCACTCGGCCATAGCTCTTTGAAATCAACAAGATTTGTATGGATTTTTAGCTAAGACTATGCACTCGAAACCAGCGACATTTTTAACTTGTTTTGATGTAAATTATAGATAGTTACGTCCTACCGAAAGTCCAAGGTCTTGTTTAAATGGTTCTATTTGAAACAACTACATGTACATGTATATAAGTAAATGTAAAGTACAAAGTAAAGTACAAGCAAACTACTCTGTCTTTGTAAATAAACGCAGGGCAAGCTATATAAAGGTTGTACAGTACTACATCGTAGTAAACCATATGTAGGTGTCCACAAGCTCCCTCAGAGAGAACCGATGTACACCACCGGTAGGTACCGGCGACATCGCCAGTACTGTAGACCTGGATATCACATGTGTATGACGTACTTTATATACGGTATTCGAATTCACAATCATTGGTATTATTCTCGCGAGGGAAAAAAGCCTAGTCTCATAACGATTAAGTTTGTCAAACCAATAGAACCATTTTAACCAGACCTTGTACTTTTAGTAGAATGTAACTATCTATTTCTTGCGCCAAAACAAGTAAAAATGACGCTGGTTTCAAGAGAAATATGCACCGATTGCGCGGTTTTAGCTCAAAAGCCAGACTTATCTTGTTGATTTCAAAGAGCCATGGGCTAGCAATGAAATAGACAGGGCTACCTCACATTGCTGTTTGACACAACTACCCGAAGTCCAAGCTGTTGTTAAAATGGTTCTAATATTTGCACGTACAATCATTCCTCTCTCTCTCTCTCTCTCTCTCTCAGACACACACACATACACACATACACACACAAAAAACCCACACAACCGGGAAGGAATTCATCACCAATTTTCAATTGTCCATTGTTACATTGTATATTTATTTGTAATTGAATGGACCTTATTAACTGTCCTACTGATCTTCGAACCCTCTTGGGATCTTGTGTTGAGCTATTATTGTTCTCTGTCGCATCATTCTGCTATCAAATGGCCGGTCGTTCAGTCAATACTTTACATTGCTGTATTTATACTCATGTGAGCATTTGGGCCCTTGAGCCTTTTGTTCATAATTTTCCGATATTGCATAAATTTGCTTCGTTTTATTAGCTAGGGTCTACAAATCCAATTTTAGGACCTTATTTATAATCAAACTATATTTATCTTACAACGATTGCTAAACAAGTTCTACAAGTAATATTTTCTTCGTCGGCACGGATGTTGGTGCGATATGGTTAATGATGGGGGGGGGGGGGGGGGGGGGGGGGGCTAAAAGAGAATCCACGTGTCTGTACCATCTCACACATGTCACATACATGTACAACCGCGAGCATACTAGTATATGTATATTAACGGTAGTCAATTGTACTATTAATGACCCTCTACTGAACGAATTACAGATAACTAAATGCTTTCAAATAGAATAAGAATTTTTTTTCGGAGACAGCACCTTATTTTCAGGTTATCTATATCAATTATTTTTCATGTGAGAGAGAGAGAGAGAGAGAGAGAGAGAGAGAGAGAGAGAGAGAGAGAGAGAGAGAGAGATTTCTCCCTCTTTGATCTTGCAAAGTGGTGCTCATACAAATTCGATGAAGTGAAAATCATGTATAATTTAAATTTAATTTAAAATCACGGGTATACCTGAAGTAGACACTGTATGTGAACTCCATTACGTGTATACACTCTTGGTACAGTAAACTACATATGTACACGAGTTTCGGGAGAACATCAAACCAGTTTTCTTATCACATTTATGATTTAGCTACCGTTTCTTTCAATTTTTTTTTTTTGGGGGGGGGGGGGGGGGTGGGGTTCATATTTATACTTGTGTTGTACGTAATGAGTTTTTTTCTTGACTGCCTGAAACTTGTGGTCATTTTTACAACAAAATATTATGTAAAACACATGTATGCCTGCAGACGGTTGATTTTTTTTTACTTCCATGCTGCACATTTTCACTCACGTGGGCTTTAATTGATATAATTCTGAATGAAACTCTTTTTTATTAGTACCACTTAAGATCAGTTCTCTGTAAATATCAAAATTGTATTTTGAGGTTCTGGCACGCATAGTCACCAATTTTCTTTATATTGCATACAATGATACATATTGATGTTATAAGTAGCAAGATACCATAAATTTATTGCTAAGGGCTACCGTTGCCATGATAACAGAGATCAAAGATAGAAAAATGGCAAATCTTAGCAACTTCAAAGCAATATAGAAAGTAATTGCAGCCTATTTAAGTTATGAAATATAAAATATTGAATTGACTATGTGGTCAATTTTGAAATTATAGAAAAACATTGGTGGGCAAATCAAAATCTTAAGAATATTACAATGGAAACCGAAAATTATTTTCAAAACATGTTTCTTTCCTATCTTTTCAATATCATAGAAGTTATCATTGAACCAAACTCGTAGATTTATAGCTGTATTTAAAATATACAAGTTAGATAAAAAATTGAAACTTGTTGCAATGGTAACAAAGTTAAAAATAAGAAAAAATGAAGGAATCTTTACTGAATCTGTCAAGTAATAATGCTTGTTTTAAACACAAATTAGAGCCGTTTTTGTTGCTATTCGAGGGAGTCATGCCAAATTTTTAAATCATATATATTCAATCATTATTCAGCATCTTAAAATTGCCGTTGCTAATGAAATATGTGGACTTGAGAAAATCATACAGAAATTCCTAATTGTTCAAAACGTCATAGCAACGGCCATTCATTTTGCTTAAATGCAGCTTCAACTGATATTACATTAAAGTTGAGGACATGTTTAGTCATTCCGATCAATTTATTTTAAAGTATCATGATCCAGGTAGGGATACAAAATGTTCAAATGTACCTCAAAATATGCAGATTTTTGTGATTTTTAGTTGTTGTTACCATAGCAACGGAATTCTGTTTTCAGATATATTATCTTTGTTGTCAAACAAAAACAACAGTTTAAATTGTATTCCATTTAAAACTATTAATGTCAGAATAAAATGGAAAAAATGTTATTTTTGAAGTGTTGTTTAGTTACCATAGTAATACAATGAAACTATTCATTTGCCCATGAAAAATTTTCAATAATTTAAAAATTCACAATATTTTGTATTTGATTATTTTGCTCTGTAAATCTGAAACTGCTGCAATCTCTTACAATTTGTGCTCAAAAGAGCTTAAAATGGCCATTTTTCAATCTTTGGCTTCTGTTACTATGTCAACCGGTCCCCATAGCAACCCTAAAAGGTTGTCTTGCATCTTTATCCACCAAAGGGTATCAAAATACAAAATATGAAGAAAATCGGTGACTATGCGTGACATCGAATTTTGATATTTACAGAGAATTGATCTTAATTGTGCTTGGTAAATGAAATACCCAGATTGATATTGTCTAGCGCCTAGTTAGTGAAGGCTTCAAACAAGCGGGGACCACAGTGGAAGTGTTCCTGCATTGGACATATTTATTGCATAATTTATGGACAAATTACTAAGATTGTTGAGTTGATTATTATTGAAACACACCTTCTACTTTGTGGTGATAATTTCTTATACACCAAATCAAATAATTATTGTAATTTTTCTTTGTTCAGACGTATATTCATGAAATTTAAAGATTTAGCTCTTGATATTAAACCGGTAGAACTCAGGGTTAGGGTTAGGGTTAGGGGTGGGTGGAGTGCCAAGTACCTAATACCGCTATTTCAATGTTAATTTGGTTCTTTTTACAGGATCTCAAAAAAGAGGGGGGGGGGGGGCATTCATACCTTTTCGTTAAAGAAACAAAACCAAAAATAAAGAGACGAATAAATAAATAAACAAAGCAATTAAACTATCACTAAAGCAAAATAAACCAACAACTTTCACTAGTTGTTAAATCAGTTTAGAAACTTAGTGAGGGAAAGCCGGTTCGCCTCTGACCTATAGCTAAAGACGCGAACGAGATTCCGTAAGATTAAAATATCGGTGAAGCAGGAATAGTATGGCCGATGTCTGGGTTAGAAGTAGGGGAGAAGTATGTCTATATTCCAACCTATCATCGGCTGCATACTTTTGATTCTGTCATCATTCACAGGTAAGACAGCCAAACTTTATATTTCTATCGAAATTCTCGCGTAAACGAAGAAATACTGTATAATATTTGATGGTAGACACCGAAGCGCTGCATTGAAATAATTATCATAAATGCATGTAGAGTTCTACAACTCGTGCAGTGGCCAGTGCCATGAATTGTGATTTTTGTGAAAACCAGTGAATATTTCATTTATTGTAGATGATTTTAGATGTAATATGTTGTTCAGACTGTCAGACAGACGGACTGATACTCGCACTAACCCCCAGTGAAATGTACCAAAGGTCATGTTATGTCGCTTGTCTAGACGGCTTTTTGGAACACCTCTAGACTTGCCCTAATTTGCAATACACAAAAGTTTTAACATTTGAGTTGGTTAAGAAGGACACCGTCGAAGATTATAGTTTACGCGTGGTGATCAGAAAAATGTGAATAATTTAAGAAGTAATATAGTGTCTGTGTTTTCTTTGTTATTAAAAACCATAACCATGATATAGACGTGTTGATGATGAAAACTGCGGTATATTGCAGACATGCTCTGTGAGGGGGTTGAGAGTAATAAACTTTTCATTATTGACAGTAACATATCTGCCCCAGACTTGGGGATGGATTCGCTTGTGATTCAAATAATTAGTCCTTAGTTTGAACAATTAAATATAATCATAGCATTAATGATAAGAAATAATTTAATGACAAAAAAGAATGATTGAGCAGAGAAATGGGGTGGAAAGGGGGGGGGGTTAATTAATTTTGTTGGTGAAATAAAGCTATTTTAGATGAGCATTATACTTGTATCAGAAGTACTGAAGTTCAGTTTACTTCACAGTATATTTAGATATGGTGGACGAATGAGTTTGATGTAAGCAGTATTTTTCTCAAAATTTTATTTTGTTACAATTATCTACTATTGTATAATTTTGAAAGTAGCTTAATTTTTCATCATTAAAATTTATCAGGAGAAAGATTTCAGCACAATGGATGATATATAGCAAACACTTTGTACAGATCAACAATAATGCAAGTTTGCTTCAAATATCAATATCAGCCTCTAGACACTTTCCTACAAAAACAAGACTATCTTGCTGTAGAATCATTTTTGTTATTTTAAGTAAAATTAAGATTTTGCAACAAAAATGTATGACCTAAAAATGCAGCTCATATTGCTTTATTATTATTCAGCTGTTAAACACTGACATCATTTGTGAAAACCAGCAGAAATTTGTTCATGATAAGATTGTAAATTTATTCAAATTCAATTGGAATTTTAAAGAAAAGCGTGCATGTCATCCATGCGCAATCTGATTAAAAGTCATTGTATTTTTATACTTGAGACTTGGTTACAAGATCGAGACGTGTGACTGTATTTGAAGGAAGCAGATCAGTCCTACGCTTTCAGGTGTTCGAATATTTCCTCTATTCATGCAGTTTCAGATTATTGATCCTGGCTTGGTCACCCATATTCCCCAGTTCAAACGAATCCGTGTTGAATGAATAAAATATCCAATTATGCAAACAGTCAGCAAACCTTATTTTGACCTGCCGGAGGGATGCATGATTGTGTCAACATTGACGCTTTTCACATTAAGGATTTTTTTTTTCTTCTATATTTTGCCATGGCTTTTTGTATGATAAGTTGCTCAGAGTCTTGAAGCTGTGACTTGGGATTCAAATTTACTTTGAATTGTAGACAAATTGTCTGGTCTTGTGTACAAAATTGTGTCTTAAAGATAGATTAGAAATGTACATACAAACTGTGGAATTATTAGAATTCATGGTGGCTGAATTTTCCCAGATTTCACAGGCCCCTGTCACCTATAAATTTACATCCTTAACTTATGAATGAAATACAGCATTAATTAATTACTGGTAACCATTCAATCAAATCCAAAAAATTACATCCCAATGGACATGTGAAATACTGATAATGCACGAAAATTGGCCCCCACAAATATTAATGATTTCTCAGATTTTAACATTTATTTATACTTTGCTGAAATTTCTGTCACAGATGTAATGTTTGTGTGCATGTTAATAGCCATTAAATTTCTAAAAGAGATTCAAGACTCTTTTTCGCACCAATTTCTGGGAACAAAAAAAGAAAAAAGAATTAAAACAATATAGGATGAGATGTCTATGTTTAATTCAAGGTGTTCAGAATTTGGAAGGGATGGGATGGGGATATATAGACATATATATATATATATAGTAGCTATACGGCATTTCAGTAGGCAGTTAAGCACACAAGACACTTTGGCTCATATATATCAAAGTTTCAAGCAGTGCTTTCCAGGGTATTTATACAATAATTGCAGTGCGTCATTGATTCTTTTGTGCCCAGTGTGTGATTAGGTGTGCCCTTTCTGTATAAAAATAAAATCCATAGGTTTTCTTGCATAGATTTTCTTTGACATTTCTTTGTCTGTAGTGTTTTGAATGTACTATCAACATATTGCACTATTGTAAAGGATCGTTGTGAAACATTAACTTTCAACAGAAGCTGAATTGAGCAGCTTGAAAGGTTATGGCATTCTGAGAGCTGGGAATTTTTTTAAACAAAGTACATTTTCAATTTTTTTGTGATAATGAAACATCTTTTTCATACGGAATTGACTTTTACTGTACAAATTGATTTTGCAATATTTCTCCTGCCAAAGAAATGATTAGATTCATGTATTACATATCATGTACATGTACTCTTCTAAGCCATATGACAGATGCTTTGAAATTCCTATTTGTATTGGTAACTTAATAAGCATGATTAGTGCTTTTTTCATTGATGTACATGGACTATAATGGATACTGAAATATCATTTAATGATTCTTCTATGTAAATAGATATTGATTATTTCATAGTCAAAATAAGAAACCACTTGTTTTAACCTTGAAGCTATAGATCAAAACAGTACAAAAACTTTAGGACATTCACAAAGTCATTAAACCATTGCTGTTTGTACTTTTCTTTCTACAAGGCTACCAATTTGAATATATAAAGTAACTTTAAATTCTTTTTATTGCGTCTTTTGTACAGGTTACTCAGTTAGTATCCTATGTCATCGATATGTATCATTAGAATCATTGCCGGGAAGTTCCCATGACAACCAGACTGTCGACTGCCCCTTTGCCTGCTTTGCGTCATGGCGACAGGAAGAGCCCGACCATTGGGTGGTTCTACAGCAAGGTGAGTCACTCAGGGAATTGGAGACATTTTATATTGGCTAATTTGGCAAAATTTGATGACTGCATGATGCAGCCTCAAATTTATATTCCCAATCAGACACAAGTTTTGCACAGCTTGGGTAAAAGAGTTTAGATTAGATTTTGTACTTTGTCATGAAAAGTCTGACAGCTAAAATATATTAAATTTGAAATTAATTACATATTTAATTGACATTGGATTTATCATATACTGTTATTATGGGAGAGAACATTCTAAAGAACTTGTATTCTTGTTAAAATCTTGACAAAAAAATACATTTAAATTTTTGATACTCATGAATCATGAGATTCACAGTTCAGAATTCGTTTGTAAACTTGCCCATCTTTTCTTAGAATCATATTGTGCATCTCACTCGCAGAATTCAGTATTCATACTGCTCCAAGTCTTCAAATAAATACAAAAACAATGATTTTGAATATTCATGGGAATCTATAATTTTTTCATATTAAAACTAAAAAAGGGTAACATGAAAAACTTTTAATTCATGTGCCAGTAAGATTGGCAAAGTTCATAACCTAGTGGTAACAATTGTTTCCTATAATGTATGTCGTATTTGTTTAAAACTATTCACAAGGGCTAGCTTTCAAAGAAAATTGAAGTCACTGCCAATGCGAAAGTTTGATAGCAGTATCCTGTTCATTTCATTGACAATTATTATAAATAAAGGTTTTCTTTTTTTAAATCATTAGGTGATATCACTCATGCATGTTTTAATAAATTGTACAGAGGGATGATAAACTTATTAAATTCTTTATTTAAATGAAAGAAAAATAAATCTTTATCAGGTTGCATGGGGAGTCACAAGACGGAGTGTGTGGTGACGAGCTGCCAGGAGAATGTGAAGTCAAGTCAGGCTCACAAGTTCTGCTGCTGTAGTACCGATAAATGTAACGTGGTCCAGAACCGGGGAGTCATAGTCAAGTATAAGACATACAACACGGCCAAGCTTCCCACCTCAGTCAGTCGCAAGTCCGACGACTATGTCCAGCAGGTGCCGGTAAGTTATGTAGAGTCCAGCTTATAGTCATTTTATTCCTGTTTGCAGCCAAAATAGTTTATCCAGTTTTTCCGAAAATATACAAAAAAAAAAAATTCATATGATAGCATTAAAAACTGATATTGGTCTCTTATTTAAGAAATCATGGTTAAAAAAGATACGTTATCAGTCTATCAAATAATATATTGGTGTGTCGAGCAACCTTAAAAGATGGTATCAAATGGCCACCTGCTTTTTGGTCACTGATATTTAAAATAGAACTTATTTATGTTTTTTCATCATTTTGTGTCTTTTTTAAGTAAGATTGATGAAAATACCCCAAAAATCTGATAATCAAACTTATCCAATTTTAGAATAGAGGGTTCAAAATTTACCGGTATTTTGATAAGGGTTAATGAAAGCCAACATTTTTAGAAGATGCTATATAGACTTAATTGTTTTTCAGCCTTACAAATCCATAGAGTCACGCTGGCCATTTTACTCGGAAAGTGAACAAGAATCAGAGCAAGACAAAAAAGGTTAGTAAATATATTGAACATTCATTCTCAAAATTCAAAATTGTCTACACAACACAGATGTCAATCACTATAACAAAAGAATAGGTACCAGTAATGAGGATTGGAAATCAGACAGGGATTTAATTTTTACCACATAGCTAAGCTGGTGTTTTGATATAATATCAGAATAACTGAAATATCTGTTCAACCACTGTCAGAGTAAGTGGAACCCACTGTAATAAGAATTTTTTTTTTAGTATTTCACTACAAGTTGAAGTTAGTCTCCCCTTTATATTGCATATTCATTGTGAGAGAGTGTTTCAAATGTTTCTTCATGGGCAGAACTGTCTGTTTCAGGACCACCAGTTTCTTGTGCCTTATATGATGACCCCAGCAATTTTAAGACTTCCAGAGTCTCTCCCAAACTGTTAGGGGACAGAGATTCTACCACCCAGGAAGCAGGGAAACAGATAAAGAGGTGTGAGAGTGGGGAGGATTCTTGCTTTACTATCTGGTCGTATGATGGAGAGAATAACACAGAAACCATGACCATCATCAAGCAAGGTCAGTGTGATGTCATGTGTACAATAGGACGATGAGGGTGCCCCTTAGTGATTAGTCTGTTTGCCCATCTGTCTGTCCATCTGTCTATCCAATACTATTTGTCTGATATGATTTTTCTCTCCCCTTGGCCCAATATCACTTATACCATTATTCAACTACAACCATACAGTACATGTAGGTAAAAGTGACCTTGTACCAATTTTCTACCATGTGGTTTTTAAAAGGATCAAAATGCACCAAATGTTGCTATTTATTTTGAGTATTACAAACATAGATTAGTACAATGGATTCCATCAAAATAATGAAAAATAACCCAGAAAATAGCATATTTTTGTGTGTAAAATTTTTAAGGTGTACACTTTTTCTTTTATGTCCATTTTAAATTTGTAATCCTACAAAGGTTCATTGTTATAAAACCATGATGGCAATGCATACCTACCAAACAACATAAAAAGCATTAAAAAAATTTAATTTTCTTGAAAAATAAAGTAAATGGTATCAAAACAGTTTCTTTAAAGAGCAAAATGGATTTTACTAGAATGCGCCAAAGCATGCGCAATGAAATTTAAAGTCAGTCACTTAAATAAGTTAAGTGATCAGACAATCAGATAGCAATTAATCTGACTCTTTGTAAATCTGAAATTTGCTCTATTTATTCATAAAATACTGGCATTCATAGAAGAGTAACAAAATATGAAATAGAAATATCAATTAATATTTGATATTTACCTGAAAAGACTTGTCTGAGACAAATGCATGCAGATACTCACTGTTCATGTACAGACAAATTATGCTAACATTTGAACTCCATAAGGCCAGGAAAAGGCAGACATGTCATTATTGATATTTGGTGACTGAAAGTATCCAAAACTTAAGTACGTTAAAAAGCGTAGGTTGGGCATTCCACCTCACCTCAGTATATCCATGGTAACAGAGAAGTTGATGATTGGGATATGGAAGTTCTAATGTACACGTCTATATAAAGAGGCTGGATGCTCAATAAATTACCGTTCAGATCCACCTTAAAATTTTTTTTTGGTTTTGGATGTTTGTAATTGGTAATTATTATCATTATTTGGGAAAGAAAAAATCCAAATATTTTTAGTTTAAAGTTTGAATATTTTCCAATATCTTTACAGAGCCCTTTGTCTCAAGAAGGTAAATAAATATGTACATGTGGTATAAAAATGGCCAGTCCTCTTAATTTGCAAAAAAAATTGTAATTAGAGGAAGTTTTTGGTTTACCGAATATCTTCTTTATAAATAAATAAAATGAAAAAAAAGTTATACTTGCTCAAGTGTCCATGTTTAAACGTGCTTTCTTTAATACTTTAACACCTTTGAATGATGCCAAACATATGTTTGATAACATTCAAGAATGGTAGAGAGCAGAAATCAAAATTTCTGAAACAGTAAAATTTGCAAGAAATATAGAAACATTAAAACAACATAGAGACTTGAGTAAGTCTAGAAAAAAGTTTGTAGTAGGGTTTGAAAATTGCAATGCCAATATCATCTACCTTGGCAATACATGTATTTCTTATAGCAGTAACCCTGAAATCTGCCACAAAATGGATGATTCAATTCCATTGTTTCACATTGTTCAAAGATCTAATTTCAGCATTTATTTGTGATGAGATGGAATAATTTTGACTCTGTAGATTGTGATAATTGAGAATTCCGGGATTAATTGTTAGGTAAGGTGAACGTGAAATAGTGAACACAATGTACATATTATTTGACACATTGATAAAGTCAAATGGTAATGTCATTCATGTACTAATGCATGATTTCAAGGAATGGAAAACATTTCTTCCCTACAATAAGGCCTTGATAAAATTATATCTTCAGTTTCTCAGACCTAAAATTAAAAATAAAATGCTCCAGGCAGGTATTATATATTTTAAATGCAATATTTAGAAAGGGGGGATAACTCAATTTTAATGTAATATTTTTTTCTTACTTAAAATTGAAAAAATGAGAGATCCCTTTTCAAATGCAATAAAACTAAAAACTGTGACAGCATTATACAAAATGCAGGGGATTGCCTTAGAAACTAATCATTAACACCTTTTAGCATAATTCCTGGATTCCTCTCTGCCTTAAAAATCTACATGTATGTATCCACCCAAAGTTTTATACATCTTTAACATTATATACTCTCTGGTTTTACCTTCCCTCACCACCATCTCATTTCCAGCCTTATTTCACTCATAGATTTTATATCCTTACAGGTTGTTTCCGGTTCAAACCGGAGGACGGTCTGTGTAGTCGTGAGGTTTGCCAGTCCAGCAGCCCCTACAAGATTTTGGGCACCCACAAGAGAGCCAAATTCTGCTGCTGCTTCGGGGACCTGTGCAATAACAACATAACGGACGTCAACACGAGTGTCTCCTCGGCAGAGGAAGCCGTCACCCCAGGTTGTTATGTCTTGAATTGCTGCACTATTATGTCATTTATGTAATGACCTTGACATCACAAACACCATGTTTAAATCTGTTTGTGTTTTAATGGGTGTAATGTCGTATTTCTTCGTTGTAGACAAAATGTTCAGTCAGTTATACTTGAAAGTATTTTATTCACTATGACATGGACCATGAAAATGGAATTGAGTCTATGTGTATTACAGATTATGTAGATGCAAATGCAAGCAGGTGCTATCTGACAAAATTTTAAAAGTAATTATGGCATATTTTTCATGATCAATTTTAATTTTATTTTAACTAGATTGGAAGCTGTAGAGTGTAATACGTTTATGTAAAAAAAATTTATGACTTTAATTTACTTATATTAGCAGATACATTTTGTTCAGCAAAGATTTCATTTTGATTTTTATTTTTAATGGATTGTTAGTTTCATCAAGAATGGCTGCTTGGGTTTTCCCTCAGTTGTTCTTGTTTTATTCTTTCATAATCACATCAATTAGCACAACAACAAAAAGTATTTATCAGGGATACGAGATAATAGATAAGTGCAGGTCTATATACACACAAAAGGTGGCAGTGTTAGGTCATTATGGCATTATCCTAGATTAAAGATAAGATGTTTGTAAAAATATATAAACTGATAGGAACTCAGTACTGAGGATTTGATTGGTCAATAGTCATTTGCTGGTATTTACAGAGGTAATAAAGTTCTGATAATGCACACAGACAGCTTATACCTTTTATGAGGAAGGAAAATGTTCACACCTATCTGATATTTTATAAAAGGCACCCACCCCTTCATTTTTTCTTCTTCTCAACTATGGAAAACTTTTCAATGCAAATTGGAAATTGTAAGTATTTCTTCCTTTCAGGTAAAATCTTATTTTAATGTGTATTTATTTCACAGTATTTAAAAATAAAATAATAATCTATGTACAAAAAAATTTCATAATTTATTTAGTAGTGCGTTGCAGGGGAAATATTCATATTTTTTTTACGTAAGGAGGGCTACTTTAGTTTTCATTGGGCATGTTTTTGCGCATTCTAGTAAAATACAGTGTAATTATACATTTTATGAAATCGTTTCGATGACTTTTATTAAATTGAATACAATGAACAAAATACCATAATTATATTTTTAAAGGATAATTTAATTTTTGTAATGATTTTCTTGTTGTTCGGTAGGTGAGCGTTGCCATTGGGCTTTTATGACGTTATGATAAAATGAAGCTTTGTAGTAAGAAATAACATAAAGAATAATTAAAAAGTGTACGACTTTGAAATTTTACACACAGGATAATGCTATCCTGAGGATTATTATTCTATTAATAAATACATTGTACCAATCTACATTTGCAGTACTCCAAATATATAGCAAAATTTGGTACATTTTGATATTTTGAGGTAGAAAATGATATCACTTAACACATATTATAATATGAGGAAAATTGTAGTATTTTTTAATCTGCTTTGAAGTGCGGAAAATGCATAACAATTTCTTATATATTCCTATAGTAAATGTACCTGTATTGTGAGATGGCCCCTAAAAAAATCAGAAGGAAGATTTTCTTCAAACTTTGCAAATATTTGGTGTAAACTACATATGGTTAAAAATTAAAGAGTTTTACTATTGTAGTTTTTAGGCAAAAATACCCAAATTGGCTTCATTAAAAGTTTTTATATACCTGGTAGGTTATTTCAGCAGACATAGATACAGAGGGTTCCGCTTAATCTGATAGACAATTTGTCAGGGAAAAATTATCAGATTAACCGAAAATCAGAATAACCGATTTAGCGGTTTTGTGGTCTTTGATTTTGGTATAGAATTAAATATAAATTGTTTCAAGACATAATTTATCAATGAAAGGATATAATTTGTATGTCAACAGTTTGAAATGAAATAATTTACCTTGTAATAGCAATGAAATAGCATGAAAGTCTTTATTTTGTTTGTAAATGCCCAAAAGAAAATGTTTCTGTACATTACGATGGTTTTAAAGTGGCCGCCATTTTGACAGGAAGTAATAAGAGGAAATGGCTGTCTGAACAGTACCTCTTTTCAATTGAACTATTTATTTTAATTCTTTTTCTGTTATAAAATGCTCTTAAATAATTAATTATGCATGATAAAAAAATATTTGATTTTATTTATAAGTTTTCTACCACGATGTAAAATTGAAAGTAGTCAGAATTTCCTCGGTGTCACATGTTCCAAAGCCTGTCATTTTTTATTCAGAAATTACGTTTAAATACTTCTTAATGGTGCAAGCCCAGCATGAAATTAACACATGCAATTGGTAAGTAAACAAACAATTAAAATTGTACACAGGTAAGGACAGTCCTGTGTGCAGTCATCCGAAACAATTACCGATGTCGGTAGCTTTCATCTTGCGAAGAAAGGAGCCCCTTGTGTGCGTTGAAGTGTAACTAATGCCATGGAAAGAGTTACTGTGTACACAAGAGGGGTGTCAACCAAAAAAACATAGGTGTATACAGGTGTAAAAGGGTGGGGAATCAATATTACACTGTCACAATCCTATCAGATTAACCGAAAATGACATTTTTTCCTATCAGATTATCAGGAAAAAATATAAAGGGATATATAAGAAATGGTTTGGTGTTTTGATATTATATCAGATTAACCGAATTATCAGATTAACCGCTATCAGATCAAGTGGAACCCTCTGTATTGCATAATTTAATGTTTTGCTTCATTTCACTAAATCTCCTAATTCAATTTAATTCTTTATTCACTCAAGAAAAGTTCACTAGTATGTGAGGTTCATGTTCAACATAAATGTATACAAATGGACACAAAAACAGGCAAGGATCAGAAGTACCGTACATGTATATGTTATGTAATAAAAAAATTTAAAAAGTGGAGATACAGTCAGTTCTTTAAATTTATTTGAGGAAGAGCAGACTTTGGAAATTTTCTTAATAAATTTTGACAATGGTTTAAGGTTTTTTTTAATTTTTTTATTTTTTTTTTTTAATTTTTAATTTTTTTTTTTTTACATCATATGTATTCATTAGCATGTTTAACTTTATACTATTTGGATTTTTTTTTTTTTTTTTTTTAACATCATATGTATTCATTAGCATGTTTAACTTTATACTATTTGGATTTTCATAGTATCTCTTTTCTAAAATGTGTTCATTCTAATATGATATAATAAAATTCATCCCAAATGCTATTTAAATGGCTAAATCGACATGCAGTTTCCATGATTCATAGTAATTTGCAATACATTTTAGTGACTTTTGTAAATAAGACACTGATTCTTCCCCATTTTCTTTCCAACTTTAATTTGAAGCTTCTTTAAACAATTAATTAAATTGCGCATGATATGCCTCTAAATGTCAACACCTTCTGATTTTGAATTATCAAAATAAAAGTATTATTTATAACCTTTTTGTAATTAAAGTTCCAAGATTAATATTAATCGTCTTTTGTGGCATTTTTTATTAAACAATAAGGAAGCAACTGACCGTTTGCATGTGTCACAACAGATATTCTCAAAGATTCACATTAAAACATGGCTGAGGCAAAATAATTCCTGAATTTCCCTTTGAATTTGGAACATTTCCGCCCGTAACTGGGACTGATTTTTTTATAAAGATAAAGATAAAAAACAATGTTTAAGATGTCTGATTATTCCAGTTTTGTAATAATACAAGGTCATTTGAGTTTTTGATGCATGTTGTTTTTGGAGGGGGGTGAAAAGGTCTGGGCTTGATTTTCAAGCACATGTGTAACTTTGACATAAACAAACTCTCTTGCCTTGATGGATGCACCAGACTGTGTTTTTTGCTACTAAATTGTAAATGAAGTGTTGTTTTAAAAGATCTCAAGAGGAATTTTCCCAAAAGTTTGTTTTAAATTCATAACCTAGCTGAATCTAAAGTTGTACAATTTAGGTAAGAATATTAGTCAAATATAATACAGAGGGTTCCACTTGATCTGATAGCGGTTAATCTGATAATTCGGTTAATCTGATATAATATCAAAACACCAAACCATTTCTTATATATCCCTTTATATTTTTTCCTGATAATCTGATAGGAAAAAATGTCATTTTCGGTTAATCTGATAGGATTGTGACAGTGTAATATTGATTCCCCACCCTTTTACACCTGTATACACCTATGTTTTTTTGGTTGACACCCCTCTTGTGTACACAGTAACTCTTTCCATGGCATTAGTTACACTTCAACGCACACAAGGGGCTCCTTTCTTCGCAAGATGAAAGCTACCGACATCGGTAATTGTTTCGGATGACTGCACACAGGACTGTCCTTACCTGTGTACAATTTTAATTGTTTGTTTACTTACCAATTGCATGTGTTAATTTCATGCTGGGCTTGCACCATTAAGAAGTATTTAAACGTAATTTCTGAATAAAAAATGACAGGCTTTGGAACATGTGACACCGAGGAAATTCTGACTACTTTCAATTTTACATCGTGGTAGAAAACTTATAAATAAAATCAAATATTTTTTTATCATGCATAATTAATTATTTAAGAGCATTTTATAACAGAAAAAGAATTAAAATAAATAGTTCAATGGAAAAGAGGTACTGTTCAGACAGCCATTTCCTCTTATTACTTCCTGTCAAAATGGCGGCCACTTTAAAACCATCGTAATGTACAGAAACATTTTCTTTTGGGCATTTACAAACAAAATAAAGACTTTCATGCTATTTCATTGCTATTACAAGGTAAATTATTTCATTTCAAACTGTTGACATACAAATTATATCCTTTCATTGATAAATTATGTCTTGAAACAATTTATATTTAATTCTATACCAAAATCAAAGACCACAAAACCGCTAAATCGGTTATTCTGATTTTCGGTTAATCTGATAATTTTTCCCTGACAAATTGTCTATCAGATTAAGCGGAACCCTCTGTACTGTAGTGGCACCTTAAACATCTATTGTAATATATCACTTAGCATCTACCTCAGTGCACTTGTTTTATCATTATATAATATGGTTAATTAAATATTGAGCGATTTTCCCTACTTTCATAAGTTTTAGCTAAACGTATTTCAATCTTACATTTTATGGAATCTTGCACTATACATTTCCACAGTCAGTACATGAGAAAGTCTTTAAAATGAAGTATATCTTTCTGAAAAAAAACTTTTTTACAAAATCTTGATCTCTTTATAGATATATTTACATAAGTTTATAACTGCACAGAGCAAGATAAACAGTGATTTTTGTTTTTGAAAAATCTACTTTTTCAGTAATAGAAAAAAAGGTTTTATAACCAAATTTTTGTTATAAAAATTTGTTTAGAAAACCTATTTAGAGAATCTGATCAAAGAAAAATTATATGCTGGAAATGGTTGTCCAGAACAAAATTGAAATCTTTCTTCTGATAAAATTTAAAGGTTATACATATAACATATATAATGTAAAAAGAAGTTATTTCTAAATGCTCAGCCAAAATTATGACATCATTTGTTGAGTTATATATTAGCCAGATATAGAGGTAAGAGTTCTTAGTTATGTAAAGGTAAAACTTGTTTAACTGAAAATACTATAGTGTATTTAAAAAAAAATAAGATGACAAACACTAAATAATTGTAAAATTGTGTATTCGATCTACACTGTACACCTGTAATCTACACTGTACATCTGTCATCTACACTGTACATCTGTCATCAACACTGTACATCTGTAATCAACACTTTACAGCTGTAATCAACACTGTACATCTGTAATCTACACTGTAATTAACACTGTACAGCTGTAATCAACACTGTACATCTGTAATCTACACTGTACATCTGTAATCAACACTGTACATCTGTAATCTAACTGTACATCTGTCATCTACACTGTACATCTGTAATCTACACTGTACATCTGTAATCTACACTATACATCTGTAATCAACACTGTACATCTGTAATCTATACCGTACATCTGTAATCAACACTGTACATCTGTAATTTACACTGTACATCTGTAATCAACACTGTACATCTGTAATCAACATTGTACATCTGTAATCTATACTGTACATCTGTAATGTACACTAAACATCTGTAATCTATACTGTATGAGTCTGTGGAAAGAAAGAAGGAGAGAGAAAGAGGGAAACATGCATGGAACAGCATACCAATTTTAACATGTTCGAGCAGAATCATTGGATGATTTTTTCTAAACTACCAAGTGTAACCTAGTGTTACCAAGTGTTACCTTGTGTTGCCAAGTGTTATCTAGTGTAATCAAGTGTTACCTAGTGTTAGTGTTTACTAAAAGGCACAACACTTCTCGCACAGAAGAAATGATTTTACCCCTATTCTATAGAACTGATGTAGATAAGGTCAAAATAGAAAGAATGGTGGTTTAAAAATTTTTGGGGAAGGATTTTAATTGTTCTAAGCTAAGTTTGGAAGATTGTTATAATCTTCCTTCTCTCTTCTAGCCTCCAGCTATCTGTCTGTAGACTCCTAGTGCCTGTACAAGGAGAAGACCATCATCATCTCCCTGTATAATTGTGTGATTTTTTTTCTCTTCCAGCCTCCAGCTATCTGTCTCTAGACTCCTATCGCCTGTACAAGGAGAAGACCATCATCATCTCCCTGTATAATTGTGTGATTTCTTTCTCTTCCAGCCTCCAGCTATTGTCTGTACAAGGAGAAGAGCATCATCATCTCCCTGTATAATTGTGTGATTTCTTTCTCTTCTAGCCTCCAGCTATTGTCTGTACAAGGAGAAGAGCATCATCATCTCCCTGTATAATTGTGTGATTTTTTTTCTCTTCCAGCCTCCAGCTACCTGTCTGTAGACTCCTATCGCCTGTACAAGGAGAAGACCATCATCATCTCCCTAGTCTCCATCTTCTCCGTCTCTCTGGTGATCCTGGGCAGCTTCCTGCTGTATCGTCTTTGTCTGACCTCACGGAAACATCCGCCCAGTCCGCACGATGCAGTGGAAGCTCCGCCCCTGGCTGGGTTCCGCTCGGAAGATCTCAAAATCATGTCCCTTATTTGTAAAACCAAGAATGGGGAGGTGTGGCGAGGGCAGCTGGGCGAGATTCCCGTAGCTGTGAAAGTGTTCCTCCAGAATCACAAGCATCTCTATCAGAACGAGAAATACATTTACTCTCTGCCATTCATTGAGCATGAGAACTTATTGAAGTTTTATGGGATTGATGAGAGGCAGAATGCAGAGGGTTTCTGGCAGTATATGATAGTTCTGTCCTATGTTCCAAAGGGAAGTCTTTACGGCTACTTGCAGCATAATACGATTGACTGGGAAACCTTCTGTAATATGTGTCAGAGTATTGTCAAAGGGATGGTCCATCTCCACACAGATATGAGAATTGGGGGTAAGAATGCATCATATTTTCTAGCAGGATTTCAGATGTATGCATGTACATTGCATGCAGGTCATTTATTTTCCAATTGAGTCTATAACAACATACATGTATGAAAATTGGTATCAGAAAAGATTGGAATGTTTTAATAATTTTCAGTTTGAGACTTAGTCAGCAAACATTTTTTCTTTGCCAGAGTGTTAAAATTATTATGGTAATCATTTCTACTCCAGACCAGTTCAAGCCCACGATTGCTCACAGAGACCTAAACACCAGAAACATCTTGGTACAAAATGACCTTACCTGTGTTATTGGTGACCTTGGCTATGCTATAACAACTATGGGGTCAAAGTTGATACGGAATGGCCAATACGAATATGCTGAGCAGGCCTCACTTCAAGATGTAAGTCATGTTTGCCGCTTATTTTACTCTCGTGTGGAGTACTGTTTGATACTTATATATATGCTGATACAGTGTTAGATTTGTCAGTTAGAGCCTGCGTATATACATATGGATCAACAGATATTGAAGATCTCAATTTTCCAATCAAAACAGGCAGTGCTAATGAAGGCTTTGATTATTAGCCTCTTACTTTTTCACTTATCAAATTTGTCCCATTTTGCAAACCAGCTTTGAAGGGGAGACATGTGAAGTTTTTTGGGGTTGTTTTTTTTTTTGGTAAAAAAAAAAAAAGTCATACCCACTAGATTTTATTTGTAACTATATACTAGTCCTTGCAATTCACTGATGTTAAAGTGGTGTGTATTGACAAATTGACTATTTCTAGGTTAGTCCCTACTCCAACGATGCCATTGATAGTCCCCCGCTATACACAACTGTGAAAATATGTAATGAACCTTAATGGAGAATCCCAGTTTTCTTTAGACATTGTGTTATGATATTACATCATTGTGTTATGATATTACATCATTGTGTTATGATATTACATCATTGTGTTCATGATATTACATCGTGTTCATGATATTACATCGTGTTCATGATATTACATTGTGTTATGATATTACATCATTGTGTTCATGATATTACATCATGCTTTTAATGATATTTTTTTTTCAAATTCTTGAAAATTTGGGTTGGTCGATCTTGAAAAACAACTAATTAAAAAAAAGTGACCTGAATGATTGAATTGATCACAAAGAGTAAATAAAAAAACCTAAATTATTTTTCATTTATTGTACATCTGTATGTTAGATCGAAGTAATAGCCAATTATTCCTTCATGGGAGTAGGAGTATGACATCATCATGAATACTTAGTGCAGTCTGTGATATTTCGTGGGTTGCTGAAGGTTTCAGTCGATCGATAAAATGGTCAGTTTCTATAGAGCTGTGAATCACGATTGGTTTTCTTATGAAATAGAGGAGACAATACTCGATAGATGTAAACATATGACATGTGTGATGATATTGAATTATAAAATATATGATATTGAAGTTATAAATTATTTTTCACAAGGTTGTTATTCACACCAAATGTACTAGATTCTGTACAGTATATGTAATGGATGTTTATACTTAAATGGAACAGTATGACTCAGCCATGATGTTCTCACTGTGTTTCCTTCCCTGGGAGATATTGTTTTCATCTTAACAGGGGCAGTGAATCATTTTCCCATAATTGAATATGTTTATTACTGGGTAGTCCATATGTTTATTAATTGTGTACAGTTATGATGCACGTGAATTACATGTAACGGTAACGGCGGTACTTACCATACTTTATTTCTATAGTTACCGTAATTAAAACATTGTCATTGCATCGTTATTATAATTATGTTGTTTATTTTTGCAAAGTTATACCTGTGCCTTATGCAATATTTAATGAGCCATTTTTAAACAAAAGTATTGAGCCTTGTTTTTGACATTGAATGAGATTATTAAAAAGTACTTTAAGTAATTTACACTTAATTGGCAACATCTCTGAATTAACAAATAAATAACAAATTAAACCTTAAATTGTATGATCTTGGAATAGGATTTCTTTGAAAGAAATAAATTTAGAATTATAAAAATCATTTTTGACTGCTCAAGAAATAGAGTCAGGAATAAAACAAAAGTGAAATCTCCTAATTTGAAAAATTAAAACACAGAATTATCAATATTTTGATTGAAAAACAAATGATTATCAGTGTATTTTGATTTAACTTCACAGTCTTAGATTAAGCGCAGAATTATTTACGCAATCCAGTTGCAGAAACATTTAAAAATCACATATTAAACAACAGTCTTAGATTAAGCGCAGAATTATTTACGCAATCCAGTTGCAGAAACATTTAAAAATCACATATTAAACAATTCCTGTTACTCTGAGATTGGACGAATATTAGTTAGGTGTGATGTAGCAGTCTAGCCATTTTCATGTTGGACGGGCAGACCGGTCAACCTTGTATTTATTAGGCTGTTTGAATAATTAAGCATTCATTTTGTTGGATGTTTTGTTGTCAAGAACCATAAAGAAGAATATCTGTCAGGGTATAACAATGTCAGATATTTGTTATTTAAGGTTGGAACATTACGGTACATGGCCCCTGAGCTGCTAGATGGCGCTGCGAACCTGAGACAGTCTGAGGCGTCCCTGAAGCAGATAGATGTGTACTCCCTGGGTCTGGTACTATGGGAACTAGCCACCAGATGTGAAGACCTGTATCACGGTATAAGTCAAGAGATGCTCTGATCTTCTGAGGTTTCAATAATATTAATGGGCATCAATTTTGGAATTTGTGAATTTAGTGAAAATCACAGTTTCAAGGATATGCAAAATTCCTCGTCAATAAGTGAAATTAATAGAAAAAGCAATTATGGATGCAATATACAACTCATCTTACATTTATAGCTTTTACAGAAATCTCCCTCTGTTAAGACTTTTCATTGTTGGTGTTGAAGGTTGCCCCATTCCTGACTATCAAATGCCGTACCAACAAGAGGCTGGCCTGCAGCCGACATTTGAAGAGATGCAGATCCTGGTGTCCAGAAACAAGGTCAGGCCAAAGTTCCCGGATGTTTGGCCGATCCACAATCAGGTATGATTGCACAGTCTTGGAAAATAGTAACACTTAGATTCTTGGAATGATTTCATGCTTTCTGCAGTCAGTTTCATTCCCCACATTGTCTTAAGAATTTGTTTGATTTATTGGATATAAGGAATTTATGGGGAATTGAAATTATTAATATCGGGCACTTTGCTATAAGCATATTTTACTGTATATTGATACAGATATTTTACTAGTGAATGGTATAGTAGTTTTAAGTAGTCATTCTGATAAAAAGTGACTGACATACATACAGATAAAAGGAAATTCTTTTCACTCTATACCAATGTTGTTTTTGCAAATTTTCAAATTGACATTAAAAAGATTTGATGGGTGAAACTGATTTCCTTTAATATTTTTGATGGCATGTTTTCCCTAAAAGAGGGGAATAGCATCTCTTTCTCTTGGAAATTGTATCATGAAAAAAAGTTTTTACCACACACTCACGGAATGATTTTCATGCTTGGTTACCAGGCGGTGGGCATCCTGAAGGAGACGATGGACGAATGCTGGGACCACGACTCCGAGGCCCGCCTGACCGCGGTGTGTGTGGAGGAGCGGGTCCAAGACATGGTCGCTCTGTGGGCACAGGACAGCAAGCAGAAAGGTAATGTTAATGTATTGCATTTGGCTATGAATTCTTTTTGTTGATGTAAGTGGAAAGTGGCTTCTGCTAAATCAAATACATCTCTTAATGTCATGCATAAAAGTATGTGATATTTGATATTAGTTGTTTGATATACATTAAGAAAATTGTTGTATCAATACTGTATATTTGCCTAGTATCTCATGCTCTCTGCTACTGTTCAGGTACAACCCCAACAATAACAACGACGAGTAACTCATTCCAAATTTCCTCCGAACCTGAGAGAACTCATCCAGAAACTACAGCAATGGCCCCTACAAGGGAGGAAACTGGAACAGCCGACAACAGCACAGCTAGCATGGTGATCAACTCCCCACCCAATGGATACATCAGTTCACGACCCTCTTCCTGGTCCAATCGTCCAGGTATGACCACCTCAGGGTCAACAACAGAGACTTTTGTCCTCATGTCGCCGTCTGAAGATGAGGCCCCGCCCCCTGTCAAGCTGTTAAACGTCAACCTGGCAAAAAACAACACGGTGCTTCCTGTTCATCAAGGTCGCAACCCAATCGCCGAGAGGAACACTCATAAGCGAAGTGACGAAGAACTCAGTGTGTCCGGGAACAAACTCGTGTACAACAATGAGAGATTTGATGTGGATGGTGGGCAGAGGGGACCCCCGCTGTTAGACAATCTTCTGCACTCGTTCAGTGATAGCTTAGATTCGTCACTGGTTCAAAACGATGTTTTAGGCCAACACAGAAATCCACCCATCCCGTATCTACAAAATCAAGTACATGACAGTCACATTGCGAGGCCCAAAGTGGCCAATGTACCTCAAGCAATACACAATTCTGAACAAGAAAAATCTCATCAAAGCCGGTTCAAAAACCTGGTTAAAGTAAAAGATATTGGTAATAAACTGTCATTTTTCAAGAAGAAAGGAAGGAATGTTCACAAAAAAGCAGGAAAAAATGGTCCTGAGAGTGCATCTGAAATTACCAAGTTGATTCCAGAACAAGTGCAAAATGTAAATCTGTATCAAGAGGAGGCTAGTCAGAGTGCCTCAAGCTGGTGCAATCCTGGACATGAGATGTCCACAAGCCCAGTACAAACAGAGGTAAAGATGAAGAACGGCAGGCCATTGGTTCAGCCATCGGCAAAAAAACAGAGCAATATCATCTGCATGGCAGAGATAGGGAAAGCAAAAGTAGAGAACCCAAGCCCTAGGTCAGCCATCTTGATTACTAGACCAGGGAGGCATTCAAAGAGTGTGTCGGACTTGAGTCCTGATAGGGAGTTGAGCCAATTCTCGAGCGTTACGGAGCTTCACGAAATGTTCTCAAAGAGAAGGAGGCCAAATTCTCTGTCTCTGCGAGGGCACAACTACAAAGTGAAATCCCCTCCCAAATCAAACACATGTGAGAGTTTTACCCTCCTGGTAAAAGACTCGGAGGAAAACTGTCAGCTTCAGAGGGAGGATTCGTCAGAGAAGATCAAGAAGCGCGTCAAGACCCCCGTCAACGTGCCCCAGGCTCGGCTGTCTCTGTACGACGATCGCCTGATGGCGCACTACATTTTAAACTCTCCTGAATTCACCCAGCAGCCCATAAAAGGCTACAAACTGTTGGCAGATAACATAGACAATAGTTATGTTATCACCACAGAGCAGAGCTGTTAATGTAATATTTGTAGAGATAAGGATCTTTGTGCACCTGTTAATTTTTTTGTCTGTGAAAGCAATGGCCTGAATATTTTTTGTGTTTTTTTTGTCTTATTTTTGTCCCAATTTGTGATATGTATACCAGTTTATGCTGTAACACACACTCCCTTCTCAGTATTGTACTTGTTTTTGGCAGTACTGACCTTGCTCTTAGTTTTCTTCCGATCCTAATGAGAATTGCACTGGAAATCAGCAAATCATTTATAGTCCTAATAGGGCCACTAATTGGATGGAAGTATAATCTGTTCTGGTTTTTATGTTTTGATTCAAAAAACTAATTGTTACCAGTTGTTTACATCTGAACAAACTTTTAAAAGTTGTGTTTATGAATTATTTTGTTGATGTATTTTCATCTTTTCACATACTGTAAACTATTTGGTGCTCATACACATTTATTAATCTTTCTTGTTTCCCTGCCTTATATGGTCGGTTCACAAACAAGTAGTGCTATCTTCTTATGTTAGGTCCTGTTGGACTGTGGAAACAGTTGGATATGACTGCTATGCTTACAAATGATACTATGGTTTTTACTGTGCAGATTTATGTAGTGCCTCACAAATCAAATCCACTGGACAATTTTATTATTTTGATGTTTTATTATCAAAAAATGGCTGTATACTTTGGGGGATAGAGGATACCTTCCAGATTTTACTAACAACTCCTTTTTATCTTAAGAACCCGGCAACTTGGATTTACCTGACAACTAGGATTTACAATTTTTTTGGCCGTGTAAATTATTTCAGGATTTAGCATATTTTTTATTCAAATAAGTTGACACATGTCAAACTGAAGTGACAGGCTTATTGTAGATTGATCAGTTTCTCTCTCTCTCTCTCTCTCTCTCTCTCTCTCTCTCTCTCTCATCATTGTTCACACATCCTCTTGTAGGACTAGCAAACTGTTCATTCAAACTATCATATACCATTATACTGTTCACATTATTCAGTGATGACTAGCACACATGACACAAGGCAAGCATTGGTGCATATTGTTTGTTTTTTGCTCAGATAATTAATAGGAACAACACACAGAGATGTACAAACTGTACAGTATATTAGATATATTGTACTTATTCCATTGATATCAGTATTCTACGGCTTATAACTACTTCAAAGTTTGTAGATTATATACATATTTGTATGTCTATCTGTGAATGCGCTTCATTTAAAAAGAATGGTGGAAAATTGAAACAAAAGTTGCCCTTTGCCTTAATTATGTGTGTAATAACCTGTTGAGATCATTTAATGAAGGCCAAGTCCTCCAAATATCATTTACAGGGGTATTAAAAAAAGGTGTTAGAGAGACGTGCAAGAGACTTAAAATTGGTACAAAAGTCGTAGAAGATCAATTCCAAATTATTCAAAATCTTACGCCTGTTATTTTAAAGTAGCATCATTTTGGATAAATTCTGAATCTAACAAAAACTCTGATGGATTGTATTCTTAACTTATTCATATTCTTTTATTAAGATATTAATTGTGAATAGTTTTTCTGCAGCATTGGTTGAAATTCTGGTTTGAATTTTCTATCTGGATTTGTTCACATTTAAATTGCTGAACTTGCATTCAAAGCAATCATCTGGATTGATTTCAAACGTTGCAAATTTGGGACACTTAAGTATATAACACTAGGATGTAACTGCAGTATTCAAGTTAAGGGCATTTGAAGTCTTAAATTAGAGATAAGTTATTGAAAAATCATTGTTTTTTTTAGTTTTGTCACGTGACCTTTGTATTATAAAATGAATAAAAAAAGTCAAGTGTAAGCAGAGAAGACATTTTGTAATGAATATTCATGACAAAGGATGATAAATACTTGCATTAATTAACTTTAATACAAGATGATCTGATACAAATGGCCAAGATAAATAAAAATTGTATTTTAATGGCCATATACTGTTTATGTCGCATGACTAATAGCTCTTGCCATTTAATTCATGCAAGTTTTGGAAACTAGAAACTGTTGAAAAAGATTACTCTTGTTAAAATTCACAGTGGTGATATAACCATGAATTGTTTGTGTACCAGAAATGTATAGTACTGCATGTATAAAATGCATTTTTTTCCTTGAAAGACATGGATTGTATATGAAGTTTAGTACGCTTTTAAACACATGTGAAAAGTCATGATAAATATTTGTTTTTGTGAAATCAATTCATGAATTCCAAGAAGGTCAATGTGATATTGTTAACAGTATGTCCTCAATAGAGAATTATTGAGAATCGCTTTCATATCTACCACTATGTTCATAAAACTACGGTAATGTATGTTACATGTACAGCATGCAAAGATAACTTGCATGGAATAATAGAGATGTAAATTTGAAAGTTACATGATTTTAGACATAAGTCACTCAGTGACAAGTTATACAGGTGTGTATATATAAACTGTACATATATTTAGTTTTCTAGCATTCAATATACTGCTTGCTCCCAATAGGGCCTAAATCCTCGATCCCCTCCTCCCTCTTTTTCTCCTGTGACCTACCTTGTAGAGTCAATTCAGTTTTATAGTTCTGAACTAATTTTCCTTTTAGATATTGACACTTGTTTGTTATTTTTCATGAAACACAAATCAAGATGGACTAGTGCATGTAAAAAATAGGCTCAAATTAGATCTTATTTCTAGAGCAGCTTGCTTTGAAGTTCAGTTCCTGGCTACACTCAATAATTGCTAGAGTTTCATGTCTCACAAGTTCCCCAGTGAAAAAATTGTTTTAGATTTTTTTATCATGAGACTGTTCTTAATAAGTAAGAATTTTTCAAAATTCAAATAACTTAGATTAAACATGGACGCTTTAAAACCACAGTCGTTTGAAAAATGAAGACCTAATTAAATGAAACCCAAACTATTCTATGATAGTATTTTTAGATAATAAAGGTATCCACAGAAGAAATTACAGGTGATCACAGATCCCTAGTTAATTAAGCATACTTTGACAAAACAGTGTACAGATTATAAGTTTATCAACATTTGTTGTATTATGTCAGTTTGTTGTTATAACTATAATTTACAGCAATATCTGTGTTAAATGTTTTATGTTTACATTTCCCATTGTCCATTATTTGAATTTCAATTGGCTATTCATCCAAGAACATTATGTACAAAGTTGAATCAGGGCATGTGCATGCAAAGCTGTATGAGCTTTGATGTTTGTTAATTCATTTTGTTTCCCTCACATTACTGTTATGTTCCTCTGTCTCGAAGGAAAACACCATTTAACATTGAATCTAAATTAACATGCATGGAGACATCAGTACAAGTTACTAGTATTGTCTGCCTGTCTGTAAACTTTGATTAATTAATGTAGCTCTTGCACCCCCCCCCCCCCAACCACCAAATCCTTGCCCCATGTGTATATAGAAGTTCTCATTCGTTGACAGCAAGTATAACTTGCTTCTAACTGTAGTTCATGTGTACAAGGTCTTGACTGTTGTAGCCACTGCGTGGACTACCTTTTTTGGTAAATCTCGTTTTCACTTTGTATAATGATAAACTATTAGTGGTTACTGGTGCTCTTGATCACCTAGCTCTAGCAGTGTTGTGCTTTATTCAAGTTTTATTCACTTCTGTGAATTGATATATAATTATTACTTATATATATTATTAGAATGCCAAATTTTTTGTGCCTGTACTTTTCAATTTGCTTGCAATTAAATTGCATCAGTATACGAGTGTTGATCTTGTTTTTAAATGTCTGTTAAGGAAGATGGATGGTCACCATTCAGTCTTTTAAAATTATTTTCGATCTTACTAAATTAAACTGCTTCACTGATGCAAAAAATATATCAATCTCTCGGTTCTCAGGCCAAAAATATGCCTGCAGACAAGTATTCTGTATTCATTGCAAGATTTGCAAAGGGGAATAACTCAATTTTCATATTTTAACTCAAAATTGAGTTATTCCCCTTTTCAATATGGCAGCAGCAATTAATCTGATGCAGTGGTGTCTAAACATTTATTTTAATTTGCCTAATTTCAGTAGACATCTTAGCACACTAATTTATAAGAAATAATTGCAAGCATTATGTTAAATTAATGATAAAACTCAACATTCTCTAAATTAATCCCTTTCCTATAAAATGGACATAACCTTATAGCCTCATTAAGCTTCTTCAAATTCCTTTTACAATTTTGAAATACTTCTTAATTTTCATTTTGCAAAGCATCTTAGATTTTCACCCCAAACATATCTGCTGTATTCCTCTTCATATTGTTATTAAAAACGTTGCTGAGTGAGTATCCGTTCAGTAGAATCCAATCGGGTCAATATAATTCAATATTTTTTGGGGCCTAATGTGATCTGTTGTTCCTCACATCTGTCCGAGATCACCTGTCCAGGGCATATTTTTTCTCCAATTGGCTCTGTCTGGCTTATACTTCACCCACTGAATGCTTTGGGGTAAAGGGATTGCGGTGACTTTTCTAGGTCGGGGTTAAGTTATGATCATAGCAGAATAATATGAAAAATCTTTGTCCTGATCAAATGGGATCATACATCTCTCCCCTAGGTCCAATCTGGCTCATACTTGACCCACAAAGTGCCTTTGGTCAAAGGGTCTGCCTAGACATTGAACACAGTTTTAAGGTCAAAAGTCAAGGTCATGTCAGACCTCATTAAAATCCTTTGACAATACCATTTATACTCTCCCATTAGCTCTTGGACCATTATAATTCTCTTCCATTTTCCCAATATTGCTCAGATTAATGTAAAAGAATGCATGAAAGTGAGAGTTTTTTTTCTTTATCCCAAAACTTATGGTTTCTCAAATACCCTACACATGGAAATGTTAAACTGATTTTAAAATATGTTCATCAAGAATGGGATATACTTCAATTGGCAAAACCCATTTAAAATAAGGGATCATAGGAGCCCAGGCACATTGCAAATTGTTGATGCAGGTATGGATATTGAAATAAATATGAATCTTCCATGGTTGTGTGGCATGCAAGTAAAGATGTAAATCATTTGATGAAAACTGATCCCATATCAGCTTCTCCAAGAAAAACAGTTAGTTAAGAGTAAAAACCAATGTACCTTAAAGGCCATCTTCACATTTAATTAACAAGCCAAACTACATAGAGAGAATAATGTTTATTTATACATTATTCATATTCGTTGTAAACAAGGGTAAAATGGTTCAAGTAATAAAAGCAGTAAATTGTTTTTTCAAATGCTGCAATCTACAAAAACATATTTGTTATTGCAATATATTTTTCAGGTGGAACAGTTATGTTTGAAATTGAATTTTCTGACACAACATTGTCTACTTTTAATTTTTAAACATTTCATGTTTATATATCTAGACATGTACTAAGTATATAACTGTAAAAAAAAGAATTAACTACCAAAACACCAACAACAAATGAATTCAATTTTTTTATGATACAAAGTAAATAATATGATCTTCATAATATGTGTATAAAAATCATATTATGTACAAAAAAAAAAAATATTGGTTTTCAATCTTCAGAAAAATTTGCCTATACTGAAGTTTGATCATGAAATCTTCATGTCATTTTAGACATATACATAATATTAAATGATACAAATGATAAATAGCACACGATGTTGATGGTTTTTTTCAAATGAATTCATACAAATCTAAAGTCAGTGGACAATTTGATCAATGGATATCAAAAGATTGATATACACACAAAAAAAAAGAAAAAGAAATAAAAACCCAACAAATCCCCAAAACAAAAAATAAACACACAAAATTACAACATATGAAAACTAATGTATAAATGTGTATTACAGATATACTAGCAAATATATGTTATAAAATTACAAAAAATATGAAAAAATAATCTGCCCCTTCTACACTTGATAATTGTTAACAGCATTTATCTCCCTTAGAGTCAATGCAGTTCTTCAATGTACATATTTGTTGTTGTGGCAGACTAAAAGAAAAATCCTGCCGAGGCCTTTCCAAATAATGCAAAATGTGATAATTAAGAACAAACTCCTGATTTCATTAGCACATTGCCTCACAAATCCATGTGAGCAAATTAATACTATTCCCAATAAAATTATCAAACAACAATGTACGATAAATGAGGGTTTTTCATAAGCTATATACAGTCTATAATATGGGAAAATATATTTACCCGTTATAAAAAAAAGACATTAAAACTCTTCATCTGAGTTTCTAAAATGGAGATTTGATAAAAATGGACCAATTATAATGAAAAGCACAGTAATGAATTAAAATACAAATATAAATACCAGCCAATATTATAACAAGAACATGTATGTGTACCCGTTTCAGAAGTCTAAAATATTAAAAAAGCTATGTTAATTTTTAGTGAAAAAAAATGACATTTTTCCAAATAACATTGAGTGACTAATGAAAAAATGATCAAATAAAAACATATGGGCTAAAATGTGACCCAGTGAGGTATGGGTGAACCTGATAAAAACAGGGGGAAAATCCTCCACAAAAGACATTAAAAACAAAGCTTTATGTACTTTGAAATATACCCGTTATTTAAAGTGCCATTTCATAGGTTAGAAATAGTAAACCAGCAATTTCATTTTGGCAGAAATTAGAAACTGATTATTAATATGTAGTTTGCCAGCAACTAATATTAACAAGGCACTATTCCCATTGCCTCACTAAACAAAACTATTGTTAACCAAATTCTATTTCTGACCTTGAGCTTAAGAGTTTCTAGAACAATCAGCACAAAAACAATATGGCCCATTATTTGCTATCTCTGGGCATTTTCTTCTATTTCCTTGCAAACTTTAGAAAAACATTCAGCTTACAATCAATAGCAAGAATTATTTTTCCTAAGTGTATAAAACAATTACGCATAAAAAAAAGCCATTTAGAACTAAACGAAAAACTCATGTAGCTGCACTTCCAAAAAAAATTAACAAATAAATTATATTTCATGAGCAAGTGTTTGTTTTTCTTAGCCAATGAAGACAAAAGAATTAAATCTAATTTCAAACTCAAAAGATATGAAATAAAAAAAACAAAAACTCATGATATCATATTTTGAGTACCGTGGCTAATTTGCTTATATGCAAATTTAACATTCATTAAAGGCAAAAAATTCAGCACCAATGAACTGGGAAATAAAGATTCAATAATGTCCCATTGTAAAGACAGTTAGTCACATAGAGAAACTCCAAACCAAGTAGGCATAGTCAGCAATTAAAGGGCACTGATTGGTTTAGACATAGTAAGCGCCATTGATACGAGCAGTTTCTTGGAGGATGAGGTTTTGATTTCCGGCCAAGTGAAGATAAGATGAGACTTCCTTCCACCTTTTCTCCTTCTACAAAATTTTAAAATTTGTTCATAATCAAATATACTCTGCTCAGCAACTTAAGTGAAGCTCCTTCAGTAAGCAAAATTAAACTGAACTAAGTTTAATTTTGCAATGTGAAGGAGCTTCACAGAGAAGAATAGGATAATATGATGATAGAAATGACCATTAAATTTCTTTAGTATAATCACGATATAAAACAATTTGATACATTGCAAATAGAGAAAATTTATAACTTCAAAATCATGATGTAAAAACTATAAAATATTCACAAAAGACCCATTAACAAGATTTTTTATTGTAAACATTTTTTTATTAGCATCATTTCTACATGAAAATTAAAACTGAATATCTATTCAAACATGTAGCAGCTCTTAGCACCTTATTTCGGAGAACATTTACTTGAGTTTTAGCACTGAACTTAAACAGATCAAACTTACTTGGACAATCCTGGAATCCAGGTTATCCGGAACATGGTAGTGGAAGTTCCAGACTTCTGCCTCCCTCCAGGCGTTATCCGTGTTGGAGGGGTCATCCATGTAGCCTTTGTATATTATCCCTGAGGTGAATCCCGTGAAGGGGCCCTGATGGGGCTCCACAAACTGCTGGAAAAACTGCAACAGAAAAAAAAACGAAGATGTCATTATCTGTAGCATATGCACAATAATAATTATATAAATCAAGTTTTATATGCACCAAATTATATTCACAAATGGTCGGCTGGGAGACAATTTATTTCCTACAACAAGTTTTTATACAGATATATTAACACCTAAGACCAATTTTTGCCATTGGCAAGTGCCTATTCTACCACCACTGTTTGTGTGTTATATTTTAAGGTTTCAATGCAATGAAGAGAACTGGTACTTTGTGAGAGTACTTGGTTTACATTAAGTCAATTAAGACTCAAAATTTTGAGTCATTCAATTATCAAATTGCACCAAATTTTAATGTCTATAAATTGATCCAAGTGAACTTAGATTAGTGCTTTACTTTTTGACTACCAAGTATTTAACTTGAAAAATTGAATACACATGTATAAAGGTTTAGTACATCTAAACCACAGAATTGTAGCATGTAAACATTCCTCACCTCGACCATCTGATTTTCAGACATTTGTTCATCGATTTCTGCATTTTTCTGTCCCAGCACCTTGTCCAAGAATTTCTTACACACAGCTGAGTACAAAGAGAGATGTCCGTATTCTTTCCCCTGCCAAGGCAAACAAAAAATATCAACAATGGAAGAGACATCTCATATCAAGGTAATTTAAGATCTTTATATTACAGAGGACCTTTTAAAGACTGAATGCTATTCCTCCAATTAATGAAGTATCTAATTCTTGATGATTAGTTCACCAGTGTTTGAAGTCTTCAAACTTCATTTGGGAGAATTAATTATCTCGGATAATTGAAAGTATATTTAGAAGAAAAAAACTTTTAAACTGAGCTTGCCTCTGGAAGAGTTAGTTCCCCTGTCGCACTCTTCTGAATGACAATGACCTCCATGACCCGCTTATCGTTGACCTTGATAAAGTTGTCCGACTTGTACCGCTTCCACCTAGAGATGACCACTTTCACACTGTGGTTGGGTCCCCACCTCCACAGCTTGCCCCTGCCACGGAGTCCTGTGCGACCATTGGGATTCCTTCAATGTCAAAGGTTAAAGGTCAATCATGCAAGCCATTAAATCCTTGTACTGTAATTTATTTCTGGCTATAAAACATTTTTATTCAAGAATACTTGTTTACTAAATAGTATGCAGATGTCATCAGTAGATCTTTCTTTATTAGTTGACCTTACTTACATTGGAATATCATAGTAAGGATTTGTTTTAGTTAACTTACAATGGAATATTATAGGAATCTAAGGCATATTTGATTGGGACGCCATCTTTGTCAATCCAGGACATGCGGTTGATTTCCATGTTCATATCGTTAATGCTGTAGCCTGCCACGACGTTCCACAGCGGTCGGTGAAGAGTCTGGGTCGATAGAATGCTGTTACGGTCATCCTGGTCAAGACTGACATCCTCCAGCTTGTGTATCAACCTGTAACCATAGAAACAGTAAACATCAGCCTGTTGTTATAGAAACAGCCAAGATTAGTGTGCTAACATAGAAACAGTTAACACCAGCCTGTTGCCACATAGAAACAGAAACATTGGCTTGATACCATATCTCACACCAGATAACCAATGCCAACAGGTCAACAAATTAAGCATTTAATATTTTGCCCCATACTTTCATGCATATACCTGACTACATTAAAAACTGCATGATCATTAAACATCTGTCACATAGGTACTCACTCTATGTAGTCCAGGTCAATCAATAAGCGGACTTCTTCCGGGTATTCCTCTATTGGTTTGGTGTACAGCACAGGGTCATAGGCAGAATAGGCCTCCTTTTGAAAAAAAAAGAGTTTTATACATCTTGAAAAATTCTGAATTTGGTTTTCTGTGTCTTTTTTTTAAGACTGTTCACATATAGATTGAAAGAGTAGAGCTTTCTATTTCATTTTGAGCAATATCATTGGAATTTTCCAAGGAACCTCCTTACCTCCCAGTTGATGAACTTGTCAAAGACAGGGAACCTCTCCATGGTGGTACCAGGGTACGGGGATTCCCGACTTGCCATGTGGAGGGTGGTGGTCTTCTCTATGTCCGGAAGTTTTTTGGGATCTATTGAGATCAAATCAACCAATTAAATACAATGACCATGCAATAAGCTGGATCGACAAATAAATAATTACAAAGGGAGAACATCATGATCACTTTTCAACACACATGTACTAAGAAATCTGAATTTAAATTTTTTGTCAACTTGTACAAAAACAGTTTCTGAGCAAAACCAAAAATTCCAGGCTTTGAACAGAGCTTACCCATGGTGTCAATTTTGTGGTGGACCTGTTCTAGGGCCATCTGACAGGTCATTATGCTCCTCTCTAGGTTACACATCTGTTCCGTCAACTTGTCGTTGAACTGCATCTGGACCAGGGACTGGCTCAACAGCTGTTGCATTCTGGGATAAAAATTAGAAAAAAAACATCAAATCACACAATTACCGATTAGAAATAGTATCTAAAAAAAAACCAATCATTAAAATTTTATGTGGATAAAAGATTCTTTAGCCATTTCTAGCAATATTATGTAAATTATCTTATGAAATTGATAAAATCATTGGTGCCCCCCCCCCCCCCCCCCAAGAAAAAAGAAGATTTAATAAAATAGCTCTATAACATTATGATTCCATACATTTATTATGATTAAGTAACATACTTCTGCTCCATCTCTAGAGGCCTTATTGCATTGACTTCGCCTTGTTTCTGCTGCTTCTTTAGATTCTTCATTAGCGTCTTCCAAAATGTAAAATCAGAATGATGCTTCTTTGTAACAGCACTTGGTTTATCCTGCAAAAAAACCCATTGATTTCCACAACATAAATATTTATAGAGCTAAGCTGTACATGTACGGTAATCATCCACTGTGAGAATGTTAGGATTACCAGTAATTTCCAATCATTTTGCTGCCCATTCACTATTTTGAAAGGTGCCAACCCTATTAGTGTTAAAAGCTAGAGGATCTTTCTACTACAGTTTGTAGTTGTAAAATTAAAAATTTTAGATTGACTCTTCAAGGCCGAGATATTGGTTCATATAATCATAGGTAATGGCATTTGCATAAACATGAAAAATAAGATTTTTAAACTCAATAAAGTTACGTGTTTTTTTTACCTTTGGCAGATCTTGGTGCTTCACACAACAGCCTGAGCGACAGATCCATTTATACAATTTTTTCCCCGTGTTGTAGATCAGCTCAAAGAGCATGAAGATGTAACTGATGAAGTTCAGAGGGGCGGGCAGTCGGAGGCGCGTCTCAAAGTCCACTATCAGGTCGTGCAGCTGGAACTTCCAAATTTTTTCTGATTCTGCCTGTATTTTCGTTGTGGTGGTACTAAAAAATGTCAGCCCGTGATTTGAATTATCATCATTGCGTTGATTAACTTTCTCTTACTAGCAATCATAACCTTATGAATTGTTTGATGTATGCAAAGAAAATTCTTTTGATTTTTCGATTTTAAAATACACCTGGGTATAGTGCCTTTTTTATAGGTCAAGTCCCAAAAATTTTTTTTGATCAATGTATCCACAAAAAAATTAAGGAGTTTGAGTTTAGAGTCTTAGTGAAAAGGGAAACAACCCACATACACTGATTTATGTATGACAATTATATTATCATCATGATATATCGTAAAATATGATTCTTATGAAAATAAACAAAATAAAATAATTATCATACCTGAAGAGAGCATACAGCAAGGTAATGAAGATGAGTTTGGTGAGAAGTAGATATTGGATAGTGATTGCATATCCCCCCAAACTTCTGTGTGGGCACACTGCATAATCTTCAGAGAATCTGACTTTAGCTACAAAAAGGAAAATCAATAGAATGAGTGTTAGTTTGAGTTTCTCTCTAAAAGCTTCCTTCAGAATATTCGCTACAGTATGATTATTCATATTTAATTGCACAAGATTCCAAATATGTTTTCTATTAAAACTCACAGATATTTCGATTCCAAAATGAAGCAGCAGCATCTATAAAGAAAGTTTCCTTATATATTATTATTCATCAACATGATCAAATACACAATAAATTTCATGCAGGCTTTGTAAATTTCAAAATGACCAAAAAGATTTTCTGAAAACAATTATAGGTACTGGTAATATCTAACAATCAGTTCTGAAAGTTGCTTGGGGTTGGAATAATGCAAAAAAATTTTTAATTTTTAATGCATTACCTCAAAAAACAAAAAAAATTACCCCTTATGACCCCCTAATACCCAAGTACAAATACATGTATGTATATTTACAATATTCAAGTAAAAATAGAATAATGTAGATATTAAATCTTACCATGACACACATTGTTTGTTTGACTGTGATAAAACCGGTGGCATTTTTCTGACCCTATGTAATGATACAGGAAAAAAAATTATATGCATATAAAGTATGTTACATGCGGATCTAGGGGGGGGGGGGGGGGGGGGGTAATCCCCCCCCCACCCCCGGAAAATTAAAATTTATTAAATTTACATATTTGTAAAATTATTGCAAATTATCCTTTGGAAAAATTTTCTGGATCTGCGCATGCGTTATATTAAAGAAAATACAAAAGTACATTTGAATTTGTGGGGGGCTCAATATATCAATTTTCTTGGATTTCATGAGTTACACTTTATCAATAAAGTTCTTTTTTATTTAATCCCTATTTAAAAAAAAAATCCAAGAATCACACTGAACCTATGAAAGAAAGACAATGCTGACTCTACAGGAAGACAATTAAATTATTGAAATACTTGGTGTTAAACTTAATTTCTTGAGGCAAAAAAACCCCTTAACATACCTCCATCTAGATCATCAACTTTGGTGAGGAACATTGCAAACAAGGCTCTACTGAGGGCCATAGTGATTCCGTATTCTGAGAAGGGGTAGTTGGGATACAGCGTCGCCTGTATCGCTATCCCTCCTGACACCATGATGATCATGAACATCTTGAACCATGTGATGAAGTCATATCGAACCTTGGAAAAGAAACCATACATTGTAATAAATGTATATACCCAGTCTTTCTAAATCCGAAAAAGTTTTATGCATTAGTTTCTTTTTCTATTCCACAATCTGATCATAAAAATTTCTGCATTTTCTTTAACTTCTGTTAATTCAAAATTCACCCCCCACCAAAAAAAAAAAGAATTAAAAAGATTATCACTAAAAACACTACACTACAGATATATATAGAGAGGAATATTATAACATTTTCCATTAAAATGCAAAAAGATAAATAAAATCTACTGGTATATAAAAAGCATATCTCACATTTTTTATCAAAGGGAAAAAACTCTTACCATTCTCTTGATGCTGATCAACATGGGTCCAAGCACGGGACTGATGGGGAAGTAGATGTTCATGGTCCTGTAGTAGAAGTAGATCAGCCCCAGACTCATGATGAACTTGGCAGTGGTGTACTGGATGGAGGGAAGATAGCGGGGGATGATGCGGATGATCCCGATCGTCAGCAGGTACAGGAAGATTAGGATGATTTCTACAACTGTCCAGTGTACCGTGAGCTCCTTGTGGTTCTGTACACATGAAATGAACAAAAGTTGTCAAAATCATCTTATTATGTTAAATCTGCATGAATTAAACACTAAGTTATTTGTGATTTTGTTAACAGAAATGCATAAAGAGTGCAAGACAGGCTGACACAGGCTATTACACTTGAACGAGTCTCACTTTTTCGAAAGGAATATATAGTTGAAAAGCGACACTCAGATCAAATGTTAGCTGATTTATTGAGGTTTTATGACACTAGAGCCAGACATCCAAATCATATAAATATATGTTAAACCTCAATAAATTGAACAACTGTGTTAAAAGACAATCATATTTTCCCCTTTTCTTGGAACGTACCCTTTTCTTCAGGATTGTTTTCCGGATGACTTCGATCCACAACATGAATGTCCAGAAGTAGAGGATGATGTCAATCTGAATGTCTCCACAGGACGGGATGATGACAGCCAAGCTGAACAGCATCAGGTACAGGAAGTAGAAAAACTAAAATTCATAAAGTAACACTGCAGCCAATGATAAAAAGGGAGTTTCACTCACTGTATCAGACTTTAAAATTTAAATAGGAACCTGCAGGGACTATAAAAAATGGAAATTCAAGAACTAATACTACAATTGATGATATAAAGGCAGCATACATATGACATAGGAAATCAAATAGGAAAAACTGTAAACAAGAGGGATTATCATAAACAGGGGGATTTCTATATCATGCAGATACATGAATAAGAGAAACAGTAAAATAGAAGGGAGGCTAAGAATGATTATATACAAGAAGTAGAAAAGCTTTAACACAAGACGTAAAAATTGTCTTATATGTGTTAAAAAACCATACCTGGCTGATATAGAATTTGACAATGGGGGCGCTGTAAAAGTAATAGAACTGTAGGAAGATTGGCACTTTAAGATTCTGACGTCCGTAGGACAACATCTCCTTGACGTGGTAAGTAACATTAGCTTTTCTGCTTCTTTTCTACAATATCAACCAAGTCGCTGTCATTTTTAGATTTATACCTTATGTGATAATTCTAAAAAAGCATGCAAATACTCATACTTTAACATATAACACAATTATGCTTATCATATTATATATACATATATCGATTCTACTTGCCCATTTTTCATCTCCTGATAAAGGTTGTGACTCTGTAGCTTCCATATGGTCTTCTTCTTCTTCATCTTCCTCCTCTGCAACAGCCAATCAAAATTCATCTTACATATTTATGCTACAGCTTCATTGCGTTGTCATCTACACATATTTTAAATACCATTGAAATGGATGATGCATGAAATAACTAGATACCTTCTTTGACAGCTACACCATTTTTCTCAACGTCGTAGGTGACCCAAAAGAACATTGGAATGATAAACAGAACGCTGAGGTAGATCTGTGTGTAAAAAGAAAATAAACATTAAGTCTCTTTTAAAAGTAGATTCAAAGATTAAATAGTCAGAGTGGTTCAATAAAAAATTCGTTCATTCACCTTGACATATTCGGGAAGTTTGAAAATTCTGTAATCCACTTCTCGAATCCGCAAGACTCCGTGCCATCGATGGTTCATCCACTTCTGGCAGCTTTTGTGTGCAATGAAGTACTTGTTTCTGCAGAGCTGTGCTACTTGTGTGACTGTTTTGTTGCCAAACTCTGGCAGCTTGTCATCTAGTGATGCGATGGCATGCAGGGCAGAGTCCTTGTAACTCAGGTCAAGCAAATCAACCGCATGCTGTCCAAATTCACTGGAAAAAAATTGATGAATATTTTACATTTGAATGAAAACAGTTTTTTAAATGTTCTCTAAATCAAGTACCGGTACACATCTACATAGATACATAAAAAAATGCCTTTGGACTTCGGACCCAAATTAATTGACCCTTTCTTTCAATCATCAATTGCAAGAGGAAGCTAAAATACACATTCATCCTTGATTATAAATGGACAAAACTTTGACCATTAAATTCAAATATCGTGCGCAAAATGGTACATCCCTTTGAATACTTAAAAGGACAGAGTTGATCTCCATAATTACCTAAAATTCACTTATACCAATACACTTTTGTACTTACATGGCATCCTCTTTGAGCTGTCGTTTGGTGTCCAGGTCCTTGACCCACTTTTTGGACAGTTGGTGCCAGATCCGGCTGATGATGAGGGCAGTCACCATCGGCTGCTCACTCTGCATCCACAGCGACTTCACGATTTTGGGATTGTTGGTGAGGGCAGCCCAATAAATCAAGGCTAGAAGAGCCTGTGTCAAAATAACAGTAACTGATGATTTAGGATCACAGACATACTGTGTTATGTATACATTTAGTCAATAAATCAAACAGATGGAAGTTTTATACAGCTTATATTTGGCGGATTTGATTTTCTGTCCTCTTACACCCTTAGAAATTAAAGAATAATATCTATATACATGTACATGTATGTATACATGTATCATAAAGCCATATCTTTTACAACGGGGCAAAAATAACCCAGCTGCTATACGCTACCTTCCTCTCGGCTGCAGCTTTGTCACACACGTATTTCCCCGAGGCATTCATGGACAGATCGTAGGACGAGACCAGATTTTCCAGGCCAGTCAACTTGTTCAGAATCTGGTTCAACTCAGAGTCCTTGTCCATCAGGAAGTCTCTGTCCACGGGGTAACAGGTGCCCTACGGGGAGGGGACAAAGATCAGTTAATGATGGAAGCCCAATACTAGTACATGTACCGAGTAAGCCATTTTTTCTTATTGAAAAGTACGGTAATCTTACTTTCAACTCTTTTTAACACAAAATACATTAAGAAAAAGGGCAATAGCATTGGGTAAAATTTTAAAATCAAACTTTTTAGAATTGTTATTCATACATCTTAAGGACACAAAAGTATATTAACATCTTTTAAAAGAGCACAAAAAACTTACAGGAATCTTAGCCAAAACTCCTTCTAAGCAAATGTGACAAAAGAATTCTGGTTTTTCAAGCTGGTTAAAGAGATACAGGAGCTTCTTGTGGTTGAGATACTGATGTAATACGACCGTCTTCTTCTCCATAAACAAGTCTAGAAACTTCTCCCTGTCTCTCTTCAGCAGAGCTCTATCAAACAGCTCAGGAGGAATCTGTAACAAACACAATGGTATCAAAATATGCATTTTTAAAAATAAGATAAACAGCAATTAAGATATTTTCAAGGCAAAACTTTTTAACTCTTTTTTTGTTTTGTTATTTGATTGCTTTATTTTCTGAACAAAGACGTAAAATAATGATTACAGGTTTAAGAAATCATTCAAATTAATATTCAGATCAATAAAAGGACTAGTTATAAAATTTTACCTTAAACTGCAATAATTTTTCATTCAAATTTACCTTTACAACTTTTCCTGAATATTTTCTGAATATGCGAGACTCGGCCAGATCACACCTGTTCCAGTCCATAGTAAGCTTCAGATCCGACTGGAACTGTTCCTGGAACTGAGTGCCTTGCTTGGTTCCCTGAGCTATAAGAACCACAAAGGAACTTATTTCTTATTGGGGGTTGAGGAGGGCTTCACAGTTCAAAGGGGTAAGACTAATTTGTTTTCAACTTAAGCTGTTTGAGTACTCTCACAAAACCACATGAGCTTTGAATTTAAAAAAAACTGACCTTCACCAAAGTTTTATATACTGGTATTTTCAGGTTAACAAAATTTTGTGCCTTACTGTATTACATGTATTAACATCCAATTTCATTACATTTTGCAAATTCTGTGTATATTGGTATATAAAAATCAGTTATTTAAAACTTTTTAAAAATTTAAAAAAGTAAAATTTTTATATGATTATTTTATTTAGAGCAAAATAAAATTAAATTGGTTGCAAAAATAGCAGAAATAGAGGATCACAAATATATGTACATTCCATAATTATTACACTGTTTAAATAGAGCTTACATTCAAAAAGAGCCAACAAAATGTACATGTCCAGATTCTTGAGAGCTGACGGATCCGCTTCTATGTCCAAAATGGTTATACTTTTTCCATTTTCCTGAATGAGAAAAATTAAAAACCATTCAAAATTTACTGTATACTGAAGTGATAAACCCTATAGCAACTGATTAAATAAATTTATCTCAATATGACACACTATACACTTTTCACATCAAATTACCGTACCATAATTGGAATGAATACAAGAAACTTAATTAATCAGAATTAGATTAAAACATCTCTCCTGTCTTGTATACTACATATACATGTAGTAACAGTTTACAGGTATTCATTTTCAAAAACTTCTGTTAAAACAGTCGGAACTTATTTTCTCACCTGTAGGGCCAGGTTTGCCGATTCGATGATCAGGTCACGGCAGTGGTTCCTGGCCGGTTCGTCGTCCTGGAAATCGTTGGGATAACACACCAACATCCGTTTGATCAACTCCTGCTTCAGATACACCTCATGTTCCTCATTTGGGCTAAATAGATATGCAACAAATTTTTAAACATGAAATTATATCTAACTTTCTCCATATTATGATGTTTGACATAAAGGAGGCTGAGTGCATGGTCGACAAATTCCCCATCAGATATTTATTTGAACAATTAAGATATTTTTTCCCATTTGAATTTAAATATATTTTCCTATATCTTTACAAAGAGCTCTTCATCTCAAGAAGATTATAATAGTCTAAAAATGGCCATGATCATCCAGCTCTCTTAACAATTATTAATTATACTTTCTTACTGTGTCAATTTTTCATTGAAAGCAAACGCAACGAGATCAGCTGCCAGTCCGCTTCCCTTCACAACAAGAACAGGGACCTTTTTTCGCAGAAGATCAACCAAATGCTCGATATCGAATGGTCCACCTTGGATCAAGAGGCCCACCATGGGGGTTGAGGTGCTACTGATTATGTCAGAATTATTATGTAGGAAAGCTGAAGCATCTTCCATGTCTGTCAATAAAAAACCCCGAAACCATATTTTTGACATGAATGTAAATGAAGAGAAAATTGTTGTAGAACGTGTTACTTCATCTAGTTTTCTTATTTAATGATGCCTTGAAAAAGGAGAGCTTAATTTTAATGAAGTATAAAATAAATCTTTATCTGAATTATCTTCCTTCCCATGACTCAAAACTTCGTAAGATGGGAATAAAATCATACTCAGATTTGGATCGCTCATATTAATCATCTTTCTGTATCTCTTTCCTCGTCCAATGGGGGTAAGAAGTCTTTCCTCAATCTTGTATCTCAAAGCCATAATTTCGTGCAGGTCTGTAATGTCATCCAATAGAATAAAATGGGAGTGTTCTGAGTTCAGCTCGGAGGTGTGACGTTTGGCTCTCAAGCCTTTGTTCTTTAGCTGAACCACCACATCATGCTGGAAATATAAGGAAGGAGATGAAATCATTACAATTGCAAACTCTTGTAGCATTTATTTTGCTAGTGTCAAAGTATTTGCGATTCTCAAGAAAGTCTGTATGAAAATTTTGATTGATAAAAATTTTGAACTATTTTACTTATTGTCTCCCTTGAAATTCAATATCTCTGGTGTACAGTTTCAAACATTTTTATCTCACAATATAAGCAAATGACTTATGAAATTTAACTGAACTTTTAATACAGAATTTAATAGGTAATGCTGATACACAATATTTACTCACATTTGTTGCAATGTCTTCTCCATAACTAAGTGCGCTTTTCGGAACAATGCCAATGACCGTTAATTTTGTTAGTTCCTCAACATGGGCCGAATTGGCAATTTTTCCATAGGTTGTGTTGGCTCGAGATAGCAGTATTGAGCGTCGCTCATGCTCGTTGTGAATGGCATCACCGACAATGCGAGATATACCCCCGTCCAGTCCATTGGTCAGTACCCACATATTTGTTGTGTTTAGAGCCTTGAAAATTATATTGGATAAAAATAATGATGCATCAATTAATAATGTATTGTATAGAAAAATAAATTCAATGTACAGGTTTAGTGTTGCCTTCAAGGTAATACATGCATATCATTTTGAGAGGATATAATTATAAAATAATTCAATTTTCAAATTGACAGAAAACTAGTTATATCAGTTATGTCCTATGAAATACATGTAACTAAAATTTCACAGAGATTTCTTCTTAATTAAAACCATGAGGAGAAATCATTTCTGATGATGCAACTTAAATAAAATCTAACGGTGTTCATTGCTGTGATATTGATGAATCCTTCATCTAAATGTATGCATAAATATGTTTTATTATGAATATTGCTGGAAGAAAAACAATATTCAGCAATAATATATGGAAATGAAATTCCCCTAATTTCAATTCCCTGATGAATTCCCCTTTCATTAAACTATCATGACAAATCATTCTATGACAAATAATGGTCAATGAATCCCAAGTGTACCAGCCTAGGGATATCAATAACTATTGTAACAGAGGTTATCAAAGGGTAATAAGGGACATCACACCACCTAAGGATGGCTTGGAGTGTTTTTTCGATACAGTCAAGGCTGTCCCGCTAATATTATTCTTGGACATACATCACACTTCTGGAATTATATACAGTTATGGTTTACAAAGTGGATTTTTATGAGATTTTACATCCATCAAAGAAGAGAACCTGAAAACAAGCACATTTACTGGGTCTGAGTAAGCAATGGGCTGAGGGGACCCAAATTTTTGTCAGATTTTAACACAAAACCCCTTTTCACCATTTTTTGCTTTATGTGCATCCTTTGAGAATGACTGGCTCATTCATGTCTGCAATGCTTGTGTCTGCTCAATTATCCATCAAATAAAGTGTCATAAAAAGTCACCTGTTCTCTTCATTACCATCATAAAACTAATCCAGCTTTACAAAAAAAATTTCCCTTTATATTTCATCTAGTAAAAGGAAGATTACCAGTAAAATCAAGATGAGCTTGTCTAATGGCATCAGTAATGTGCTTTGGATTACATTATAGACTTCATTTCGCCAAATATATATATGATGCAAATTTTGTGCAAAGTTTTTTTTAATTCTTCTTGAGAACTACATAGTTTAAATTTTGTTGTTTTTTTTTTATTTCCAAATCGGAAACTAACTGTACAGGTGAGAGATAACCCCAGCAGATACTATAGATTCCTAATAAAATGGGATGAATTAAAATTACGAGAAGCAACTGTCACAGGTTTTAAAATTCGCTAAAATTTTCTGACAGCTGTTTACAAAATGAAATCATAAAAAAAATTTGGTGCTAGCAATTTTACCTTATATATTTCCGATTCATACAAAATGGCAGAATTGCAAGATTCAATACTAGCGTATAATAAGCTCTCTATAGATACAGTATTATAATTACCTGTGTAAGTCCTGCCTGGAAATCTTCCACCTGCGACAGATCCTCCCACGTTTTGAAATGACTGATGCTGGACATGATGGTCATGATAATGTCAGGGGTGCGCTTCCTCCAGATCTTGGACATGTACTTGGCCATTCCATCCATGGAGGAGTCCTCGCTGATCGCCATGAAGTAGCTCTGGTGAAGCTGCAATAAGGGAAACAACTCATCTTATATAGACTTCTAGAAAAATTTAATTGCTGCTTAATATTGATAATAGACTACTGCAGTAAAATATTCCAGGAGGAAATTTTCCAGAGAAAATACATTTACTGACAGCTTTCTATACTGTTAATTAATTGTTGCATTGAGACTGTTTCATTGCTTGTTAACATCATCATTAAACAAACCAAAGAAGTGTGTTTCAATATTATGGAACCAGGAGCTCATGGCTGTAAATTATATTCTCTCTTTCTCCTCTCTCTCTCTCTCTCTCTCTCTCTCTCTCTCTCTCTCTCTCTCTCTCTCTCTCTCTCTCTGAGAATATATATGAAATCGATGAATATTTCTTAAAGAAGTGTCAATTTTAGTCATACCTCTTCACAACCGCCAGCCTCAAACTCAAACTTGAGAATCCCTCCTGTGACTCGGCTCGAGACTTCATCGAGATTGTCGACCGAGCCTCTGCTGATGTAAGAACTCAAACTCGTCACAGTCCGATACTGATCCTCGTCGACCGTAAGATAGTCCATGTTGTAATCTAGCAGGTCTGGGTCAGCCATTTGGAAAAACTGTCACAAAAGAGACAAAATTAGTCAGTCACCAAATCAAATCAAAACTACCATATTTGCAAGCTTTTCTAATGAATGGATGCTAATAGTATATATTAATAACATCAAATATCAGACAGAAATCAATACAGTCAGGAGTAAATACAATTGTCTGTCCATGGTCCCGTTTTTTTCTTCTGAATGATGCTTAATTTCTGATCATCAATGTGGCTACATGTATAAGCAATTCGGCACCTATTTATAGCATAAATTGTGGCCAAAACCTTTGACTTAGCTGTTCTTCAGTTGACATTTATTCGGACAGAGCGTTATTTATGCGCTAACCACTGCATTAAATTGATACATGGGAAAATGGCTTATCCCAAGATTCCCTGATAAGGTAGAGAGAAAAACTTAATGACACCCCCCACCACACTTTTGCTCAAAAATTCCATCCTTGAGAAAATATGATTTACCCTCAACTCTTTGTTTAGTCTGTTTCTAGCAGTGAAATACAATATAAACACTCTTGAATACAAGACCTCCCTAGCAGGAAATGATTTAATTGTATCTTCTTTTTTTAATTCACCTACAGCTATGAAATATTCTATATATGCAAATTTAATGCAGATTTATAATTTGTAATGATCTGGTACACTGGGTTATGGAAATGTAAGTTACATAAAAATAAACAGGAAATTGTAAATCTTTACATTTCAATAGATTATTTATCAGAAAATAATTGGGAAGTTTCCCCCCAAATATACTGTCAATTTTCACATGCATGTATATATCCAATGGGAAAACTCCATGAAAACTATCAGAGCATATTCATGACTTACAATTAAAAAAGTCCTTAAAATATCAGTAATAACTCACCTCAATTTAAATTATAGTTATATCATCCTACATGTACTATAAGCTGTGGTGGACTGAATTTCAGAGGTGCTTCCATTTTATAGCATACCCATGGTTTTTCACACCTTGAAGCCAATCACCCCAAAGGGATTATAAATCTGCTAATCTATTGCAGAGTTACTCTTAGGCTATTGCAGTGATTAAGGTGGGGGCACTTTGATCTATAGGTAATTACAAACTAGCAGATTTTTGATGAGTTATAGAATCAGCTCAATTAATGCAAAGTCAGCTAGGGGTCAATTTGGGTAAAACTCTGTAGTATCATAAGTTTCTTATATTTATAAAAAAAACCCTTCAAATTCTGTACATTAAAGATATTCATAAAACTGAACAATTTTAAATAAAGTTATAGGATAAATTTTTAAATATTAAAACTTTATAGAAAATATCAGAGGAATAATGGAAATCATTGCACTGGGGGGAGGGGGGGGGGGGGAGGAGTATTATGAGTAATGACCAGTTACAGGTAAGGTCATTTAAAAACCTTCATCAAAGTTAACTGACCGGGCCGTTTGTGTATTCTCTGTTAAGGATTATAATAAATATTAGTTTAATGTACTAACAAAAATAAAAACCTCCCAAAGAGTAAATAACATCTTTTTAGATTTCTAGCTATCAGGTACATGTAAATTGCTACTCTGCATTTTTTTAAAAAGATACGATGATGTGCTAGATATTGCAATAGATAAGGCAGAAGATTTACGACACAAGTTAAAAGCTTAATGTACATGTACCCATTCTTTAAAATTCTAAAATAAATCATTGACCTTGAGAGATAATGATAGAAATATTACAGTGTATAAGAGGTAAACAACCCCATCTTTATAAAGATTCATTTTGTGTCATTGTGTAATTGACATCATGTGTTACTTTTAAAGGTCTTCATGCAAGGTTGTAATCCAAAAGGTTAAGAAAGAGGACATATCAATCAGCTAGATATGAAGGGAAATTAATTCATCATAATTATAATGTGTGTGCATGTACTCTCTGCATGAATTGTTTCTTGTATATGCAAGAATCTATTCACAAGTGAATATATGAATACATTTTTATTACTTAAGAGTGGGGGAGGGTGCTGCATAGTGACAGCTATGATATTGATAATCTGTAGCACGACAATCTGAAATCTTCATCTCCCCATTAATTACATTTATATGTCACTGACAAAACCATTAAATGATTGGATATTGCTCCAAAATAATGTAGAGTTTGTGATGAATATGATAGACTCTTTCTCTATGTTGTGGCTTTCAAATATTAGATACAAGTTTGTCAACTGGGAAATCTCCCTGTTTGCAAACGATTGACAGGAAATGCCCAATATTACTAGATGTATGTGAATCATATTGGTCATTGCAACCAGGTCATTTTGTCAGGATATAGCAACCGATCTTAGTAATTTAACCTTACAACAACACTCCACCATCGTGCTAAGTCTTCATGTCCTATCTGGTCAGCTGAGCTAGTTGTAAACTTCATGAAAAGAGGCAGCTAATTTCTTCAACCTTGACTTAAATAGGTCACCGTCTGGTCAAGTAATTTCTGCCCTAATCTAATCTGCAGATAGATGGAGATCATCCCTGCTATATACCCGATTCTTTCATCTTGTTTATAAACATGTCTATGCAAATCCTCCATTTGTTTTCACAAAGATGTCAAAGATAAGATGTGGGGTCAGAATTAATTATTGTGAACATTATACATTATCACCACATATTTTCTCATGTTTGGGGGAAATATCACACATAAGGTTAGGAATAATAAACATGTATTTATGAAAAATATCAAACATGTAACGGTATGCTGAGGTGAAAATTATTTGAACCCTTGTTGAATGAGAGGAATTCTTAATTTAATTATCACATTATATGTATGAACAAATAAATATTGTACCGGTACATAAACTTAAAATTAGGATGTTAATACCTCTCACATGTACAGATATACACAAAGGCAACTATTAGCATAATTATATTCACATGTAGATATGCAACGAAGATTTATTTAAGACATATACCACCACTTTTCGTTTCATATAATTTTATTCCAAGTTCAAAAATAATGTTTAAAATGTATGTAATCTCCAGAAAACTTGTTTTTAAAATCATATTCATAATCTTAAAAAAAAATCTAAAAAGGTTCATTTCCCTGCTGATAAGGGAAACATATATGATGATTTATCATTCTTTTATATTAAAACATGTCCAGGAAGCAGATCCTTCCTGACAAAGTCAGTCCCCCAATGTATGCAGCAATGAGGTTATTGGGCAATTTAAAAGTCCTTTGGAAAATCATTTAAGTTAATTAAACATTTTTATACTATTGGTTTGGGGGGTTGAGGAAGGGGGAAAGGGGAGAGGATAATGATCCAAAAATCATACTACACAGAACCGCACCTACTAAAAAAATAAAAAAACAGGGGGGAGGAGGGTTGGGGGTACAGGAAACCTCTCACACAATTGCTTTAATTTTCGCCCACAAAAAAAAAAAGTGACAAAAAGACTGGGTTCAACAACAAAAATTTCACAGTTAATAGTCCAAAGTGATAATTCTTACAAGCTCAGCAGTGATTGCTCCATGACAGAGCCCATTGTGGATACTATCTTAGGTACTCAGCATAGAGATAAGGTTTTTTGTATAACCATTTGTTAAAAGTTGTTGTAACAGCTTTATGTACAGTGTTAAGGGTCACCAAGAAAAGGATTTACCGAGTACATTGGCTTCTTCCTGGTAACCTAGCATGTATATTTATATAAATCCTAGAGCATTCACATTAGTGGTTCATGGCTGGATTACATACCGGTGTCATAACACGGGGACCGTTTCCTGTCAAAACCCTTATGTTCATGTGATTTATTTTTTTCACAAAAACAACAGCCCAAAAGAAGTCTTTTTTATTTCATTATTCAAAGCAAAGCCAATACCTATACATATTACCAATATTACTGTCAGGTTTGGACACTGACCAATATCATACCAAAAAAAAAAATTAAAAAAATCACATATTGATACACTGAAATTGTTAGCATCCCTCTTTTTTCTTAAATCCTCATTCCAAATTACATGCATGCTATTGAGAGAGAGAGAGAGAGAGAGAGAGAGAGAGAGGGGGGGGTTGACATTCGACAAGATCGATATCAGAAATTATCTAATACATATGTAAAATTGCAAGCTTTAATTAATGACCTTGGCAATGCGAATTGAATTACCATAAAAAAAAAACAATTGACGCTGTGTTATTCGGTCACAGATGGACATTTCGATAAGAGCCTTGCAGATCAATAAATAAATTCACATACATGCACTTGTTTATAATGACAACACAAAGAAATGATACCTTAAATCTACCGGCTTCCTTTGTTCCTCTCTCTCAATGGTCAGCTGTGGTCATAATTGTCTCCGTCTGTAAAAACAAATCCCCCTTGATCAGTTTTGATCTGGTCACACGTGCAGAGTTGGCACCGAGGCGCCTTGACCCTCGGTTAGTTAAATCCCACGTCTTATAATATATTACAGTTGAATAACGGCTTTGTAAGACTTTGGCCGGTCTGACCACGCTGCTTCCATTCTACAAACACTGCTAAAGTAAACTAAACCCGAGATAATGTAACCGCTGCCATTTTCGCAATAAAAATTTTACGGTTTCTGTAAGCTTACAAATCCCGAGAGAAGTTAATTAAATAAAACAAAACCGAAAATAAAGATTATTTTTATGCAATCTTTTTCATGCAAAATAAAAAATCCCAAAACTGTTCTACTTCATTTTAAAGACCTATTTGAAAGCGGGTCGATAATACTACAAGGACCCAGTTAAATCGCGATCAGCTGTTTTCTGAGCATGCATATACTTACATGCAGCTTTTCGTCGATCGCTCTTTGTGTGTGCTACGCATCAGGGGGTAGCGAAATCCTTTTGATAGAAAGCACGGGTCAAAATTATATAGTACCAAGTCCTGTTAAAATTGTGAATTGTGTTGAATTGTAAACAGGCGGTGCTACCAAGGCCATGCCATGCTTGAAGGCCACCATCTGCACTTCTCCGAGAGGTCATGATTAGGTCATGCTGTTTATGTAACGTTCTCGATCCTCCTCCCACCCTCATATTGTAAGTGGCGGATCTCTCTCTCTCCTCTCTCTCTCTCTCTCTCTCTGGATACGTGCATGAACTGAACGTAATCCCATTGGCAAAAAGGTATAATTAAGTTCTTACTAAGCGGGGAAAGGGGGTGGTGGTATTACACTTCTCTCTCTCCCCCCCCCCCCTCCATTTTCCACTGCTTAATTCTGCATAGATACCCGCTTTAGTTCGAATCACCGATGTTAGAGTGAATGGGCAATAATTTTCTCGTGAAAATAACCTAGAATTTAACGGGTGGGTACTAAAATTCTATGCTGATAACAACTAGGAAAAGTCAGATTAATGGGGTGTTACAAGAGGGCAGATCTGCTGACCCCTTCTGTAGTTCATGAGAGAAAGAGAGAGAGATGGGAAGGGGGGGTGAGAGTTAGTTCATCTTCAAATCACATACATGAATGTGGTTAAGAAAACTGATTTTTCATAAAACCGATATCAAAGATAACATTTCCAAAAGCCACATATCGTCATATGTAACAGTGCGAAAACAACTGAGCAAAATGGAAATTATACGTAACGAAATTTTCATTGTAAATGAAAATAACATTTGTAATATATATATCGTCGCAAATCACGACCAATCTGGAGAAAACAGCTACATATTTATGATAATGTCATAGTCCAACGACGCAACAGGGAAAACTCAAAGCTAGGTTTATAATAGCTCTACGTGATGGGAGGGTTCTTTCAGTGCAGGAAGGCAACAGTGAGGATAAAACAATGCTGGCATTATTTATATTCGCCATGGCTCAGTGACAAGCATATGCAATGAGTTATAGCTGTCCGGGGTTAACTTTTTCCCAGTAAACACGACATCATTCACCCATAGAGCTTTACTCCCCCAGACATTAATTCGCTTGCGACTCGTTCACGTGCAACTTAAGTTAGTCGGCTCTCTTCAACTCTTACGACAGGGATGCATTTAAATTCTGAAATGTAAAGTTCTCTTGCACATCTTTTTTTGGGGAAAAAAAACCCGTCTTCGATATTTGTTTTTACTGTATACTGGTAAGAATGTTACATCCATCTCAAGATGTGGCAACAGGCAAAGGGACAAAACTCGAGGGCTACAAGTACAACCGTCAATTGTTTTTAATCATCACAACCACCGATTCAAGTGAAAAATTATCCATATTTAACTGCCAATCTCTCATGAAAAACTTGCTACTTGCACTCGATACCGAGGGCAGCACAGGATAAGAAGAAGAAGAAAAAATTTAATTTACGGAAAAGTCAATAAAGATGTAGTTATCAACAAAATGCATGCCTCTCAGCAATGGAAAAAGAATTACACGACCATTAAAGGAGAAAAATTTACAATTGGCTTTCATGAATGAAAGAAATAAACTATGATTCTAAAATTCCATATGGCAAAATTTCTTTGACCATGGTGCTATTCTGCTACTTAAAATAATTAAAATTGTTTGATAAAAAAATTTGTATACATGTACATTTTGCACATTAAAGAATCATTCCATGAGACTGAAAATAAATTGAAGACTTTGACACAAATTCTTTTATAGAAGTTCTGAAATTTATAAGCAAAACAAAGCGTTTGAAATATTTATTATAAATTGCATACAAATATCAAAATATAATAAACAATGTAAATAGGATATTCTTAAAACAAAAAATGAAACCTTGGTCCTTTAAAATTGGAACTGATGACTTTTCAACTTTTTTAAATATGTTCCAAAAAAAATCATACCTGGTCTTAAATAATTTGAAACTTTTAACAAAAGCACTCATTAAATTGATCACTGCCAGCACTCAAATCAGAATGGAATATGATTGCTTAATTTTTTGTCTGACTCTCTCTCTCTCTTCACAGAAGCAAGGGTTACATGAAATGTCATTAAAATTAATCAATACGCATGTACTAAGTGATTATTAATATTGTGTAGCTAACTAATAGAAACCACCATGTTCTTCAACCATTCATGACCATCTTGATGAACTCTGAAAAGAAAAAAAAAAGAAAATAAAGAATACAATGAGAATGTTAAGGTTATTGTAATTCCGATAATACTTATACTCTGAAAAATTATAAAAACATAACTGGTATGTACCAGTATTTACTTGATGTTTAGTGAACGCTATATAATGATATTTTTGGGGGGATAGGATTTTATATGACAGGACATTAAAAAGTCTAAATAAACCATTTTCTCTTGGCATACTCTAAAACCTGGCCTGGCCTGGCCTCACTTTTGGCCTCAAATTTGGCTTGGCCCCAAATTTTGGCCTGGCCTCAAAAATTGGTCTGGCCTCAAATTTGGCCTCCACAAAAATTTCTGGCCTCAATTTTATTTTTTTATTTTCTTTACACATTTGTTGATTGTATTGATTTTTTATTGATTTATGTTAAATACACTTGAAACATCACATTAAATGGCTTTTAGTGTCTTATAGTGATAGTTCTATTGAAACATACATGTATATATGACTACAGGTATGTCAGTGATTGATTCTAGTAGATTTTGATACAGCCTGTTTTTAAATTCCAAAGTACTTTAAGAATGTAATTCTGCCATTGTATTACAACATGGCATATTTTTTTTTCAATGTACTTAATTAACTTAAACTGCTCTCAGGATCGGACAATACCTATATAAAATACTTGTGTGAGAAAAAAAAAATAATGGCAGAGACCAATTTGTTTATTCTAACCATTAAAGGTCACAACATGTTATGCTGTGTTCAAATTCTGATATCGAAGTTCCCCTGTAGAGTAAAAAATTGTTTCCTAAATATACAAACAACACATGCATGAAACTACTCTAATATAGGGGTGATGATTTATGACCATCACTGAATCAAGTTATCGGAGGATGCAATGTTGCAGTCATTTACAAATGACATTAATTAAATTAGACCATGTGAAATGTTGAACGGCACTACAGGCAATGAATCTGACCCCAATAAAGTGACAGAGGTGGCTGATATCGAATTTCTGCTGGGGAGGGAAGTCTGGGTTTGATTGGTGTTGACAGGTAATGTAAGCGAACTTGCATTTTTAAAGTGCATTGCATGTGGATATAGATTTGATGTTATGAATAAGTTTACAATGTTTGAGATATTTATTGATCCTTCAAACAGGTCAGTCTCTTTTAAAAATGACTAATTACTTTATTATTCTGACATACATCTCTATTCTACATTTCGTCTACTTTTTGAACTGGGGGAAGGGGTTGCATCTCTGAATTTTAATGCTGATTGCTTTAGTATTGGGCATAATCCATTCCTTGGCAATAGCAATAGAAAGAGCAGTGTTGCACATGCATTCATATGTATTTGTGTGTGTAAACTTAAATAAAATCAATTAAAACTCAATCATCAGCCAGGTCACTTGTTATATATTTTTTTCCATATTATTATCTCTTAAACATTAAAAAACCAATAAAAATTCAATGAAACTCTTTGAAAATGTGAAAAAAAATTTTTAATTCGAGGCCAAAAATTTTTGAAGAGGCCAAATTTGGGGCCAGGCCAAAATTTGGGGCCAGACCAAATTTGAGGCCAAAAGTGAGGCCAGGCCAGGCCAATGGGGCCAGGCCAGGTTTTAGAGTATGCCTTTTCTCTTTGGCATTCTGTCTGATCCAGGAAAACTGTTGTTTGCCCCCCCCCCCCCCCTTCCAGCTATATCAATTTGCACTGTGTGTGGCCAGACAGATTCAATAAAATGCAAGTCTTTCTTAATAGAGGCAACTAACCTTGAATTAATTGATCTGTTAGCAGTAAATATCCCACTAAACCTTTTGATTCATGAGTCATCCCTATCCTGAATAAACAGTCATTAATTAGATATTGATTTCATGAGGGATATCTCTGTTCATACCTTCATAATTGACGTTGCCCTGAGAGTCTTCCATGCCTTGAAATAATTGATCTACATCTTCATCCGATAGTCTGTCTCCTATATAAACAAATGTTTGTATGATCAATCAAAGTATCAAAATAAACCCAGGGTAATTATTGTTCACAGAGCCTATCAATTCTATACATGTAGGTTGCCTTTGCTCTTTAATATGCATACTTATATTCAACTATGTTCATTTTGTAATTTGTCCCTACACTGTACTTCATGCCAGTTTAGAGAATAATTCATTGTCACTACCTTCAAAATCCACATGAATCATCAAAGAAAGCATTTTATTGTTTATATTTACATCTTTCTTTGAATAAATTACCGGTAATAAATTGATTGTAAAAAGTAAGAAAAATTAACTAATTCATTGTTAATTTAGATAATAAATAATTTAGATAATAAAATAGATAAAGTTAGTACGTTATATAAAAGAAACAGCCAAATCATCTTTTATGGGAATTTGAGTCAGACATCAGCATGATTATTTCGTGCAGCCCGAAATTTTTCTTAAGGTTTCAACCAATTGATAAAGGGGCTTGTAAATTTCAGTCCTGTCAGTTTCTACAGAGCTATGAATGTACAATCAATTTCCGTCAGAAATAGAAGGAATCATACTTGGTGGATGTAAATATAATTATTTTAAATAAAAAAACCCAGAAAAATCGAAGATGATGAAAATAAATTATGACTATAAAGAGTAATAGAAAATTAATTTTATATTTATATAGTTAACTAGCATAAACTATGCATTTTGTTAAATTCTGACAACTTCTTTTTGGATGAACTCTTATGCATTAATCATTATAATCTTTATTTTCAGAATGTTACGAGGTACCGGTATATACATTGTGCCATCTGCAATAAATTTGGACAAAAATAGTAATCTGCTCATTCAGTTGTAAAATGCATCTACCATTATTTGTATTTAATGTACATGTATAGTTGAACTTTCTGTATCTGTAATGTTACTGTAAGTATCACAGAGGCCACTGATATATCAAACAGAATTGGTGGAAGTCTAGAGCCAATGTTTAACTTTTAATTTTATTTAATACTTTACTTCTCAAATTTTTTGATATATATTTAAAACTGTTCTTCTTTAAATAAATATAAAAAAAAACCTACCAAGGGAGGTAAGGATATGTCTGAGTTCAGCAGATGTGATGAATCCGTTCTGGTCTTTGTCGAACATCTTGAGTCCTTCTACAAAGTCATCAAATGTAGCATGGTCTCGGTTCTTGCTGATGGTCTGTAGTATGGGTATGAAGACTTCAAAGGAGATTCGGGCATCTTCAAGATCAAAAAGTCCAGATGAAACATTTTTGATATATTCAGTTAAACAGTTAAACTTTATCATAATGATAAAATACTTGTCATAAATGTAAGCAGTAATGATAGAGCTTCACTTCAGTGCCTTCACATTACACTATATGATATATGAATTACCTGGATTATTTGCATATCCACATTTCTTAACTTCAATCTCTGTTGGATTTTGTCCTAGGGCTCGGAGTACATCTCCTAACTGAGCCGCAGCAATTTTGCCATCTCCACGTTGATCAAAGAGGTTAAAAGTTTCCTGCACCTCTGTAATTTGAAATTACATGTATACAATGATCAGATTCCAGAAAGTTTAAGTAACTATTCTGAGGTCTACTAAAAGCAAATATAGAAATTACGGATGCAAGAGACAGTGACTGACACACTAACAGGACAAATATCCAAATCTTGAAGTAAGATATGAAACCCATTGTCTATTTGCAAATAATAAATGGAATATTTAAGCTGTAAATTTGCAATGAGAGACATTAATATCCCATTTTAATCTAACAAGTAACAAGCCAAAATTTTCAGAATTGAATTGACAGTGCCTTAAGATTTTGTGAAGATGCAAGTTTAAATACATGCATCATACCCAACGCAAATCTATTCTAGCATAGATGACATCATATTTCATTTAGAAACATGCATCTATTTGGCATGGCAAACACTAGTCAAAGATGCCAGGTTAAAGGTAGTTTTGTTCTTATACTTACATGTATACCGTACATGTACATAATTTTAATCATAGATTTTTCCTCATTTATCATGTTTATTGTACAAAATTAACAATTATTTATCCATAGACTTAACACCAAATAAATTTTAACGTGTTTTAAAAAACAAGTAAATTGTACAAATTTAAGAGACTTCAATTGCACTTGCCCGACAGGTGTACATTCCATAAATACCTCGACTTCCGGGAGTTTAGTGGTCAATTTTTCTGAAAAACAGCTTAATAAGCAATTCTTACCTGAAAGTTGATCCTCTGATAATTGAGACTGGAATTAGAATTAAAGATAAGCATGAGGCAATGATGTTTTCATTTAATTAATTCAAATATACGGACTGTTTCAACACTCGTACACTTACCATCTTCAAAGCAGTCAAATTCTTTTCTAAGGAGTGAACTTCCGGTTTGAGTCACTATTAAAAAATATACAAGAATATCAAACCCGATTCATTTGTATTGCACGAATTTTGCCCAATTCGTTGCTCGGGTTGTTGATTAAAATCAGTCGTCGACTTGGGAACATATTTTAGAGCAAAATTAATTAGTACAGCATAATTTGAAAACCGATTTACGATTTTTTTGTATCATGACCATATATGGTCATAACTTAAGGCACAAAAAGGCGCTAAAATCAAATATTCGTTCGACATAATATTTTTTTCATCGTTCGATCAAATTCGGGTTCTTGTAATACTAATTAAGTATATTTCATTTGTTTGTTTTTTTAAATAAAATTTCAACCTGAATGTAATGTAACATTATTAAACGTGTTTAATTGGTGGCCTTATTTATGCCCAACCTTCTGTTTTACTTATAGCTGACTAATTTCATGTTTCAAACATCAAGCAATATTTTCACATAAATACTCATATATATAGATTTGAAGTTGAAACGAATTAAAATTCGAAGTGATATAAAACGTTACTTTATCAAAAGACTCGTATTTATCAGGCTTCGCCGTCACCATGCAACATTCCTCAACACAATACGTTCATCTGCTGAACACATGTTAATGCCACTAATTTTAGAGAACAAAGCAAATAAAAATATCGACTTTTGAAACTTTATATTTCTCTAATATGTAATTTAATAAGATTTTGGTATCAGGTCCCAAAATGCAGCCGCATCCAATCGATATTGATTTGAAAGCAATACTGGGGACAAGATAATTTTTGCTAGATACTCTGGTTAATTAACTTAAATAACATTTTAAACATGCTTTCAAATTACATCTGATAACCACATTTGTTCAATATTGTACGATATTTTACCGGTGAATCTGTATTATATTAATTAAGTTAACACGATAGTCTAAAAATATCTTCACTCGATGTATGATAAAAAAAAAGAAAGAAAAAGCAGCATCTTGGAAGTTCTTATAGTAAAATAACATACAGGTTTAAATGAAGAAATTATAGCTCTCCTGGGCGGTTAAATTAATATTACAACAATAAATAAAGTTAATGTACTTTGTTATAAAACTTAATAGGTTTAAATTTAAATGAAAAGCATAAAATTAAATTATATTATAGTGCATGTACCTCTTTGGCCTAGAAGGATCGAAACGGGTTTCTGACACTTTTCATAAATAGCGTCACGCGTCGATAATATTGTATATACCGAATTTGAATGAAATTGGAAAAGTGAAGTTGAATAAGTTCCTTGCTAAGAAAATAACAACTATATAATTTATTTTAACTAAAAGCATATATTTTCGTACCCAGACAACCGTCACGATGTCCAAATGCCGTCTGTACTTTGTTGAGTTTCCTTGCATGTTGGCTGCTAGCTTTTTCGGTTTACGTGACCATTACTGATCCAAGGGGGAATGTCATGCATGAAAAATTGTCTGAATCTCTGTTTAATTTTGCATGTACTTCTTTGATATGCATGTATGTAACATCCATTTTTACCCAAAATAAAACAATTACATTGAATATTGAACATCTTAATTTATGGTAGGGGTACATTGTTTACATTCATTCTATAGACTTTTAGCCCAGTCCCACTTTTAACCCTTTAAAGCCTTTAAACTACACATTGAGGTATATTTTTTTGTTATCAGCTGGTCAGTGTATTGTACCACTCATATAATTTAAATAACTTTTGAAAAAATGCAAAAGTTCAGATGGCCTTCCCCATTAAAAATCTGATTTTGTGTACCTGGTGTGAACTCGCTTAACCTTTCATAATGCTACACGTCTGCACCACACGTGTCACGTGACATACATTTTGGTAGGCGGGTTTGACGTGAAAGTATTTATCATAATATTTCATTTGTTGCGAATTCATTATTTGGAAGTTGTAATTTCAACGGATGTTATTTCTGGTCGCTAAGTCTTCCCTCAACTGATAAGAAATTGGCGATAAACAATGTCACCCAATATGCAGACGAGTCTGTTTTCAATCTGTTCAATTCGAATTCGTCAATTATACTGAAGACCGACCCCCCCCCCCCCCCTTCTATTCATAAAAAGGGCATGGTCATAAACTTAAACAAAATTCACTATTACATGGGCTAAGAATTTTCGAAAATATTTCGAAACTATCCGAGCTATTAACACTAGTCAGGATGCAAATTTATTTACTATCAATTGAAAACTATCAAAATCAGGGTAGATTAGGGTTTTTTTTTATAATTCACCTTACGAAAAGGGGCATTTAACATGTGTTATACGATCTCATCATATTTTTTTCCCATTGTCTTTCCCTGATGGGGGGGGGGGGGGGAACTGGCTTTTCATTTGACAAAAAACCTTAAAAGCCCCTTCACCAAAGAATGTCTTGAGACAAGTTTGGATGGAATTGGCTATTTGGTTCTGGAAAAAATTATAATAAATGAACAAGTTAAAACCATTAACGTACAAACAACAGGTGCTTGAACCTTGGGTTCAGGTGAGCAAAAAAGACAAAATAAAAAAATCCAGATTTGAAGAGACTTTCCATTTATTAAGGAAATCTTTCAACTTGACAGTCTGCAACATTCTTTACATGTTCGGTATATGTAAAAGGAATATCACTAACGGTTATAGGTGTCAAATGGTCCACAGTATGGCTTACAAAGTTCTCTGCAAATCCACCCTCACCATTACATTACAAAGCAACAAAAAAAAAAAAAACAATGTACAACTTGTTTTTGTTCTTTTTTTAAAAAAAAGAAAGGAAACAGAATTTACACCATATCTTTGAATCTTATTTCAATTGAAATTCATGACTCAATTTCAACAACCAAATATTTCACAGTCATATTATTAATATGATCAATGCACCAAAACCTGAATGAGTTTCCCTGTCCTCAAATTACACACATTCATGCCAGTATATATCTGATATGTGGTGGTTCAGGTATATCTTTCAGTTCCATTCTTCCTGCCTAACTTCCAGGAAAACAGACCATGGAATCACAACAGGTCAGTCACATGACAATGATAATTTCCTGCTCTCTTTTGATGGACAAAAGCATATGATTTAGAATTTACAATTTATCATTTTAATTTTAAATTGTTACACTGGTCTTCCTGCATAACTTCCAGGAAAACAGACTGTGGAATCACAACAGGTCACATATGACAATGATAATTTCCTGTTCTCTTTTAGTGATCAAAAGCATATGATTTAGAATATACAATTCATTAGGAAGATATATAGATCATTTTAATTTTAAATTGTTACTGTAACACTGGCCTTTGGCTAACAAAACATGAAATTCTTATTTCCTATACACATTTTCACAACTAATAATTCACTATTAGTATACCTGATGGCAGGAATAATAAAGTGCAATCCACTGGGAAAAATACTAACTGACTCTGATATTCTGATGTTAAAGAAACCTATTTCATTGTTAACGTTAACCACTAAATTATTGAACTCTTTTCAAGTAAACAGAAAAAAAATCTGCTTTAAAAATTTCACAAATGTTAAGTTCTTATTACACTATCAACCAACTGAAGACAATTATGGGTTTTAATTCTAGAGAAATAAAAAATATATATGTGTGTAGGTACAGTAATACTGAAATTATAATTTAATGTCATTTTCATTGATGTTTCAACAATAAAAAATAATCAGCACACATCAAAGAATGCCCATCATGAGATAACAAGTAAACTTAATTATAAGCTTTATATTGTTCAATATTGAAAGATCAGCAACAATTGCTCTAGAATATAGAAAACAACTTGCATAGGTATCATAGTCTTTAAAAAACCCATTAAGTATTACAAGTACCTCGCTTGCAAAAATAAGAAAAAATGCTGTTCAAAAGTAAGAGGCAAATTACATGATTTCAATACAGTAATATCATACAAGTGAAAAACAAGGAATTAGAATTAATAAAATACCATATTCTCCCTAATTAGTGCCCATTGCCCCTTAAAAGAAAACAAAAATAGGGCAGTTGTTTTGAGTTAACTTTATTTTTCATTTAGCAAAATATTTTTTAGAAAGATTTCATTATTATTAGTTAAACTAATCTAACCTGGTATCTTTATTTTAATACTCTGGTATATATCATTCACTTTTCTTAGAATTATTTATATAAAACAATGTTAGACAAATCATTCATAAATGTTTTTTTGATGCGTTCTTTACAATAGTCATAGAAAAGGGAGCCCTAAATTTGGGACAAAAGATCAGCGAGAAATTTTGACAAACCCCAACAAAAGCACTAACAGGAAAATGGACACTGATTAGGTAGATTATGGTATGCAAACTTCTAAATTACAATGGTTATTGATAATTTGATTCCAAAATGTGAGTACAGAAATTCAAATTGCACATAATTTGAAAGGAAAATACATCTTGCTAAAGTAAATTATGTCTGCCTAATTTGATTTATTGTCAACCTGGTAAATAAGTATATACCCAGGTAATAATGCATTCAGCAGCACCACACAACCCATGTTAAAAAAAACCCACCAAAAACAACCTGGGTTTTAAGCTGAAACGAGATCCATGATAATTAAAATTGGTTACAGTTTATCAATCTTAATCCTGGTAATTAATAATATATTTGATATTATATTTATTGCAATGCATCAGTTAATGTGACCTCAAACATTTGCATATTTTATGTTCAATTGAAAATCATTTTTACAGGTGTTAAAATAAAATACAATTCTTTTAAAACATGTGAACTAAAACTTAAAAATTGTGGACAGAGATATTGAACAAGCACCAAAATGAATGAAAACAAATTTACTGTAAACATGAAAACTTACAAGAAGCAACATTTAAATTTGACACAAAATGTGGTGTTTATTAAAGTCAATTAATCAGTAGTTATTCAAAACATAATTAATTTACTGCCCCTTTAACATGACTTTGTTAAACTTTATTTAAGAGGATAAATCTCCTAACCAAGTCCAAAGTCAGAAACCAACATATACCCATATACTGACTATGGTCAAACTCACAAATACTCCCTCCCCTTTACCCCATTTCAAAAACAAACAAAAAATCCTTCACAAGTATTAAGGAGTATTTAAGAGAAAAGAGGCAGGAAAAAAACCCCCGATTTTTTTTTTTTAAGAGATGTAATATATATTCCTTGCATTTCTGTGATGTGTTATATCAGAAACTCCCCTATCAATAGCACAAGAAACCTTGACAATATGTAAGTATTCATGTTTACAGCAAAAGAGACCGCAATCTGACTTCCAACAATACTGTATGCACCATTTTACAAAAACAATAAAAATTCATAATTAAATTTCTTTCATATTTCAGAAACAAAATACCGAAATTATCTTTGATTAAAATTTAAATGTGGCACATAACTATAAACACTTATATAAGTATCAGCATAACATATTAACAATCTAATCTATCTTTAACATATATACACAAAATACACATCAAGCATACTGGAATTATTGAAGCTAAGTACAGTAAAACCTGAATATACTGAACCTTCTCATATAACCTGATGACACTGGCTTTGACTAGCAATGCTGCCAAATGATGTAAATAATAATATATGTTTGATATTGAAAAAATAATGCTCATGTTTTCTTGAATAAACATAATACAAGTACATTTATCAATTGTACTGTATATTAGCATTTAGTAAAGCGTAGACTCAAAGTTTTGTGCAATTCTCTTTTATGACTGATTTAATAGCATTATCATGAATAAAGGCATTTAGAGATAAGCCTCTTTATGCATTTTTTTTAATCATATACTAGTGTGAACTTAAATTAGGGAGCAAGATGCAGATCGATAGGCACCAACATATGGTTCAAGCTAAACTAGGTAGTTACAAAATGCAAAATATCTTACTATATAGCTCACTTAAGGTATCTGTAAGAATTTTTACAAAGAAGTATTCATAATAACAGTGTTTTACTGTATTTTGTGGGTTCATGTTTCACAAAGACAAAATGGAATTATTATACCCTGCTATTTGCCCTATAGAATTGACAACCGGTACTCAGTTTATGATTCATGTAAATGCATATATGTATGTCAAAATATACAGTATATATGTGCATGAGTAATCAAGTCACTGGTTTAAAAAATTACAGGCATCTCAGACACTACACTGCTACTAAAAAGCACACAAATATTATCAATATATCTGATGTATATATACATATGAATAGAAAATAATGCCTCACATAAAAAATGCATAATTTATAACAAAATTTGTTGAACACAGGCAATTTTTTTCATTATTACAATTATTCATTTTTTTTTAGGTACAGCAGTGTTGAGGTTTTTTTTTAATTTTTTTTTTATATGAGTTTCATTCGACATTAAATATGACAATCAGAAATAAATCTGGGACATTTCTTAAAAAAAAAAATCTTTGAAATTTTCTATGGCAATCCAGAAATTTACAATTCAAATAATTCTTACTTAAACAGCAATTGATTTAAAATTTGGAAATTCCCAATATATGTAAAATAACTGTTAAGTTATTTTTAAATAAATAATAAAAAAACTTTTTAAAAACAAAATTATAAACACCAAACTTGCCAGTAAAAAAGGACCTTTCTCAAGGTGCTTGTTACTATCAATAACATATCTGCATCAATAAAAGTAAAAGATTTCCCTTAAAATTCATCGTCAGCAATAATTGATTGGTGTAAACTTTTGCTTGGATATTCTACATTTATAATGCTGCAGCTTCTTAACAACGTCATTCAGTGATGAATATACATGTACATTTAATATAAATGTACAAATTAATAAAATGCACAACAAATTAAACAAAATAAAAGCTATTATTCAAAACAGTACAAAGTGAATTATTATCTGTACAACTGTCAAAAATCTCTGATAATTTTTTAAGTGAAGACAGGAAATGGGCCCAAGTCAATGATGTAGACATTTTCAATTTAGAGTCATCATTTCTGAGCGAATGGTTAAAATATCTGGTGGAATAAAAGCACTACAGTTTTGGGATGTTAAGAGAATGAAAAATACTTCTGTTTTTAACTTTGAGATAAACTATCACATGTTCTGAGATTTATTTTTTGATGGCTGTTTATTATAATTTTATGGATAATTCTGAAACTCAATTGTTTAAATTATAAAAGTACAGTTTTAAAATTTTTTTTATCTCGATCTTTTAAAGAAATCAAAATGCATGTGTGTTAATGTATGCATGTATTCTTGTTATCTGCATTGGGCCATGGAGGTTAAAATGATCTCAACGTAAAACCATAAACATAAAATAGAATTGCTAAATACCTATCATACACCAAACAAAAAATAACCAAGCATAATACCGGTACATTAATGTATAACATTAATGACAGTCATAGGACATCAATCCAAACCTCATATCTAAGATAAATGTAGATATCACAAAAGTCTATAACAGGTTAATAGGAGGAATCTCTTTTTATCGTTTTTTCTTTTAAAATATTTACAAAGGGATAAAAAAAAAAAAATCACAGAACTAATGATGGAAGTCGCCAGTGTGAAGTCTTGGGCGGGGTCTGTCTCCAAAGATCATTCTCTCATCGTTGGTGATGCTCCTGGCAAGAGCCTGCATGGAAGCTGCCATCTCGCTAGGGTCGGAGGGGGTGGGCTGAAAATAGGAAATTCAGAGATACCCAGTATGCATTTTATCAAGATTGTTGCTGATATTAAAGCATATTGCAATTTCATTAATTGCATATTTGTGGGCATGAATTTGTGTAAATTTAGTGAAAATAACGGTTTCAAGGATAGGCAAAGGTCCTATCAATACAACATGTTCAATATCAGAAATCCTTACAGCAATGAACATTTGATTTTGTTGAACAACAAAATCCATGAAAACTGGATTCCAGCAAAAAATGATGAAACCATTGTATCATACTACATCTTTATTAAATGTTGTAAAAAACTGATCATAAAATGAAAAGATAAGATTTCAAACTTAGTTACCGAAAAAGTTAGTATAAGGAATAATGACTTATTGGTGAAAACAACATGCCTGTATATTTTACCAAAAGATTATAAACAAAGCTTTATATTTTATTAACATGTATGTGTATTTAAAATCTGTGACAAAATGGGAACCTACGTCTTCATCACTTTCGTCCCCAGAGTCCTTATTCCCTGATAACCCCCACCTGGGAACCATGATGGGCACTGAGGAGGAATACTGAAGGGGCTTCTTCTGGAACCGCCCGCTCTTCATGGGGGTGGTGCTTGATCTACGACTGTTATCTGGAAGGTCAAAATATGGAGTCAAAAATCGTTAACTTGTGAATGGTGACTTCTTAGGGGTTTTGTTTGAAATTCATAGAAACTAACTTTTGCCTTTTCCAATCAGAATTTCCTTTTGTATTTTGAATTCTGGAGAAATCCCATTTTCTTTGGGAAAAGGTACTAAATTTCAAAATAATTCATATATGCTTATATGATATCAAAGCACAAGATTTCAATCAAGTACCAAAGATATTTCTTGGTAAAGTCTTAGTTAATTGCAAAGCTGTTAATGACACTATAAACTCAACATTGATTTTCATGTTGAGCTTCTGTTACCTTCTTCCTCCTCCTCTTCCTCTGATGAGTAGAAAGGCTCGTCATGGCTAGGACTTGAGTCCTCCAGTAGAAACATTTCTACAATTATTAACAAATATACATCGCTATAAGGAATAATATTGGTACATGTACATAAAATTTTCCAGCAGAGACATTTCAAGGAAATTTAGAAAGATTCAGGTGAACCTAATTGTCACAAATAATTCTTCTCACTGACCCACCTTTCTACCAGGTACATGTATTTTGGCTAAAGATTATTGATATACTCTCAATTATGAAATTAGTCACTCCAAACCCTGATAATCACTTGTAAATCACAGTTTTTTTCTTTATTATCCTACCTGCTTCTGGAGCCTGCTCATACTCATCTACGGAGTGGAGACGTTTGTTTGGAGATGACTTGACTCGAGTTACAGGAGTCTTCTACAATGAATACAAATCGATCTTGATCTCAAATTTTCTCCATTTAAAGGAATATCTAAGTATTTTCAAGCTTAATATATACTTTGCGTTTTATTGTCTTGTGCTTTACCGGTAGTGTAAAGAGCACAATACTATAGTTCCAGTACTTTATGATTTGAAAGAAAAGTTTAAACAGAAAAAAATGGAGTTGGGGTGAAGTGTCTGTGTGCGAAATAACTACCCGGTGTGTACACACACACACACAGTGTAATAAATTACACTACACAAGTGGTACCAAACTTGACAAAAAATTAATATTCACCAACCTTGGAAGACTTTGAAGTAAGTGGTGACTGATCAATATCTGGAAAACAAAATGCACTGTAAAGTTCTACATTTGGAATTCATTTGCATTTTCTAAACATTATTTCTTTTATCTATTTCTTAATTTATCTTATTTCCAAACTTACCGTCTGTCACTGATTTCACCTGTCTCTCTGTCTGCAGAATGAGGCTGTACAAAATAATGGGTATGGAATTTTTAATTATCAACAATCTATGAATATAACAGACATTGGTTTTTCAACACATTTGATACAAAACTCTTATAAAAAATCAAATTAGTTAGAGTTAAAAATAACCCAAAAAAAACAGTGATCACTGAAGGTTAAGAAAATTGTTTACACCTTAGAAGCCTGATTAATGTCTAAAGAGTTCATGCTTAATACATTAATAACAAAAAAGAAAATAATAAATGGAGTGCAATAGCACCAAAACTTCATAATACATAAAACAAACAGTAACTTTTAAAAAGCTTACTTGATCATTTTTTTCTTCTCTGTCTGAACATTTGATTGTAATGTCTGAAACCTGGCTTTTTCTTCCTCCTCAAATTGCCTATTGAGATGAAATTACAGTATTTATTAACTATTATAATGACAGATGTGTATCTGAAAGAAAAAAACTAACCCACAGGTCTTCTTATTTTCCTTATCTAAAGTCCAATAATCTATTACATCTTGATTGTAGAAGTTTCTTGAACTCTTTTAAAAAAAATGTAAATGCATTTATAAAATAAATTTTATGTACATTTTGAACTTGTGAACTTATTTGGAACTCCAAATGACTGAAAAATAACATATCCAAGTATTCCAATTTGAAAAAAGAAGTTTCAAAGCTTATTTATAAAATCCAACCACTCTGGTGGCTAGCTACAAGTGTGTAATAGCATGTACAAAAATAGAGGGAGGTTAAAATTATCCCCTAGACACTGCAGGAAAATTTATGTAATATTTAGTGTCCATTCTCTTGGTATAACTCCCACTTTGTGGAAGTAGAAAGGAATTCACTCCTAGCTCGTAATGATGTGATTATCAACATAAACTGGTTGTCCTTACCTGATTCTCTTCTCCATTTTGTTCTCTTCTTCTAGTAGGAAAGCATTGATCTGGTCCTGAACATGACTCAGTTCCCCTTGGAGAGATTCATAGTTTGGTGAGGAGGGATCTAGTCAAAAGTGCATTTTTAAAAAATATATTTCCGTACAATAAATGACTGCTACACAATTACACAGAGCTTTTTTTACATTGTGTTATGATGCTTGAGTTCCATGTTGTGCCAATAAAAAATGGGGAAGAGGTAGGATATCGCTGAAATGCTTGCTTCACCTAATGTTTACCTAGATATCTTTTCACAAAGTGCACCTGCTTACCTGGCATGTCATGACTAGAAATGGTTGACTTCTGCCCATGAAGCACAATGTTGAAAACGCGAGAAAAATCTGGAGACTGCATCAACCTCTCACTGTTGACTGGGTCACACTGAGGATGAATGAACATAAACAATGCAGTAAAACTTCAACATTTGAACATTAGCATTAAGCATTAATATACTACTTGTTCTGAGGTACTCATCTAAAATTTCAATAAATTCAGACAAGTGTTATTAATCAAAGTACTGAAGTACTGACGGGAGTTGATTATATATCGATTGTTATTTATTTTAAAATCAACAATATGCCATTTTGCATGGCAAGTAATTTCTTAACTGTGTTTGAATTCTGCACATTTTTTTCTAATATGAATTATCGGGCTTTTCTGACAAGAATTCTGAGAAAACCCCATATGAATCATGTTATGTAATATTTAAAGATATATTAAGTAATTCCACCAAATATGTATCGATCAGTAAAGAAATATTTCTGGAAATTGTATGGATCCAAGCTATATTGAACTCTAGTCTCGTTTAACCAGAGGCTCAGCTGTCTCCGTAATTCTCCGACAAGACTTTCTCCTTGTCGGAGATTTACGGAGACAGTCGAGCGTCTGGTTGAACGAGATTATACAGTATATTGAACTATGGTGTAGGAATACATATGACTACAAAAAATATCTAATTTTTTTTGGTACCATTTAAAATCTTACTATTTTCAATGTATTTATAAATAAGTTTCCATTAAAAACAATACTTCTGAATACATTACATTGTAATATCGATTATTTTGAAGTACTAAGCCTTGTCAGCTGTGATGATTTGTGCTTAGGTACATACTTTAAAAATCAAGACACAAAAACTATAAACCCACAAATGGTAATAGAAGCACATAGGTACAACTGAGAGCACCACACTGTACCTGGAGCTGAGGTGAGAGAAGCACCACACTGGATAGCTGGGAGGTGGCGTGTGTCTCCACCCCACAGTTCAAGCACCTGTTCACTGTCCACTCCCCCACTGCAAGCTTGTGCACTAAGTATGAGTGTTCCTACAACAGGAAATCTAGATGTATGAAGCCTATACAACTCCTTACTGTGAAATCAGGAGTCATTTTTGAGGGGTGTAGAGTTAGGGGTTTGGATGGTAATGTTTGTACCAGTAGTCTGAGAATGAATATTAAATTCTTGTGATTCATCTAAACCTTGAAACTAACATATACTGAATATAACCATTCATGGTTGGACATAAATTGATTCACAAAAATAATTTAAAGTAAATCAGTTCCTAGACAATGCCTGTACATGTGGTCTTCCAGAATTAGATTCAACCTAAATACCAAGTCTACATATGTTTCAGATAAATAATTCATTCTTGATCTGTATGGCGCAATTCAATTATACATGTACACATTATACATAGCCAGACTGTTCTAAAGGTATTTTCTTTTTGATACCCTATGTAGCCAGGCCAACAAAATATAGTTTCCACTCCACCATATAAAATTCTATACTTCCCCATACCATTCTGCTTTGAAAATACATACCCCGGGTACATGTATCAAGTAAAAATGTTATGAATGAATGTGTCTACATTCGATTGTGTATTAAATACAAATACATATTTTGTGTTGCATGTAATGTGTCTGTGTAAATATTGATTGTTTATGATTGAATATTTACATTTGCAAATATGCTTCCTTATATGAAGTACAATTACTCTTTGTACTTCATGCATCCATTATTTGTCATAATCACAATTAAATTATTGTTTTTAATGTATGCCCCTTAACTTAAGGGCCCTTTATTAGTAAATAAGCATACTTCCATATGTAACAGGGGGTGAAAAGTCTCAACCAGGACTCAAACCCAGGGCCTCTGGCATACTGTGCCAGCACTCTAACCACTAACCTAATGAAACCCGATATATTGACTGACAGTCACACACGTGTTGTCCAATGAAACTGACATTTTTTATCCTAACAAAATTAGCAATGTGTTTATTCAGTTAGTCTTTTTATATTGTGAAATTCAGTTGCTTTACGTGCATTCAAAAAGTAACACAAAATAACACCTACGCAGAACATTACATGTGTATTTCGAAAAAAAAATAGAAATTGAAATCAATTGAAATCATGATCTTAATAAACAACCTAATGGACTTATTATTTCTTTCTACCTTTTTCACTTCAGCATCGGCGGCTTGACCCAGATTTTGTGAGAAAAATTCATACTTTGTCTTCCATAAATCTACAAAAATAAATAAATAAGATATATACATAAAACCCATCATGGAGTAAAAAGAGGGCGCAAATTAAAAAAAAACAACCTTTATTTAGATCCAAGCAATATAGATACACAGCCTTTAGAATCGGTCAAATCTTGCAGTTTTTGTATTGTGTTCATGCGGATTGGGATATTTCTGAAAGAATGATTGATTCACAAATGCTTCATTTATTGTGTACTCTACTGCTATATTTCTTTTTTGAAACATACGTTTTGAGAAATTTGCAAACATTTCTAATTATCGGTGTATATATTGCATCACCAGTAAACAACATGTTTTATGTAAACTGTGATTGCATCATAAAAGGTCAAATCAAAGGTCAATCTCAGACTAATATGCTTTTCTTGCATTGATTAATATTTTAATGAACTACGAGATTTTCTTGTCTCATGCAACCATGGTCAGATGAGAGAGGATCTTACATATTGGCCATGGTTTGTAATGCTGTCCCATATTATAATAGTATAATACTGGTATATTGTGTCATGAAGTAAATATAGATAACTGTGAAATAAACAAATATAAGGTGGGAATGGAGATATTTATATATTCACCTGATATACTAATTAAATAGCCTAATCACACATGAAGTAATGGTGTTTCATGCAGCTTTATTTATTTATTCTCCTCATTAAGTTCAAAGAAAAATGTTGGCTTCAATTTTATGAAAACCCCCAAGGCTGGTATACACATGTACATGTAAATAAGTACCAAGAATTTTCATCAGAAATGATGTAATATGATGTAATAAGATCAAACATGACTTTTGGGTGCTAGGGAAAATTACCTTACGTTAGTACCAGTATTATGCAATAAAGAGTTCATAAACAAACAATACAAAAACAAATACTGTATTAGCACCAGAATGTCTTTCATTGCAGACCCAAAATTAAGAAAAAAAAATGTGAAAAGAATCACTATGGATATGGCTGTATCAAAGTATTAATAAAATGCAAAGTCACAAGATATTATGCACATGTACCTTCATTGTTCTGGAAACTTGGTTTTGACTTGCAAGCAATCTTGATGTTCAGACATGAACAGGTGAAAAGAGACATCTGCAAGTAAGAAAAAAAAATCAAGGATTGAAAAAGAAACAATGAAACACAGGATTTAAAAAAAAAAAAAAAGTATGTGAAGTTATAAACTGGGAAAAGATTGCGGGCCGAACCGATTATCTTGTCACCAAGGGGTTCCCAGGGCACTTCTATTATCAGCTGATTACGCCGTTAGCTCAGCCCGATATAACCAATCACATTGCATAACTCGGTCGTATGCAAAACATAAACAATAATAAATGATACATTGACAAAGGAAGACAGTTTTTTCGTATATTATAATAATTCATATATTTTTGGCACCATCATACAAAATATGCGAGTCAATCAGACGCATTAAGCCAAAACTCGGTCACTAAAGAAACGAATTAGGCCTAACTGTAACATCGAAAAATAAATAAAATACTGCGCTGATTCTTTGATCTGGGGCGAAATTGTAATACACTGAATATCAAAATGCACGAAAACATATACTTACAGTGGTAAAACTTTTTAAATTATGCAAAAATCCACTAAAAGCAGCAGAAAAACAGTGGAGGTTAGTGGGTCAGCTTGGAAAATTACAGAAAAAGTTATTTTTAGTGAATGAATCGTAGTTTCGTACTATCTTTATTTTTCTTCTTAAAATCGTTATAAACAGTTTCCATTGAAGATAAAGTAATTCAATGATAAATTTAATCTATGAACCAACACGAATAACTCTTAATATCTTAGATTAAATATACGAAAATAAATACACCATACCGGGATTCCCCTAACAATAATATCGCATAGGGATGAATTCAAAACTCAATAAATGGGTAAAAGTGAATAACATGTAAAAAGTAAATATGTAAAAAACATTTCACATTTTCCATAATGTTTATGCTTTATCATATCTTAATAATTTACATCTTAAGACTCGTTTCAATTTGGAATTACAATGTAGCATACGATTAAAGAGAAAAAAGAAGTTTGAAATATCCCTGTTAATAAAGGAAAGTAACTCGTACGCCAAAAGGCGGATCAAAGTCTTATCTGGCCTTTACTTTTGTTCATAATCGAGAAGTTAGAAAGAAAAAAAAAATACCGGTAGTTCTTTTTACTCACCAACCTATTCGAGTTTGGATATATTTAATCAATATAATATTAACTTATAAAGAAAAATATTCCGATTAAGCTCAGACCTTAAAAAAGCAATGCAACATTTTCGAAAGCAAAATAAAAAAGAAACCAACAAAAAAAGGAACAAAAAAAAAAAAAAAAAAAACAATACCCCCCCCCCCTGCCAAAAAAATGAAGAGAAAATACCTTTTGATGAATTTCACTAAATGTTCTGCAAAACATTCTGATTCCTGTGAAAAGTTTCACGATTTCTCATTTGTGTAAGGTTAAATAGTTATATATAGTTCTATACGACAAAAATACAGCAATACTTTACAATTAAACGCTTTCTTTATTGTTGTAAATTTTAATTTAAAATTAAAAAATATTAGCCTTTAATCGATGAGTAAATAAAAGAATAAACCAGTAGATGTATTATATCACAATAGCCGGGGGAGGACCGAATGGTCGACATGATGTATATAAGGGATGCTTCAAATGTCAGATTTGAGCACACTCATTCCTTCAATTAATTAAGTTTCCGTTTAAGCATTTTTTTAGTATTGCTTTATTGATCGGTGATTTAAATATCAATAAAACTGTACTTAAACATTTATCATGTAAGATAAAAAGGGAATCAACAATACCCTACCAGTGACCCCTTCATTAATGCGTCCTGTCATCTGTAACTATGGTTCTGGTATTTATTGCTGTTTGTTGCAAGTTGATATCTAGCTAACGATGAATGGAAGCAATGTTTATTTCTTTTGTATGGCGCAAAAGATCAATTGCTCTCTAAGGAGAAATCCAGACTTACGTACATTCGGTTTGGAGATCGAACGCTGGTATCCATTTTTCCCAAGAGAACAATCCGAGAAAAGATTCCTTCAGAGGCAATCTTTCCATCAATGCATTTTATAACTCTACACATTATCGGCAATTTGCCTATTTTTCTGTTTCTTTTTATAGCAGGAGATTTACTATCAGCCTGTATCATTTTTAACAATCATACTCATCACATTTATATATTCATTATATATATCTATCTGCTTATTGGTATGGGCATTTTTGACGATAGATGCATAAACGGAAACTTAATTGAAGAGGAATATTTTTAGAATAAACAAATCAAGAGTCGGGGCAATCTAAATTAATCGTAACAACTGCATGGCCAGTATGCCTGCAACATAGTGAAGTTCTATATACGATCATCCGAGAGACCTAAATACCGGTATCCACACAATTAAAAAAAATACCGAAAAACCAAATTTATTTCATATACTAATTTCTAAAATGCATCAACTGACTAATCTCTTTGTCCTTAGCCTAAATGTACGTATTAATAATAAATAAAAAAATTACATGTGTGTGTGTATTTTGATAAAAGGTAAAAATTTGTTCTACTTTGACTTACTTTTGGGTAAACATACCAGGTATTTTGAAGTTGTAAGATACACCAACTAACAGAGTTTAATTATCATATACCTAACAATATCAAAAATATAAAGTCGGCTATGAAAAACTTTAAAATACCAAAAGTAGGTCCCAGTGACCTATTTAATGATGGAAACATACTGACGCCCTAAGATGTATAAACTATAAGTTATTATAAGGCTTTTTTGGTCCTTATCATAAAGTTGTAGTGTTCAAAATGAATTAACTTGACACACAGACGGCCGCAAAATCAACCGACAAGATTTGATTATTCTGAGCTTTTTTTGTATCAAAACTATTTAGTTAAATGTTTCAAAAAAAAAAAAAAAACGTGAAATTCTGAAAGAAGGTCACCGTGACATTCTTTTTCATTGTTCCACTCTGAAACCCCAAGATGCATTATTGACAAAGGCCTTAACTTGCCCAATAAATGCAACTAGACCAATTTGAAAATGAAAGCTTCGATCATAATTCAAAATGTAAATTTTCATTTATGTTCATTTTTGGACATCTTTTATATAACATGGAGACCACAACATTTGCTAAGAGTGATGCTTCAATTATTTTTCTAATCTACAACTTATCCTCATCCTCATGTTTGAGTTTGGTGATAATCTACACAGTGGTTTTGACGAAGACGATTTTTACCAACCACTACTCTTTTTTAAACATATCATTCTTGATCTTTGAACCCCTCCTAGGGACCCAATATTGGGCCAAGGGCTACAGGTTGAACAAATAATCTATACTATATATTTACAAATTTTAGTATTGTAGGTTTTTAAAAGAATAATTTCAAAGATTTTCCTATCATTTTTATGTTGACTCTCCAGCATTCGTCCGGAGGTCACGGTTTGAACAATTTGGAATCAACACAATACATAGAAGCTTTGATATTACTATTAGCATTTCTGGTGTAGTGGTTCTTGAGAAGACTTTTTAAGACACACACCCTTTTTTCACGTCTCGTTATTACCCCCCCCCCCCCCCCCCCCAATTTTGAGAAAGGATTGGCCCTATATTTTATTTTATGAAATTTCCTTTCCATAAGAATGCTTTGTACCATGTTTAGTTGAATTTAGTCCAGTAGTTATAAAAGAAAAAGTAAAAAAAAATGTAAAAAGTGTGCTGACGGACGCCGGACAAAGGTGATAAGGTGATAAGAAAAAGCTCACTTGAGCTTACAGCTTCGGTAAGCAAACAATATAGTATTCATACATATGTACATGTACTGCATGCTCCAACTAATTTTATATAGTACTAGTAGCAATTCTCTATTGCTATTTTTCAACAAGTTTCAAAGACTTCTTTAGAAGATTGGAAAATTTCATACATCCCAGCATTATTCCTAATAGGTTGTATTTGAAATTCATTTATGAAACACGAGGAGAAGCAGGGTTTGCAAGGAAACTTTTGAGTATGCAATGAAACTCTCTAGTGAAATTGAACTCAATCCATAAAATACTGCATAAAATAAAAATACGTGGGTTGTTCGGAAATTATTGAGACATTTACTCTTACTCCCTTGAAAAAAAGATAATTCATTGAAATTTCACCAGAAAGTAAACCAGGATACCTTTTATTAACGTGAAACTTTTGAAGTTAATAACATTATTTGTTCATTCCTGGTAAGCTAACAAACTTGCCTACACCCATTGACCCGGAGCAACCACAAACTCATCGCAACGCCATTTTAACGTTTCTCCTTGCTCCTATATTTAACACCTTACATACGAACGGAAAATATGAACTATTTCTTCATTTCTCATCTTTTCTTTTTATTTCAAAATTGCAACAGTTACATATTCTCTTTGTTCTTCATTTTTATGAAAAAAATTGAGTTATTTTTTCCTAAAAGTCAACTTACTGTGAAACGTCTCTTACATTCATTCTTAGAACTGTTGAAATCAGTTTTTGTGTAAAAAGTACTTGATATTTAGTCCCTTTGTTTTAATTCTAGTTCAACAATCAGTAAATAAAACCCGATTAACTGAAGCTTTTGACCCCTTTTCATCGTATAGTTTTTGTTTAAGCAATATCTTGGCCAGAAAAGGGTTCTTCCGAGATTCCCACCGATTTGATGCATTTTTTGCTGCGCCGCCTTGACGTCAAAATTCAATAAACCGTCGCAGTCAGATTTCTATTGCTTGGTACATATTTTTTACCGTGTCTGTATTTCAAATCAATCACTAGTGAAACTTGCACAAAAGTTAGTCACAATAAAAAGCAAAATGTACATATATAATTCGATTTTTTATATCAATAATTGTAGGTATACCAACACTTAAAATGTAGATGTTTAAGTTTTTCAAACTCCGAGTTTGGACCTGCACCGGGTACCCCGACCACCAAATTGGTTATGTACAGTCGTAAACAATTTATTGATTAATTTTTATTATTACTTTGCTCAATTATTTGTTTAGGTTAAATGTTTATGCCAATTTCCACTAAAATTCGTCACTTGGAAGGAAAATATTTGTGTTGTCTCAATAATTTCCGAACAACCCTCGTACATTTAATATAGATCACTAACCAATACGCTTTGTACTATAATTACTTACGTTTTGAAGTCCGAAATATCATATACATATCTTTTTCATGCAATAAAGACGCATTGGGTTAAAACATGAATGACGCACCAATTAAGGAAGGAGTCTTTTCTGGTTTTCGACTTGTCAAAAGTAAATTTGATTAATTGTTCATTAAATCAAGATGAAAGGAAATTAAAATATCATATTTTTCTATCTTTTTTACTATTATACAACTTGGCATAGAAATAGTAATCAAAGTTTAGAATCTAACAAGGACTATATTTTTGGTGGAACATTGGCGTAGGAAAATATCACGTTTTTGCATTCAAAATTGCTGTAGATTCATGAGTTTATTTAGCATTTTTAAAACAATAGAATTAATGATGGATTTTTTCAACTAATTTGAACTAATAATAAGATACTAGGGTTTAGAATATGTTTTTAAAACATGATTTGCCTATCAAATTACATTTTTATAAGCTTTTTTAAGCGCTCATACTATAAATAGATTTGTGTGAAAAATTCTCTAAAATCGGATTTTCTCTCTTATTAAACGGTCAATATATTAGTTTTTCTGTCAATTTAAGAAAATTACAGGAAATGCGGGCTAAGCAATATCAATTTTAGTTTAAATATTTATTTCAATTTAGAAATATATAAGCTGATAGATATTCTGATATTCTATCATTTCATTGAAGAATACAAACTTCATATCTTAAACAGAAGTCTACAAAACTGCAGATAACTAAATTTATTTTTATAATTTTTTAAGTTGAGAAAAAAAAGATAGTGACCTTGACCTCATCTTCATGCGAAAACTAGGAGGTCAACTTTGATTAAAATGATACAATCAGTTGGTTATATGATTTGTTTGACTGTGTAAAAATTTAATGAATTTCTTGATATAAGAAGTAAGTCTAATAACGAGAAGACTCCCTCCTTAATAGCATATAAACTGAGGAATACCAGGTCAATTTTGCTAAATATTAATGAATAAGAACTAATATAATATCAATTCATTTCCACAATGCAGATGCAATTTAATTTCCTGTTCTATAAAGAAAAATGTATCATATCTCCCCGATTTCCGAGGAAGTGTAACAATCAAGGCTAGAGAACGCATCCAACTGAAATAATATCTTGTCGAGATTTATATTTTTTCAGAATGCGTATGCAATGACAGCTAATTAAACTGAAATGCTTCAAGGAAAAATGATATTGACACTGCATGCGGCGATGCGTCGTTAGTGTTTGAATTTAATGAACTTTTTTAATTAGAAAAGAGGTAACGATGTTCATGAAGTCAAAAGAAAGTAATTAAAATCCCTTCTTCATTTAAAACCGAAAATAAGACTTTTTTTGGTAAATTTTGATGAAAAACCAAAATCGATTCCACTATCTCCATCATTCATTTCATTTACTACAAGATAATAATATGGTACATTCTACAAAGCCTTCTTCGTTTATATGAGCGAACATCAATAGACATATACGACAAATAAAGGAGTTGTTATTAAGTAATATGGAATCATTCTTTCACCGTCCTAACCAACGAAACCAACATTTGTTCGCGACGACTCTTTATTTTGCGATTTAACGAAGATTAACGTTGACTGGTTCGCGACAACTAATTTTCGCGATCAAGATGTAGATTATCTGGAAAATGAAATACCAGATACGTTTGAAGACTGGTATGCTGCGAAAATTTTCGCGACGAAGAGGCTTTCGTGAACCTCGCGAAAATTTCTCGCATGCGGAAAATATGGTTAATAGTACTGTCTTTTACTAATTAACAATTTTTAATTGTCAATGAGTCCACGACTAATTAACTAGTCCATTTAATTAGTCATGGACTCATTGACAATTAAAAATTGTTAATTAGTAAAAGACACTACTTTGAAGCAGTAGGACACATCCATCTGGGAAGGAATCCATTCTCTAAAATAGTACATCTGCTGTTGTGCGGAAGAACTTGAAAAGGATTGGGGGGGGGGGGGGGGGGGGTTGGAGGGGTCAATGACCAAAGATACCTGGGTATTAGTCCTTGCTGGTAGTCTAGATCCTATATCTACCTGTTAACTCGGTTCTTTTTAACATTTAGTGTGACAAAACAAACGAAAAACAAGCTTCTAGTTATTCTAGTCCCACTAATCAATAGAATTTCATTATCAATTTATGCTTTTGAAATTACTAAAATAACTTTGTTCTTTCAAGCGTAATATATGACGTCACACGATTATGGCTATTAGGCAGCTGGAAATTACTTATTATCCTGGAGATTACCTGAAAATTAAATCATTGTCGATGCGAGGGTTCATTATTAGCCACAAGATGACTATGGTTTAGCCGTATATTAAGTGGACAATTCAAGGGTGTTCACTTGCTTCCTAATCTACTGTTAAAATGTCTTCCGTTGTGAAATCGGGCAGAATATTGACCCACTTGTAATTAACGCCGACAATTTATCTCCCTATTTACAATTGTATCGAGGAAATTCTGATGCTGTTTATCTTCAAGGTAGTCAATCCTTACTCTTCAATAACAGTTTTGTTCCCCATAGACTGTTGAGCAACATCTCGATTTCATCAGTATAGGCATGATGCTGAATGGCATCAGCGTTAGCCTATACATAACCAATAATCTACGATTCCCTCAGAACACTGGGGTTTCTCCTAATACCATCACCGATGGCATGGACATAATTGTTTTTCTTGACCAGTAAAATCTGAAATCAAATTGTTTCTTTTTATTAAATAAGGGCGGTTATCAGTTCAATCGTTTTATATGACTTCGGATTTTGGACCATCAAATAATGTAGTAGATGATTTCATAACAATACAAAACTGTTGTTTCACTTACAGAGTATGTCGCATTGTTTAAAAATTAAGTACTAGTAGCTCCTACACTGTCGGACAGCGAACATTCTGAACATGCTAGGATTATTTTGATTCCATCTCATTTGGCTTTATCCTCATTTACAACGGAACAAAAGTGTTTAAAGCTTACTGTCGGATAGTAAAACGGCGTTTTAACATGCCACGCAAAACTTTCTCGTAAAAATGAATTAACAAGAATAATCATAAAATTCTTTAAATGATAAGGGTACATATTTATGAATATTCATAAAATGCTGTAAATGATAACGGTACATGTTTATGAATATTCATAAAATGCTGTAAATGATAACGGTACATGTTTATGAATATTTAGATAATACACTAAAATGAAAATCTCTATATACTATTTTACAAGTACAGATAACCCACGCTTTTAACAATAGAAAACACGCCAAGCTATGGTACAAGACTCTCACAGAAAGTCGGTTTTGGAGTTCTGAGACTGACATTAGTGTCATCACTCAATGACTCATGTCTTATTCTTGAGCTATCACCAACCTCTCAGTAGACGTCAAAACATGATGAAAAATTATATATATAGTAAAATGTCAAAATAAATATAAAGAATTATTATATGAATTATAAAAATGATTATAAAATATCCCAAAATAGAAAGACATGGAAGCTAATCAGGGTACACCCTGATTAAGAAACTGATAATATGACAATAATTGATTAACATGTTTTATCTATTCATGAAAATGTTATTATTGTCTGTAAACTATCCTCTGAAGCGTACAATCTGAGGAATAACTCATTCATTAGAAACTGAGAAATTTTGTGCATCATGTGCACGACAGTTGGATTTTTCTTCAATAAAGAGAGGGTAGTTAATCTTCTAGAATTCTGTGAAAAACTCAATCTTGATTAACGATTTTTAAAAATGCATACCCAGTATACGGCAAAAGCTAATTAAATCCAAGTCTTAAAAATGTTTCCGCCTTGAACTATTTTTTTTGTCTTGACACATGCATTGCAATAGCAACGCGTTATAATTTACATTAAAAAATCGTTCAAGAAATTACAGTCTTAATAAATAAAATACTGTAGATCGTAAATAATAATTAAAATGATATTTGATAAAAACAAAAAAAAAAAAAAAACAAACAAAAAACTTCATTTGTTCCATTCATTAAAAGAAAGAACATAATAAAGAACCCTAAAGACTATTTTTTCAAAGTCCAAGATTAAAAAGGCATATCTTTATTTGCAACTTCAAAATGCCATATTCATATTTCTTGTCTTTTTGGATAATACGTCGTACTGGTTATTAACCTGCAACATGGGATGGTTATATTCATGTAAAGACAAGTGAAAATGGCTTTAAAATACAGATTACTTGTAAATTGAATCATTGTCAATGTAAAAAGCTCATCATAAGCCTCAAGATGACTGATTCTGCTGTTTATTAAAAAAACCCACCGTAACATTTCTTGAACATGATGAGGATAATTCAAGGAAGTGTTTTTCTTCTCTAATCTACCGTAAAATCGTTTCTCGTGTAAAATCAAGCGGAATATTGACCCATTTGTAATTTACGCCGACAATTTATCTCCCTGTTTTAATTTGTATAGAGGAAATCCTGACGTTGATCATCTGCATGGTAGTCTGTCTCCTCAGATTAATTAACAAGCTTCAGATTGTTACACACAATACTAAACCGTACCAACATGGCTAAGGCAGAATTGTTTTTCTTGATCGTTAAATACGATTCTACAAGACTTTAAACAAGTTTTAAATGATTTAAATTTCCAGTACAAAACGATTTTTTTAACCCTTTTCGCATATTCCCAAAAATAATGAATAATTTTGCAACTATATGATTAGGTCCGATATTTGACACATTTGTCATTGTAACTTTTATTATGCTATTCCCTCATAACTATGTTATTCAAATATATATACCGGTATTCGTCAGAGGAGCTCAATTCATTATTACCGATATTTTATCCATCCATCATTAAACATCTAAATTACTCTTTTCCAAGGTTCCAAGAGTTGATTCTAACAAGAATAACATTTGCAGTACATAAATTTTCTTTGTGTTTGCATACATAATAGTTAAATCAGTGAAATTGCAAAGGTTTTGTAAACATAATTTTCCTTAAAATGTATAATTTGCAGGAAAGTTATATTTTTACACAGGTATTTAAATGAAGTAAAGAATTTTCTTCTTTTGATCATGAAAATTAAGCCATAATATTTACATTTTCCAGTGTCTTTGTCTGTGATAACACTACGAATCGATTTTGTACTATACAGCCCAATAAATTCAAAAGACGTATTTTTGGGGGCGCAAGCGGGATTGCATAATTAATATTATAATATTTAATCGTACAACTGCTGAAAATTATATAAATATAAGTAATAAGGAATAATTCTTTGAATATTATGAGGTGATAATTTCGGTCGGGGCGTGATCAAATCTATCATAAAGCCCTTCGGGCTTAATTGGATTTGATCACGCCCCGACCGAAATCATCACCTCATAATACTCAAAGAATGATTCCTTATTCCTTAAAGGTCATAGGAGACAATATTTTAATAAATTTTGTTGTGGCTGAAAATAAACTTGTTTTCTATAACTGAAAATTATTATATAAATATTATAATAAAATTCGCAAGGTAACTGGCACTACAGCCCATCAAAAGTTGGCTTCGTGCAAAAGAACCATAAGAGTATGATGACTTATCTCCCTTGGTTGATGACGTCACAAGAGACCACTTTGACGCGATATAGTGGATTGTTTATCCAAACGACCGTAGCGTTCTCTATCTAGTTTGTTTGAGATATACATCAAAATGGTTCCGTGTGTGGCTTACAACTGCAATGTTAGAAGACAGAGGGTGTTTCGATGTACTTATTCCCAAAGGATCAAAAATTCAGGACGATTTAGGTGCGAGATATATACAGAGACGGCTTCGCAGTTACCGATTATTCGAAGCTGTGTGCCAAACATTTCACGCCTGATCAGTTTAAAATACATCCCGCTTTAGCTAAAAAGTGTGGTTATAAGAAGCTGGATCTTCGACTAGATGCCATACCAACTCTGTTTGACATACATGTACCCGTAAATCCGAGAAAAACCCGAGTACCTCAACAGTACTTCAAGCGGAGGGCGATCTCTAGGTACGTTGTCAATAAAACACGGACTATATCTCACATAAATTATTATATACGTTGTAGGACGAATATTCGTTAATCTAATTCTAAAATATGAATTCATTGTAAATAATTTTGATGTTGAGATGTATAACGAAGAAAATTTAGCGTACACATAACAACGGCCAATAAAATGCACTATGTACATGAATATATGTAGGTGCGTGTCAGTATCGATCTGCTGCCATACATTTTACATGTACACGACACATATTCAGGTATACAATACTAAATGGTAACTATTTTATAGTCGTTATTTCTTAATTTTATTGTACTAATGAGTAACTGGTTTAGCCAACTATAATGTTTTTGTCAAAACAGATGCGAAACGAAAATATTCAATTCAAAAAACGAGAGAAAAACAAAGTGTTGTTAGCAATTACACCTCACCCACCAGCTTTCTTGTACATAAAGCCATTTTAAAAGAAATGAAAAATTAAATAGTTGTTTTTCAATGCCCTATTTATTAAATTTAGGCGATATGGCAGATATAGGAGATGAGTCTAATGACAGGAATGACCATGATGGCAACGCAACCCGTTCTACATCAGATATATTAGATTGCACATAGCACATTGCATTTGTCTATTTACCGGCAATGATAAAATTGTATTTGACAAAGATTCAGCATTATGTTTCAATAGGTTATGATAACATTTTAGACCCAATTTATTGTGATTACCAATACTTTCTTCATAGGACATACCTTGCAGCTCTACATTTTAATGAAAATGTCACCATGCCACAAAGTAGAACAAATGAAGGAGAGAAGCAGTGTTGTGCCTTGTATTGTAAAGGTCGACTTGGAGAGGGAGTTGCGAAGGAACTTTTAGTGAGTTTCATGTTTGTATATAAATATCTTAAGAAAAATTCTTCAATATATACATGTAAAAGTATATATTGTAAAATTTATGTTCTCTACAATACAGATTACATGTCTGATCTGATGGATGCTGTAGAGAGTCTGCATTCTGTCAATGACAGTTACGTGAAAGCCAGGGAATGAAGCTACCTAAACATGTGACCATCCAAAAGCACATCACCCATTTCAATGATAATTGACATTGATAGGTGTGTTAATTATTTGTAATCTGAAGAAAAGATTCTGAATATTTTGCAATACACTCTTTAAATGTGTCATAATCACTCAATTTATTAATTTGAATAATAACAAGATGCCATTTTCAGCTAGACTTAGTTTTAATGTGTTATTTATCAATGTTTTCCCCCAGGGTAGTGAAACCCACAATACTGTTGGCTGGGAAACTGTTCCTGATGGCCGCCACAACACATGCCGGCAGGATCCTCCTGTTGTGCCGTCAAAGACGTCTCCAAATAAACCTGGCACACCGCAAGGTGTTGATACAGCCTGATAATAAAATGCACTTTAAATCCAATGTTAAAATAAATTATTGATGAGGGAGGTTATTTCCCAAAGAAATTTGCAACATTATTTTGTGTTTATTACTTTCTTTGTGCATGTTACAAGAACTTACTCATGAACTGGCTCATCATCCTCAAAGGGTCCATTGTCTTGAATGTACTCATAATAAGACAATGCCAAGACATGATGGTTCAGATAGTTTACAATAAAACTTTCATGCTAGGTAATGCACTGTAATTTCTCTTGATATACTTTCCTAGCAATATCGGGTATTCCCAGGCAGAATTTGCACTCTCTGGATATTTTCCTAATAAGATAAATAAGATAACAAGTCGCACATTAAAATAAAATTATAGTTGATTATAAAGGTAAAATCTTTTTCATAAATAAATTTAAATCATACTGGAGTTTTGGCAGAAAAGAAAGGAATGTTTATATTTCTTATGAAATACAGTACTACTGCACACTCATGTTCGAAAATTTTGTCTCCCAAGGGACGTTCGAGGCCAAATTTTATTATGTGATTTCCAGAATGTCCCTGACCCACCCCCTTTTTCTATATGTCTAGATCCGCGCATGTAGTACATACTTTATTTGTCATCATACACACGCTATGTATATAGTGATACAAACAGAAATTTATGTCGTTACAATTTGACCAATCTGTAGTGTATAATTGAAAAATCACGTGATAGACTCGGAAGAAAGAATTAACATCTTTATTTTTTCCAATGTGTGACGAGGAAATTCTAACCTTGTGGTAAAAAATATTGAGTATGGGACATAATGGCTAAGCCTGTGCATATACCGTATTAACATTTCGTGCTTTGTTCTTACGTCATGGGAAATAGAAATTCCCTAAAATGTTAACAAAGGTGACATTGTGATTGTTTACCAGTCAGTGTTATAGGCCGAAATGGAACTGGTGCATCTTCATGATCCTGTTCCTCAACGCTGTCTTCTTTCAATGAAAATTCGCCCCTCCGAATCGCATTTGCAATAAAAACAGGTTCAAACTTATACCCCTGGACAATAAGTTATGGACCCTCGTCCGAAAACGCTTCCATCATCAATTTATTTTCGCCGTTTACATACCTTCTGTTTTGATTCTGTGTTTCACAAATTGAAAGTGGTCTCTTGTGACGTCACAAATTCGGAAATTCAAGAACGATAATCACGATGAGATTTTCTTTCGCTGGCAACTTTGGTCTTTTATTTCTTACAGTAAATGCCAAAAAAAAATTTGTTCCATATTTTTTATGAATACTCTATGGTACAAAGTTGATATTTATTAGGAAAAAAACTACTGTTAAAATCCGTCTCCTATGACCTTTAATACGGTATACCTTTAACATAATAATAAGACTAGTTCCATGATAGCATGATGTCTGAGGAATACAAGATTCACACCAAATTATATATAGAAACCTTTAAAGCGTATCCATTCTGTGTATGGCAGTTAATTTCCTGTTCGCAGAAGGTGTTTTATCTTCAAGCATTTTGTAAAAGTAGAAACCTGTTCAAAGAAGGAATGAAACAATGTCTGGTCGACATTGATCAATCTGTGAATGTATATGCAACGACAGCCAATTAAACTAAAATACTATAGGGGGTTTTGTGTCGTTTCGTTATTAGTTAATAAAAATAAATGAGCCTTGGTGGTGTGGGTTTGAAGGTAGCGAGCATTGCAGGAAAAAAATAATAAATCTGCATCAGCAAGTTATGTAATTTTTTCTGCAATGGTAGATACCCCCATAGCTCTATAACACTCACCCTAACCTCCAGTGGTAGATACCTCAATAGCCCTATAACACTCACCCTACCCAACAGTGGTAGATACCTCAATAGCCCTATAACACTCACCCTACCCCCCAGTGGTAGATACCTCAATAGCCTTATAACACTCATAACACTCACCCTATCCCCCAGTGGTAGATACCTCAATATCCCTATAACACTCACCCTAACCCCATACCCCCCCTCCCCCACACCCCAGAAGAAAGTATTTTACTGCTCTTATGATCTTTCCAAAAATACATAATACTAGTCGATCAATATGTTTTAAATGAGGAAAAGCCTTTTTTTCTCATTTAAGAAGTTAACATTATGTAATATAGACTATAGTCATAATAAACTGTAGAATGCTAGCTTACTGATAATATCGTGACGATAATAATTAAGCTTCTTTTTAATAGCATAGAATATATGTAAAGAATACTAATTTAGTTTAATTTACTACAAAGTTAAAGAGAAACATATCATATCAATTTTTTCAATCCTTCTTCTTGTGGATATACATGTACATACCAAAATTTATCTTTGAATTCAGTAGTTAAAAACATACAAATGTATTGAAACTATGACATAAATCTTCGCTAGTTATCATTCAAAATGTCTTTATATGTACATTCAGTAGGAAGTCACATGATTATGCACTGGAAATCGAATCATTGTCGTTTGAAAGATTTTTTATAAACCCCAAGATGACTGTGGTTTTACCATTAATAAGGAATTACGGTCATCTTTTCTTCAACACGATAGTTATAATTCAATGGTGGGCACATGACCCCATGATGACTGTGGTTTTACCATTAATATGGAATTACGGTCATCTTTTCTTCAACACGATAGTTATAATTCATTGGTGGGCACATGTTCCCCAATCTACCTTACAATGACGTTGGTTGTACATAAAATCCATCGAAATATTGAACCTCCTCAAATTAACGCAGAAAATTCATTTGTAAGGAGAAAATTCTGACGCTGTTTGTCTGCATGGTAGTCAGTCCTAACTGTTCACCTTCAGTTTTATATTACCAACCATTGAGCCAAATCTCGATTACATCACTTCAATACAGCAGATGTAAAATCGCAGAAATATGATAAAGTAAAGAACCATTTACAGTGTATTTACTTTTGACAAAACAAACTGATTCATTTTAATCAAAGTCTTTAGTGGACGAAAATAACCCCGTATATATGTACCAGTATCTTTATGAGGATGCATGTATCTGAACATACGATGGTCACAAATCTAAATATTATCATCCGTTCTTTCTTACCACTTCTAATAATAATATCTCTTCTGAAAAGGGTTACAAAAGTTACAAAGAATACATGCCCTTAACTGTATTATAAAGTACCGGTATGTCTCTTCTGAATAGGCTGACAAGGCCTATGATGGACACAGACCCTTGCTCCACTATTAATATACATGTATCTTCCTTTGATTCAAATGTCTGTTACGCTTTTAACCTTGTTTTAGACAAGACATTAATTATATTAAAAAGATTTAACTTTTCCCCTAAAAATTTCCCCTAATTTGACCCTATATAAGGAACAAATTTTGGTTTTTTTTAAACCGGTTTACATAATTGTTGTATCGGGAAACTGTACTGTAATTGATAAATGGTTTTTTTAAGTGCAGAAAAAAATGAAATATGAAATGAAATATCATTAATATATCTGATGAGCGAAGATCTAGGGCATTTGGACAATATACCTTTCGTTTTGGAAAAAAAAATATTAATAAGAAAACTCCTCATTCTCACTAAATGAAATCGCCATAAAAGAGCTGCATAAATAAATCATATTCTTTGATATATTTTTTTAATCTTACTTGTCCAGAAATCAATATGGTCAGGCATGTTTCTTGTCTTTCAAAGCCATAGATCAAAAGTTTTGTGTTACATTTTCTAATAAGTATCAAATACATATAGTTAATAAGAAAATGAACTCTCGAAGAACACCAGAGAGGCTATCTTTTGTTCAAATTAATAAGGATGTGATTTTTTATGCAGACAATAGACACCTTTGGTTAAAACCATCGGTGCTGAATCAGTAAAACGATTCATTTCACTCGATATGCTTTGCTTATGAGGCTCGGTAACACAATATACTGTAGGACATGTAGATTGTTATTGACATCAAGTCCGTGTCTAAGTAAACAATACACAACGATTTTCTTAACTTCATATTTGCCGATTTATATTAAACATAATGCAAGTTTCAAACCTGTTTGTTCTTATATCAATATCAGCTTTGCTGTCTATGAAGTTGTTTTTTTTTTTGTTTTTGTTTTTTTTGGTTTTTTTTTGGGGGGGGGGGGGATATCCAATCATTTTAGCACACAAAATAGAGAGAGAGAGAGAGAGAGAGAGAGAGAGAGAGAGAGAGAGAGAGAGAGAGAGAGATTGAGCTTATCTGTTTCATATTAGGATATTTTACTGGAAATGGACATTGATGGTAACCTAACAACAAAACTTAATGATAAACGCGATCACTTCAATTTTTCTACAGTCAACTTTTCTTACTTATGTAGCAATATTTACATTCAGTGTATATTTCCCCTTATCTTTGCATTGGAAATCTGCGACGTTCAATTTTCTATGAATACACTTTGATAATTCATGCGCCATGTGCACAAATATAAACGTCTCCACGTGTTTTGAGTATATTTATTTTTGTAAGATTAAACGTTTAATTTAATCTTACAAAAATAAATATACTCAAAACACGTGGAGACGTTTATATTTGTGCACATGGCGCATGAATTATCAAAGTGTATTCATAGAAAATTGAACGTCGCAGATTTCCAATGCAAAGATAAGGGGAAATATACACTGAATGTAAATATTGCTACATAAGTAAGAAAAGTTGACTATAGAAAAATTGAAGTGATCGCGTTTATCATTAAGTTTTGTTGTTAGGTTACCATCAATGTCCATTTCTAGTAAAATATCCTAATATGAAACAGATAAGCTCAATCTCTCTCTCTCTCTCTCTCTCTCTCTCTCTCTCTCTCTCTCTCTCTCTCTCTCTCTCTCTCTCTCTCTCTCTCTCTCTCTATTTTGTGTGCTAAAATGATAACCAAATTGATATGTACTTTTGAAAAATAATCAATAAATTATATCTATTCCTTAAAAAATGGGATTTTTTCTCTACAGGGTTTCTGGCACTATATTTTTAGTCGCGGAACCGAACTAAATAAGATGTTAATATGGCTGTTCCATGTATGTTTCATATCCCTGGCTGAGAGCGTATATATTGGCTTTACAGCAACGATACACATATATTTCATACAAATAGACATCACTATGAATATAAATATAAGCATTGAATGCTTATTTTTGGATGTCGTCGGTCCAATGACACACCAAGCGGTGCAGACAAATTATCATACCGCGCTAACGCGCGGTATTCAATTTGTCTGCACCGCTTGTGTGTCATAGGACCGACGACATCCAAAAATAAGCATAAGCAAAATAGTGAAAAATGGCCATTTTAAGCTCTTTTCAACACAAATTGTAAGAGATTGCAGCAGTTTCAGCTGTACAGAAAAAAATAATTACATACAAAATATTATGAATTGTTAAATTATTGAAAATTTTTCACGGGCAAATGAATAGTTTCATAGTGTTACTATGGAAACTAAACAACACTTCAAAAATAACATTTTTTAATTTTATTCTCACATAAATAGTTTTAAATAGATTGGAATTTAAACTGTTGTTTTAGTTTGAAACCAAAGATAATATAAGTGAAAATTGAATTTCGTTGCTATGGTAACAGCAATTAAAAATCACAAAAATACGTAATAAGGTACTTTTGAACATTTTTTAATCCTACCTGGATCATGATACTTTAAAATAAATTGATCGGAATGACTAAACATGTCCTCAACTTAACTTTAATGCAATATCAGTTGAAGCTGCATTTAAGCAAAATGAATGGCTGTTGCTATGACGTTTTGAACAATTAGGAATTTCTGTATGATTTTCTTAAGTCCACATATTTCCTTAGCAACGGCAATTCTAAGATGCTGAATAATGCTTGAATATATATGATTTAAAAATTTGGCATGTTTCCCACGAAAAGCAATAAACATGGCTCTAAATTGTATTTAAAGCAAGCATTTTTGCTTGACAGAATCACCATGGTTTTCTTCATTTTTATTTATTTTTAACCTTGTTACCATAGCAACAAGTTTCAATTTTTTGTCTTACATATATGTTTTAAATACAGCTATAAATCTAAGAGTTTGGTTCAACGATAACTTCTATGATATTGAAAAAATATGAAAAAATCATGTTTTGAAAATAATTTTCGGTTTCCATGGTAATATTCTTAAGATTTTGATTTGCCCAACAATGTTTTTCTATAATTTGAAAATTGACCATATAGTCAATTCAATATTTTATATTTCATAACTTAGATAGGCTGCAATTACTTTCTATATTGCTTTGAAGTTGCTAAGATTTGCCATTTGTCTATCTTTGATCTCTGTTATTATGGGAACGGTAGCCCTTAGCAACAAATTTATGGCATCTTGCTACTTATAACATCAATAAGTAATATTGTATGCAATATAAAGAAAATCGGTTACTATGCGTGCCGGAACCTCTATATACAATTTTGATATTTACAGAGAATTGATCTTAAAGCCTTTCTAAAAGACATTATATCAAACTTTAAAAAAATAAATATAGACGCAAATTTAAATTCTTATAATGGTACATGACACCATTTTAAATCTCTTCAAATGACGCTATATTAAAAGAATGAGGCGTAAAAAAAATACGAATTTACAATGCCATTTCGAAAGAAAATAATATTAAAGTAAGTGAGAATGACGAATGTTTTAACTTATTTATAATACCATTGTATCACTTAAAGGAAGAGTGGGGACAAAATATGGGATGGGTTGTTCAGAAGAGTGACTGAGCCATGTTCTACGGGTCTCTTGTTTACATAAAGTGATGACGCATTGTTTGTTAGACAACGCTTGAAAATGAGTTACAATCCTTTTAAGAAGCGTTTTAATGCGTTTTGGAGAAAAAAAAAACCGGGTGGCTTATAAAACGTTATATATAGTGTATTCCACACTTCAAGAAATGAAGGTGAAAGATTTATGTAAAAAATGTTCATTTCTAGGTTTGTATATATTGTTGTTACTGTTTATATTTCATGTACAAATCATTCATTTTGTTTTGTAAATATGTACATTATAGCACTATGAGGTTTCCCATGGAAAGAACTGTCACACATCCATCTGATACTGTAGTTACACATTTTCCTGTTGAGTAGATATGTAATATCCTATTGATGAAATCACATAGCCTCCTATTGATGTAGTCTCACATTACTTTATAGCTTTAGTGAAACATCATTCTATTGATGTAATCACACATTGGAGAAATCAAACATTGTGCTACTGTGTGGTCAAATGTTCTTCTACTGGTATTGTCACACATCCAATCTAGTCCCATCAACACTTTGCTTAGGTTTCCCTTTGCGGGGTCAACCCAAAGGTCAAAAGGGAAAAACCAACTTTCTCCTTCTTTATGCAACCAAATATTTGGACGTCCTGTGATGAAATCTCTTTGGATTTTATTTATTTCTTCGACATGTGGGTTGCCACATCCTGGGGCAATCAAAATACACAACGGAAACGGATTTTTAATGTCAAATGACAAAGTTACAAACCTCTAAACTACATACTAGGCTACTGTGAGAAATCTATGAGTTTTTCCCCAAAGATGGCGGCCAAGGGATATGACTTTTGTAAAGTGTGGATTGGTCTATTTTGGTAAAGTTGCACATTTTTCTATTGGTGTAGACAAACATTTATCAATTGGTATACTCTCGCATTTCTTTATTGCTGTAGTGAATCATTCCTCTATTAGTATGGTCTTACATCTTTCTACTGTTATTGTAGACAGACCATTCTTCTATTCTGAATCCAAATATCCTTTTATCGTTGTAGTCACACATCTTTCTATTGGTATAGTCTAACATCATCCCTATATTGATTAAGTCATATACCCTTCTTTTTGTATATTCTCAAATTGCTTTATTCCTGTAGTGAAATATCATTCCATTGATGTAGTCTAAAATCTCTCTATTTGTGATGTCACACATCCTTATTCTGTTGTTGTCACACATTCTAGTATTGTGTATAGCAAAATATCGTTCTAATGGTGGTCACAGATACCACTATTAGTAAAGTCACACACATCTCTACTTTAGTAATCACTAATTCTACTATTATGTGGCAACACATCATTCTATTTGTATTGGCACATATCTCTCTATTGTTATAGAATCATATCTTTCTATTAGTGTAAGTACACACCCTTCTATGCGTCTGGTAATAACACACTTCTATGCGTGTATTGATACTTCATACATTTGTGGCCACACAGCATTTTATTCGGTTTTCTTACATACCTCTCCTTTTATAGACTTACACCATTTTATCAAGTAGATACAAATCATTTTACTGATGATGTTACACTCTTCTATGTATGTCGTAACATAATTATCCTTATCTTGGTTCAATTAATCACTTATTCTTATATTTGCGCAGCCTCATATCTGTTTGTGTGTTGTCATACAATCTTCTACTGTAATAGACATACAATGTTGTATGGGTGTTGTCATATACTCTTTCTTAATTATTTTATACTGATGTAGTCACATATCCTTCTATAGATGTAGTCACATATCCTTCTATAGATGTAGTCACATATCCTTCTGTAGATGTAGTCACATATCCTTCTATAGATGTAGTCACATATCCTTCTGTAGATGTAGTCACATATCCTTCTGTAGATGTAGTCACATATCCTTCTGTAGATGTAGTCACATATCCTTCTGTAGATGTAGTCACATATCCTTCTGTAGATGTAGTCACATATCCTTCTGTAGATGTAGTCACATATCCTTCTGTAGATGTAGTCACATATCCTTCTATAGATGTAGTCACATATCCTTCTGTAGATGTAGTCACATATCCTTCTATAGATGTAGTCACATATCCTTCTATAGATGTAGTCACATATCCTTCTATAGATGTAGTCACATATCCTTCTGTAGATGTAGTCACATATCCTTCTATAGATGTAGTCACATATCCTTCTATAGATGAAGTCACATATCCTTCTATAGATGTAGTCACATATCCTTCTGTAGATGTAGTCACATATCCTTCTATAGATGTAGTCACATATCCTTCTATAAATGTAGTCACATGCTTTTCTGTTTGTGTAGTCATCTTCTCTTGATGATGAACACACTCTTTGCCGACATTGTTATTTTGCAATTACATGGAGTCAAATGGAAAGAACTTAAAACTAGCTATATATGGCTTGTTTGCTAATCATTTCAACAAATCTATACCTTACATCACGCAGAAGAAAATGGAAAGCATATTGGGCTGTGGTATGTTTTATCCTTAGATGATTTGTGTATGAATCGTACACTCTGCATTATCTCCGTTCTTTAGAAGATTTTAATAAATTTTCTTATTTTTCTTTTTATTATTGAACTTCCTTTGTGAACCTTTTGTTAATTGGGGTTGAAGATAATCAATCTAAAATCAATAAACGGTAAGTGGTATGGGTAAATAGCTAAATATTTATCGTGCGGTTTTCTAAGAGAAAATAAACCAAACGTTTTGTTTTTTTAAATTGCAATACAATATATAACTGATTTTATTTTTTAATACATGCAAACTTTTAATGTGTTAAATGTTTAGGAAGATACTCTTAGACCCCGTCAAAGATGTAAAAGTCAAAATTAGAGAGTTTAAAAGATGCTCAGTCTAAAACCATGCAAATGTAAGGGAAAAGGCAGGAAAATAAATTTGAGTACTTTTTTGCAAGACTTTTTTTTCATCTGAAGCCCCCTATCAAATATTTGAATTCACTGTCTTATATGTTTTTTTTTGTATTTGATTATTTTTTCTTGTATTCTGAAATGTGTTTTGTATACGAAATACCTTTTAAGAAAATCTTGATACAATCATATTTAGGAGTGAGATACCATAAATAAACCAACCTATTTTTATATTCTAACCTCTTAGGATGAGGCGTGACTCTTCCTAGGAACCAACTTCAGTTCACTTTATCCAAGGATATTTTGTGCAGATTTTAGTTGAAATTGGCTAGACCTGATTCTAAAGAAATAGACGACAGTACGAAAACTTGTCGATAACAACAGTTAATTGTTAATTCTAATAACTCACTTGAAGCTTTCCGTTCTCAGGAGAGCTAAACACCAATTTTCCCTTGCTTTAGTCTGAAAGGTCGTCTTATTTCTAAACAAATTTTCTTTTGCTTCTTGTCTGTAAAAATAAATTTCTTCTTCCAATTACCTTGAAAGAATTATTGGGGAAGGATGGGTTTTAAAAATATCCAATTCCATTACTTCACAGACTTTGTTTGTAAAACTTTTCCCATGGACCTGTTCCGTCCATAAGATTGCTTCGTTAAAAAAATCGCTATCATGCATTGGCCGGTCAATTATTAACTTAAAAATACAAAATTAGGGGTGACAGGATCAATTATTCTATGCACTTATTCAATTAGCTACTCTCTTCCGCTGAGTCTGTGGCGCTTGCTTACTAGCATCTGTCAGATCACATGACAACATCCGTTTTCTTAGCTTCAGAGTCTCCAGCAAAAGCGATCATAACATGTGTTTAAGACATAAAATTTTACGAGCACACTGACTGTTTTACACACCCCAACGATCGTAAATACGTCAGAATTTGACAGGGTAGTGCTTTAATATAATATGTTAGCAGCATAAATCTTGGTAATAACAACTTATGAAATATAGATGTATTTATGACCGTGGTTGTTAAAGATTTACGATAATATGCAAAGCACTCGTTCTATTTCCAATGAAATAGTATCGCATATGTACTTCTATATGAATGGATGAGAGTACATTTTTTTAAATATTATTTCAAAATAATTAATCAAGTGGAAAACAACATTCTGGTTATGTTAATTTCCGTGTTGTGCGGATTCATGCAGTATGAGATCTGGAATACATAATGAATATGATACTTGAATAAACACGTGTCGCACCTTGCACGAAACCTATCTGATGTCGGTTTCTATGTGACCAAGAGAAACAAATGGTGTATTTTTCGTTAATGTATTTACATAAATATCTGCAAGTGTTGTCGTATTCATTGAATACTAGTATGTACACATCACAGAATATGTATTTGGTTTGTGATTCGTATCGTAAAAAGGGATTACAAATTCTATCTTTATTTGCAAGATGATATTATCTTACTTTAAGAGGGCTCGATGGTTGTGACAATTTTTGAACTGCTTGTATCGATCTTCTTTAGAAGAGCTTTATATGATGAAAATATAGGAAAATGCCTACATTTGAAAGGTAAAATATATGGATTTTTTCTTTACTAAATAATAATTTATAGCTAAACAAATCATATCTTAAAATTTTAGGTAGATCTGATGGTTAATTTGTTGACCACAGAGCCTCCTTAATTAATGACTTTAAATGGGGATTTGCCGCCTACCCATGATTGGCGACATCACGAAATTTTACGTTTCTACAAATCTTTAAATAATGAACACGTAGATAGACTGTAGCGCATTGCATGCTACGAATGTCTTTTTTTCCTCTCCCTTCGCCGTCATAATGCTGTGAATGACATTTGGTTTTGCACTGGCGATCTTTTTTTTTTATCGATGACAGGTCGTTTTACAACAAAGTCTTCTGATTTTATTCAAGGCCAGTTTGTTTAGTACTTCAGTATGTTTTCGAAAAATATTATTGTTATTTTGCATTTAATTGTGTACTCGTTATAGTATTTGTGTGCCTGCTTGGGAGATCCCTTTTTGTAATTATATTTATACATTTGGTTTTCTAGTCAACTGTTTGTGGGTCATCCAACCACTTTTGATTTAGACAATAACGGTTCTATATCTTGCGTCATTTTTTAACAAATTACAATATTTTTACGATATGTTTTTATTACATTATGGAAACAAGCAATCCTCAATGTTGCCTTGGTCAATTAAAAAAAGGTGTCAACATTCAAATTAAGTCTTTTTATCCTTTGATCTTTCGCTGTCGCCCAATAATAAAATGACATCGTGCTTTTATATCTTTAAAGACGCTTACCGATGTGCAAAATTTTAGATGCGCTTATGTTCTTAATTGCAACAACAATATAAGCTTACACGCAAATGTACGACGTATTACGTCAATAAACGTTTCTATATCTGTACATTAATGTAGGCGATGTTTTATGTTAAAGGCAAAAGTGAGCGATTTAGGTATACTTAAGTAACAATTTGGTAGATATCTTATCATATCAAACAGATACTGTACTGAGAATAAGAAAAAATTGATTACATGTACATTGATAAAGAAGCCTCCATATGGTACAAAATCATAGCGGCCCTCTCTTCCCCCTTCCGAAGAATGACAAAAATAATTTGAGAATTTGTTAAATTCCTTACCTCTTGTAAGGCTAAGATAATATTCAGTTTTATTTTTCAATACTATATATTTACCTAACATGTATCCATACACAAGAAAATACATTGACCATCGATTGTCTTAAGACCACATCTATTCACACCATAGGCAGATATACGAAGTATAATTCTTTTATACCCCAACTTGTTCCACCATTTTTTCCAATGAAACCTATTGCTCCGATCGTATTATACATGTAGGAACCGTTTCTTAAAATAAAGTTATGAACATATTTTCACGATATTGCTTTCTTATTCAAACAATAAAATTTGAAATTGTTCATACTGAGTACACAAGATAAAGCAATGAATTATTGTACAATCTAAATATTCAAACATGACCCAATCCAATAATTAAATTTTTGACAGTGCAATCAATACTAAAATTAAATTTTATCTCTATTGCAAATAGCAATACAGAGGCCTGGTTTGAACCTACATACCCGCTTTTTCCCCAAAAGCCTTGACAACCTTGATCTACAAACTGTACACAGCTTGTTTCAAAATACCACGCAAATAACAAATATACGAGGTCATTAGTAAAGAGTTCTAGAGAGGATAAAAATAGAACGAAGAAAATGTCCAGAGCCTTATATTTGATTAAAATGTATCATGCATATGATGGATGGATGTCTAATCCTGGCGATGAAATTTTATCAATCTCCCCCACATTAACATTAAGATATGAGAATAATCACCATCATTAGAGTAGGCCTACATGTACAGTTAGATGGACGATCAAACCAACTAATGCATACTTTCGCTTAAAGACAAACAATTTGTTCAAGGAAATGGCGTGTGGTTTTGGATTACCTTTCCAATGCCCATCTATTGGTGTCCAATTTGTAAAGGATCATTTGTCGAAAAAAAAGCTCATGTGGACAATTAAACACTTCCTGTTCCGAGAATTTCCAAACGAGCCATCACAATCTTTCAAACATCTCCGATTTGACGTTTACAATATAGATTTTTTCTTTAAGGAAATGAGCGTTGAGGGAAATGGATTTTTTTTTTAAAGGCATCAAGTCTTATTTTACAGCTGGTTGCCGCAAAGTTCCTTAGAATGACCCGAAGAAAGAGAATGGCTACATTGTTGGAATTCAAACTAGATTTCAAAGAATTGATTATTCTCAGTATGTTTTTGGGTATTTTGATGAAAACGAAGACAAGCAGAGCTCAATCCATCTTCATCATTTCTCTTCTTTATTTTCTTTTTTCTTTGGAGTTCCACATCGCCATTTTGAAAACGTTTTAGTTCCATGTCTAAGTTTCTTTTATAACCATCTTCCTATTTCGGTATTCACTTTAAACTTGCCAAATTCATTTAATCCATTAACTAATATTTTCTTAATATGATTATCATCCTTGCAATTCTATATAAGCACTTCAGGATTTTAGTATCATTATCTGCCCTGGAAGCTACGGGTATGCGGTTTTTGTAAAATAAGCTTTATTGCATATTCAAAACTTTGTATTTATAACTAATTAAGTATATAATTTTATCATTTAAATCGGAAACTTTTTATAATGTTACATGAAAAAAAAACCCGTGCAAATGTTGCCGAATAGATTTCATTGGTTGAAATTATAAGATCATCAATTACAGTATTAAAGAGCATATGGGGATCATGTACATTGCATTTCAATTTTCAAAATATTTAACACCCACTGACGATTTTCGCCTCTATTTAGTTAGGAAATCCGATTGTTAACAGTTTAGCTATTGACAAAACCAAATGACAAACTGATCAGATTATTATTGATTCTAAACATCCCTTAAACTGTTTAAAACTGCCTTCAAACGTATTACGGGGGCTGTTCGATATCTAATGTGTATTGTAGCACAGCGCGATACCACTTTGCACAATGTCGTAAATGATGATACTCTTGGATAGCTCTATTCAATACCTTTCAAATAGTATAGTCATGAACCCTAAGCTCCACATAGTTTTAAACTTATAGTCATTTCAATAAAGCCAGTCGTTGACCAATGTTGTAAAAATGGTTGGGAAACGGGTTGAGAGTATTGAGGAAAATATTTTTTTACTTAGTTCTCTTCGTGCTGATTAACCCATAAGGCCATCGCCAGAGACGTCCATGCTGGTCTTACCTGTGTCCATCTCTGGACATGTCCTCATGTCCAATTGTTCTCGTTCATTTCTTTCTCAACTGATCTTCTCCAGGTCTCTTTGGGTATTCCTCTCTTTCTCTGAAGTTGGTGTCCATCTCATTGCTACCCTCGGGATGGAAGTTGGGTGCATCCTACATACATGTCCAATCCACTGCCATTTTCTCTTACTTATAAGCTTGGGTAGAGGGATGGTGTTAGTTCTGTTAGAAATGGACATTGATGGTAACCTAACAACAAAACTTTATGATAAACGCGATGACTTCAATTTTTCTATGGTCAACTTTCCTTACTTATGTAGCAATATACCTTCATCACCTGCATATGGTGTTTTTGTCTCTCGGTTAATGCGATACGCAAGGGCATGCTCTTCGTATGAACAGTTTCTAAGGCGAGGCAAGCTACTGAAAAACAAGTTGATAAAACAGGACTATCAACAGGCTCGTTTGAAGTCATCTTTTCGTAAGTTCTATGGTAGAGACAACGACCTTGTCAGCAAATACAATCATCCACTGGGTCGCATGCTGACTGACGTTTTTCATACAAATTGTTAGACCATAATTTATCACCTAATTGTCTACGGACTTTTCCGTTTTTTTCTGATTACGGCAAAGAGCTGACTGCGGGTGTGACCGGTCAGCAGAGGATGCTCACTCCTCCTAGGCACCTGATCCTACCTCTATCTTTTTGGAGGTCCGTGTTGCTCTGCTTTGGATTTGTATTTCGTTTTATGGATTTTTGAGATGGTTGACGATTTGTTATTGTCATTTTTTCATTCTGATATAGAGTTCTTTACTGGGTTTGGTGTTTAGCCAGAAGAAATCTGCAAAGACAACGAGTCTGGAATGTGTTTATTTTGTTTAACATGTTTTTCGTCACCATTCAGCGCCGTATAGGAGGACCCCAAGAACATTACTTTTGAAGATTGAGGAAATTAGAGCTAATATAAAAGTTCGCACAAAATTCGGTCATTCGTTAATGTAGATATTTACTGAATTAGAGAACGTTTATGGGTTTGATAAGGTATCTTATGAGACAGTTCGTAGGTTCGTAGGTGGAGAAAGAAATATCTGAGTGGAACAGTGTCCGTCAAAGATGCAGCAAAATCTGGCTGACCTGTGACAGGCAGGGCAAATGTCTCAAAAGTCAGGGATATAATTGAATTGATGGCAGATACACGATTCGTGATATCGCCAAAGATGTTAGCATATCGCTATCGCGGGTGCATTTCATTTTGAAACGTATTTTTAAGAACGAGAGATTTCTACCAGTGGATACCGCATATATTGACAGATGACCAAAAACGGGTACGAGTACAAACTGCTAAGCAATTGCTAAAAATGTTTCCCAAATTCAATCAAAGGCAATTTGCAAATACTATTACTTGTGACAAAACATGGGTTCACTATTTGATTTGATTTGAACATATTTTTATTGTACAAAATTACAACAGGGATTGGGCACAAGTTCAAAAACTTAGACCGCCCTCTCCCAATACAAATATATAATACAGTAAAAATAATGTATGCACAACATGTAAGGTCAACAGATCATATGACAGTTATATATAATTTTTCAATGGTGTACAAACATCAACTAAATCTTTTTGTACCTTTGATATAACGATAAACTAGAGAAAATAAATGTTTGTTTTCGCTGACACTGATTGCGTTGTCGCCCCAAAGTAGGACATGAGTATTAACAATATTTAAATTTACAATATTGAAAATTTCATTAAACATAATATTTCTGGCCTCTTTATATTTATTACAAGTGAAAAAATAATGATAAGTGTCTTCGAGCTTGCCACACGAACAGAGTGGACTATTAATAATATTACAACGAAAAAGATCACTATTTAGTACACAATTATGACGAAGTCTAGTATGAATAATATTCAAAAATCTGTCACCATAAGTAAAAAAATCAGGTTTTGTTCGACAGGTAATATCATTCTGATTTATGATAGAAACATGTATTTTTTCTTTGAAAATGCGAATGGAGTCGCTTTCACGGACATCCTTTGAAAGCGCATTCCATTCGTTAACAACAGTGGGAACAAATGAAGATTTATACAATTGTAAACGACATTTTGGTATACTATAGTTTTGTGCATTTCTTGTAAAATAATTGGATGCATTAACACGTTTATTTGGGAAAATGTCCATTACATAATTGGGTAAAAAGTTTCTATCAATTTTATACATGGTTTTCAGCCTGGACATTTTCCTTCTACTATCAAGTGTTTCCCACCCTGTTTCGAAATAAAGAGAATCCCTAGAAGCAAAAATAGGTAATCCCGTGACGATTCTTGCTGCAATCAATTGTATTTGTTCTAACCTTTCGGAATCAGTGAAAGTGCACCCGCCCCATTCACTATTTCGAACCAGTAAGAAAAATTGGAAAAACATATGGCTAACTAAACCCGGTAGAAGGCCTGTAGTCGCCAAAAGAACCATAAGCACAAAGAAGGTTCTTTATTGCATATTCTTCTCATGTGATGGTGTAGCCGTACAAATTCCGGTACCGAAGGTCAAAAGTGTTACAGGTCGGTATTACCGAGATATACTAAAAAGCTCAAGAAATATTATCATAAACTGTGTCAAGTTTTAGGCATGTTCGTCTACTTCACTATAATGTTTCATTATATACATATGAGCTTGTGAAGTAATTTTTGGAGCCATCAGTCAGTGTCTCAGATGTCCACCTAAATCAGCGTACCGAGGCGCATTTCAGAAATGGATTCAGAGATTAAAATTATGTATTCAAACCGCAGAAAATACTTTGAAAGGATATAAAGTTCATTTCGCTATTTGAATCGAATGCTTTTGAGATATCGTACAATACACATTACATATCGAGCAACTCTCGTACGTGTACTTGGCAACGTTGGGTTCATTAAGAGACAACGTTCATTAAAATCCATATAACAAATAACGTTTACATAGTTAAAAAGAGTCTTGTTTTATAATTTAGATCTTTACGTGGATTATTACGTGATCGATTGACACAAGGCTACATTAAAATATTAGAATGGATGCACTGGTTGTATAACTTCCATATATGGAAGAATTGGCTTTACTTTACGGGTAACAAATGATTGACAAAATCTCGTTAATTTTTCTTTTCTCACTTCATATGAATAAGGCTAAATATATATTTCTACAGTGGCTGCTACCATCATACCCTTATGAATAAAAAGAGCATTTAATTACTTAGATGACCTCGAATTTTTAGTTTTAAAATTCCTTTTTTTTTTTTTTTTATAATAGACCCCCCTTCCCCCCCCCCCCCCCCCTTTTGGTCAAGGTTTACACCACTCATATGCGAACGTGTTTTCGTGTAGGTATACATATTATTTTACTGGCAAAATTCTGTTAATGGAATCATTCTTAATTCTCTCAAATCCATCAAATCCCTGGCAGAGATTCATGATCAATTCTTTCATATATATCACGAATCACGCATCCATGTTAATATTTAAGCAAATGGACATTATTCGAATGGCCTGTATGTCGAAATCAATTTGTCTGAATTTATGGATTATCAATAAAAGAAAACAGTATATATGAGATATGGGATTTATTCATGAACGACCTGTGTTGCATGTGATAGGAATCTACTCTATATCATATCAATTATTCATGGATTAGAGACAAAGGTGTGAGAGGCAATGGGCCATCACAAGTAACACATCAACCATTTACAGAATTTAACCATTTTCGACTCGCAGGTCTAGTCCATCTTCCTTTCATTACACCTTTATTTTGACAGAACAATTTCTTTTAATATTGATACTTTAATTTGCTGAGATTCTGATATCGAATTCAAAGTCATTGATGAATATATAAGCTGCATTTTATGTAGAGATTATTCTTCACTTGAAGGAGTAGGCGCTCTGACATTTGAATCGTATAGATCAATGTAGGAGATGAACTGTCTTCTGTGTTGACAATCGTGAGGCGTGGAATCAATCAGATTAAATCTATTTCTGATGTTTTATCCTTTTTCCAAAAGCTTTTTTCTCTCAAAAAGACTAGAGCTTTTAATAAAACAAAAGATAAAACTTGATAATTGAATGATTTTTTCATTGATATAAAATCAGTCTTATCATAAAGCCGGGAACATTTGATTATTCTTCAATTTCTTTGAACAATGGAATCGAGATGCTATAAAACAAATCAGTTTTAGTTCCATTCATTTTTATACCAGCTGAATGCAAACAACGTGCGTGGATCCAGAAAAAATTTCCCGGGGTGGGTGGGTCCAAGGCATAAAATTGCGTTACCAAGAGGGGTGAGGGGTTCCGATGCATATTTTTGATAATTTTGCTATGTGAATTTAATATTTTTTTTTTATTTCTGGGGTGGGGGGGGGGGACCCCCGACCTCCTTACCCCCTTACATGTAGATCCGCGCATGAACAAGATATAAATGGCAAATCAACAAGTGTCTAAATATCCATTTTCGTGTCAGGACTATAGCAGAAAAGAAAAACCTAAGAAGCTCATAATTGCTTAAACTCCAAGTTGTCTTTGTTTGTGCAAAAGTATCTTTAACCATTGGTGATGTATCGCACATTTAGCCATTGGCCAATGTCATTCTTCAACTTTTGATATCATAACCATCTATTAATGATTCTTTTTTGTTTAATTTGTGTAACATTCTCCATATCTACTTTTTTTAAATCCTAGAGAAAAAAATGCATGTCTTTGAAAGCAAATTTTTCGTTTTAGAGAATGTCTTCATACGTCACATATCAAAATCTGTGTGTTGTTATTTATTGTAAGAGATAGACCAATGAAAGAAATGTCGGAGGAATATATATATATATATATATATATATATATATATATATATATATATATATATATATATATATTGTAAGAGATAGACCAATGAAAGAAATGTCGGAGGAATATATATATATATATATATATATATATATATATATATATATATATATATATATATATATATATATATATATATATATATATAATATTTAAATTTGTTACCATCGGGATATCATAATATATAACTGGTATGACTCGTTTGTCAAGACGCTCTGTATTCGATATCAATGAACAACAGTGAGAAAGCAATTGGTTACAGGCTAAACCCATTTCATTCACATTCTGGAGGATCAAAATGTAACATATGAGACTAAAGGAGGTAAAGCAGCAATTCAAAGACGTCGAAATCCTAATCGTTTAATATCTTGTCGAAAAATGGTCGCAAGGTTCTGTGTTTGTATTCCGATGTATTGTTTAACACATATATTTTCAGATAATCATTTATCGATACACTATTTGCGAATTGTTAATGAAGGGAAAATGTCTGGTATACGTGGATGAATGACAAAATAAATGTTACAATTATCATCATGAAACCTGTTAATTATGTAACATTATCAACTTTGCACATTCATATAAAAGCGGGACATTACAATTTTTTAAAACCTGATTTGTGTAGTTAAAATTCATGTTATATCATTAATAGTGGTTATTTGTTTTAATGTTTTTTGATTTTGATCGGAGTTATCAGCATAAGTTTGTAGATGCCAACAATTCATTTGTTAATAAATGGAGTATCATCCCCTGAAGAGGTTAGATATTTATACATACAAGGTAATAAAGATAACCGACATAATACTAGAAATATCCATAAAAATGATTAGAGTGTGTATAATGCTTTTTTTTTAACGTCAGAAAATCTTTTGTCTCAATATTTTATTTACAACAATTTTCAAAAGCCTTTTTATGGTACTTTAATTTGAGACCAATGGTTTATAAATATAGTGGCAAATACATTGTAATCCTATTACGGTATAATTATTCTACTCAATGATTGCAACATTACAGGATGTCAGTGAACTTCCGCCTTAATGAGCATGTGTATGACAAATGATAACGGAGCATCAGTTATAAAAGACATTTTTTTCTCAATATCTTAATGGCATAGCAAATTTTAACGGCATGATTTTATAGTAGTGTTTTGTTTTCATCAAAGATATTAAAGATAGGAATTCCTCGAGGACAAGTGCAACGAATACAGGAATATTTATTTTTGGACCACTTCATAGAATTGCAGAATTCCCACTCCTCAACAATAATATGATATGAAATTAAAACGTTTTGCTGAAAATTTAATATGACAAACAGCAATCACAATAGAACGACACTTCTTTGATTACACAACGGCTGTTGCGAATTCTCGTCCATTTTCTAGCTCCACTATGCAAGTACTATTTCTTCTAAGAAGCTTAACTTCAGAGTCAATGGAGCGAAATCCACAAAGAGTTCTTCTGATATGCATGAAAATTTCTTTACATTCCTCTCGAAAGGAATGCGAAAAAATCAAAAGCACGGATAATGGCAAAAACTGAATTCCCAGATAAATTTTATCCGTGGCATGGATTAGAAACCTATATTTTTCATGAAGATGAATATTATAAAGATTAGGCTTTTCCAGATAAAAAGTGTAAATGAAATGTACTATCGTAATTGGTGACAAGAACAAAACGTAGAATACCGCTAGCGCCACCACTGAATTCGTCAGGTCCGCAGAAGGCCTGTTAGAGTTGGAACTTGGCGCGGCTCCCTTGACAATAAGCCCTACGATTATCGAGGCACCAAACAAAAACAGCACAAGAAGCGGGAGGCTTCCTTTGACGAATCCAGTGATATTTGTCCAGATGAGTACTTCCAGCAAATCTATATCCGGTAGGCATTCTCCTTTCATCAATCTGGAAAACCATAATTCGTGAACACTAAGCCAGACCATTGCTACGTAGATGATGGCTATGGCGATTTTTGCCATAAACACGGTTGTTCTGTCCGCGGCACTGACTGGATGCCAGATTGCAATGTAGCGATCCACGGACATGGCAACAACTATCCAAGGACCAGTGTACTGAAAAACTGAAGCTACAAATCTATACAAGAGGCATCCCCAGTCGGTCAGATTCTCAATGTCGTCCAGCTGAGAAATAGTTGCAATCCATGATGGAAAGTAAACGACCAACATGAAGAGAAGGTTTTGGCAACAGAGCACCTTTAAGTAAAATCCAATGGAAACACAGTTGAATCTAGAACGGTTAAATATGAACAGCGGCAAAGAATTCGTCACAATTGCGGAAACGATGACACACGGTTGAATATATTTATTCCACATGCCTTCCATTTCAAATAATTTCCATTGCCAATAACTTTCGTAGGTTGCATTGCTTCTGTTCATCCTGAAGGTTTAAAGCGACACTGAAAAAACTGCTTGTTTCAGGGAGCTCTGTGCGATCAATCAATCCTGTCTTGCTGATCTATCGCATCCCCTCCTACCGACACCAGCTTATACACCACGAGATGTCAATCAAAGCATAGCTCCTCCGTTTTATTTAATGCATGAATATAACTTGAAGACATTATGAACTGATATAAGTGTATTTTTATTTAGCATAATTCACGAATCATCACATGCATTTATATGTAAACGCTAAGCTTTATTAGTTCATTAAGGCTATACTGTCACATTACGGCTGGACATTTTTATGTAACAATTTTGAGAGAACCTAGATAAAGCTCGATATTTCTGCAAACATGGGGGTTATTATTACAGGAAGAGAGCAATCATTCACTAGAAAAATGCACCCGCATGCGCGGAACAGTTTCGATAAGTCAAGATCATGGCATCACAATAGAACAAAAGAGAAATAGATTCTGTTTCCGACACAGACCAGATAAAAGGTACAGCAATAAGCATAAATCAAATGTGTTCGGCACTGAAGATGCAAATAAGTCTGGTATATATCAAATAATCGCTTTTGTGCGAAATCGCCTTAAGTGAGAATTAATTGCCATGAGAAATGCAAGCCTCTCATTCACCCAGTCGTAAAGGCGAAATGCGGTTAAGGGATTACCCCCCCCCCCCCCCCCAAAAAAAAATGAATTACAAATGAACAAGTCAACATCTCATAGATACATGTTATTACAATCAGAAGAGTGAACAAAGAGATATGTAAATATTTGCAACAAATTCTTCGTTCTTATATGTCCTATATTGATCGGATGATAGAATGTCGTTGCTGATATATAGTTTCGTGTATAGTTTTGTGCTTGTTCTGAAATCTTTGAATTTTATGGTTTTGATTGACCAGAATCTTACATAAAGATACATTTATCTCATTCAGATGCAGATAGCTAATAACGTTTGTCCGCCCAACTTGATAATGATATTTTAAAAATACTGTAAATGGTATATCGTATAAGCATAACGTAAGAAAACAACTCAAAGCTAGGTTTTAACAAAAATTGTGTAAACTTGTTTTATTGAAAAGACAAACGTTAAAATCTGACCTGAATACAAACTGTCAACCTACGATTTAATTTTATCTACGATTTTGAATTTATTTAAAGTTTTAAAATCATAGTACATGCAAAAATGCGTTTTAAAAGGGATGAGGGTATTATGTCTCACCGTAAGTCAAAATCGATTCAAAATATATTTCTAACAGTGTGACATAAGTTATTATTAGAACATTATGTGTATTCTAATTTGTATTCTGTTGATTACCAATGCATCCAAAATTTTACAGTGCATGTACGAATGTATCATAGAGAATCTGGCATTTATTTTATGCAATGATCGCATAAAACTTTGACAACCCCTTCACCATCTCCTATGACTTTGGTGTTTAGCATGAAATAAAAGAAACGATTGCACCATCTGAAAAACATCTGACAGGTGTACATGTATTTTAAAAAAAACTACCTTTTTCAAAGTTGTGAAATAAACTCAATATTTGTTAAAGAGTAGAAATTCTTCAGGGAATATATGTAGATACAAGATGATGCGTAAATACTACTATTTGACCTGGAGATCACCTAACGGGAGATAAAGGGACGTCTCTGTGTATTATCACTGCTGGGAGTTACATAACGGGTAACTATCTATCGATGTTACTGTTTGAATTGTATTTTTATTTCTATTTTAGGCATAGTTTCATATCGATTGAATACGTTTTATGATTCTTTTTTTTTTTGGGGGGGGGGGGGGAGAACTTTCGAAAAAACACTCCTTCAAACAAGAACTACATAACACATCTCTAGGCGACACAGAAAAAACTTTTTTTTAGATGAATAAAGTATCCATATTAATCTATAAAAACTAAATATTGGGAAGATTGGTTGGGGTCTATGTATACAAGATTGATTGACAATGGTTATCCAGTGTTGAATAGTAAAACATCAAACTTCAGCACGCAAATTTCTAATTTTGAATGAAATTCGATATTTTTGTAACGGACATTGATCAATTGTTTCCAAAAATTCTCGTCAACATGATATCTTTTTTTCAATGCTAAAAGCGGGTTGAGAATGCTATGTAATATTTTCTCCCTCTATTTTATCTTTCCTTACAAAATAAAAAATGACCAAGGTCATGAAAGAAACGGTGGAAATTGTATTTGATCTATTGCATTCAGAGAACTTGAATATGGCATTGTTCGTTGTTCCAGATATTTCATGACTCTTGTGACATGTGACAATTTGAAGTTCCATAGAAGCACCACGTTCATCAGCATTAAATATCAAAAACCTTCTCTAAATATATTAAAATCTATAAACCATAATTCTCAAAAGTCTGTATTTGATACATGCTCCATCGTCAATCGCTTGTACAGTTTACTCTGAATGATTTGGCTTAAAATCACACGAGACTTGTATGTGAAATCAGTTTTCACATTTTACATGAACTTCATGAGAAGTTTGGACTTTTGGGAAAGCTTCAAGACATCCTTGTAGAAGTTTCTTGTTAATATTAGAATATGCAGAATACTCTTGGGATTTCTCCATTTACAGATATTTACTTAGAATAGCAAGCCTTTATACAATAGCATTCAATGACCCAAATGAATGTGTAATGGTTGCGATAGCCTTGGAAAATCTCTTTTTCACAGATCTTTATACTGACAATCCCTTTTACATCCTTTCAGAACGTTCTACCGCGTCAAGTTTTGATGAAGAAAATCATTGGTTTTTTTGCAGATATTAACGTGCTTGTGACAGAGGATATGTTTGATGGAATATTGTATATCATATAAGTTGTTCGAACTTTTTTTCAAATTTGTATGGTCTATACGCCATCTTCAAACTAACGGCATGTAAGCGTGTATATAACACTATCAATGTGAACTTTTGTTTAAATAGAGTTTGTGAAACATAGAATTACAATAAGGTAATTAAATAATTACTTTTATGTAGTATGTCTAAAACAGATGCAATATAGATTGTATGTAATTTACATTCAAGCAATTAATAAAATTGCAAATCTAAAGGTCTGAAAACACAATTAATATTACTGCAGGCTATAGTTTTCATATTCTTTATGTAACACTAACAACAACAAAATCCTGATGCTATGAAGTATTAAAAAGTAAGAATATCTAGTACAAATAGTTCATTGGCAATCTAAAATGTTTAAACTTGTTGAATAAACAAATGTGATTCTCAAAAGCGTCGATATGTTAAAAGTGACCTTTTTAATTTACAACGATATGATTTAAAAATAATAATAATTTTCTGCTTTGTTACTATGCTTCAGGTGTCAATTTTATATTATGTTATTCTAAAAATATATGAAAAGATAAAAAACAATACATCCATTTCGGCTTAAACAAAACCCAGATAAGAATCACAATTTGAAATAAATTTGCTACTTTTTAAATCAATTTATACTATTGTAATAAATTAAAGGTATATGTGGCGTATTTGGAGTAAAATTTTTGACATGAGTTTGAGTAAAAATATACATCATGCTTCTTATAATTAGACGTTTCACCAACTCTAGGCACATAAAACATGTTCTGTCTTTAGTTATTTGTCTCTAAACTTTGCTACATTTCTGATGAATTTTAATGTAATCCGCCATTTATAACGCCACTGCGCATGAGTGCGGGAAAACCCAGCATTGAAAACACGATGGAAGAACAGTTTGTTTACAACTTAGAATCACGTTTTTCATGTCTTAAATGAGATAATTCTTATATCAGAGGATACTGGAAGCATTATTATTCCGATATTCATTTATGTAGAACAATATAAATTGTTCATTATGTGTAATAAAGGTGAAAAACGATTTTAGCGTTATCGACATGGTAAACAGAGTAAATACCCCTCTCCCTTAGGAATGCATGTACTGAGAGTCTTTATTTATTCTTTATCAAAAAAATTCATTTAAACGAAAATCCACCTGTTGATTATAACTAAAAATGTAAAGATACAGAACACATGGAGCACGAACCTGACTAGCAAAACCCCTACAACTTCATGATGGAAACTTAAGTTCAATTCGGATTTCTTTTTTATTTCCTTGCCAAATCTGTCAAACTTAACGGTCTATCCCTCTTTCTCGTTGTCGCCATTGTTGTTGAGATAGACCGAGATGGATGTCACGTGATCCATTTAAGGCGGGGTTATTCAAATCTTTTCTATTTTTTAACGGCACGTATAAAAATAAAATATGTTTTTTTTTCATTTCTCGTATCTTTGTTATGCGATTGACTTAGACAGCGTAATTTATGTGAAAGTCCTATCTTTAACTAATGTATTGAAGCAAATAATCAGATATTATTATTGTCATTCACTAAAAGTACGTCACATATACCTTTCAAGAAATCCGATGGCACATTTTGAAGGTTGGGTTTTGACAGGGAAGTAAGTACAGTTCTGTACTACAGAGAAATGTACATGTGGTAAATTAAAATGTGATAAAAAGCCGGATATTTGCAAAATTAAAACAATCATTTTAAAAAAAAATGTAGAAGAAAACTTTTTATATGTGTGTGTCAAACGTGAATCAAAAAGCCAAAGTTCATACGGCTTTTAACATCTTGATAACCATATAAGATGCACTTCAATTATATAGCTAAAGCAATATAGAGCTCTAAAAGTATGGCTTAATTCCCTGTCTATGGTCTACAGAATCCAACGGTTGCATACATCAAAGATGAGTAATACATCGTTAAAATCAAATAACCACATAAAGCTTTGCAGTTTTTCCTGCAAAGGTACATACATACGAATATAGGCTAATTACGTGTGCATGCGATTTCATAAGTTCCGACAAAAAAATCAACAAAATGTCAGGAGATAAGAATAAAAATCAGGGTTGCTACTTCGGAGAATAATCTGACCCTCGGCTCTTTGAAAGTGGTGTGTGCAACTTCCTCTATGTAAATAATAAAACTCTTTAACCTCGTATAAATCCACTGGTATGGAAATGAAAATCATTCCTCACTTAGGTAGCCCCTGTTTCATATATAGTCTTCATAAATCCTAGTTTATCCTCCAATTAAATGCATTCTCCTTATAGAAAATTTAAACGTAAAGAGCCATTTTATGTTCTATGGAAATTTCGGTGCAATGTTTATAATGATTTGCTATTCAGTTTAATTAAATAATACCCCTTGTCGACAAAGATTTTTATTGCAAAAAGAAACTATACAGACTGGTTAATGAACAGTTATCTTATCAAAATGCAATAAACCGGTATTTTGTTCCCTGGAGAAAAAAAGGACATTGCATGCAATATTTGCCACATCTCGATCAAGGCCTTTTCATGGAACCAGAATGGAAGAGGCCACGGAGAAAAAGGTAGTCATTTATGTGATAAAAATTTCACGAATAATCGGAAAATTTAGATTATGGAAGTAGATAAAACTCGAGGAACGTAATCAAATAAGGACATCTTCTTCAAGCTTGTTAAGGTTTTGTGTTGTTGCTGCAGTCATTTTCCTGTAGTGCTTGATACACTTCCAAAGATTTTCTTTAATTGTAGGAGCTGTATCAAAACTGTTGTTCTAGATCTACTAACTAGTTACTTGGTGTTATTAAGACATTACGTTTATCGATACACCTCTGTACTATTGTAAAAGATATTCAAGTCGTAGTATGCAATTTGGTTAACTATGGGCCATGGAAAAACAAACTAATTCTTTATTTATGCAATTGAATGCACTAAAAAGAAGCCTTTGCTCTGACAAAAAAAAAACCCATTAAACAACTTGATTTGTATCTTGTTAATTTTAATCATGTTCCTTTCTCTATTCAGAGTATTTATTTTTTGATATTTTAATACTCCATTGATTTTTTCTTACATTATTCTTTAAAGGATGTATAGGATGGGGTACACTTGAGTTGCAATGTTAAAGAATAAAGATTTTTCGTTGCTCTTTTACATCCTCTTATGATAAGTTGAGCCAAATCGATTTGAAATAATAATGCTTAAATAATTTTGAAATTAAGAGTACAATTATAATTACTGTAAATATCGAAAAGATATAACATAAAAAAATACATTGTTTTCAATAGATTTTTATATATATATATGCAAAACATTTCATATTTTGCTTTAAAATCTTTTCCTTGAAATTCGATTTTGCATTAGAAATGTAAATTCAGATAATATTGTAGATCATTCATATACTAATTAAAACCTTGTTACTTGGAAAGTGCCACAAAATGATGTACTTAGTTTGAAATTAATTTCAATATGACTTTCCTATCTGATTTCTCTTTCTATCACTCTCATAGTTAATTAAACTTATTAACTTTCTTTAAGAGAAGTATATTAATCAATCTTCTTTTGTTTCTTTTTTGAAACATCCTTTTTATCTCACAAGCGATATACTTTTATCTGTAATTTCATTTTAAAATGACTATATTTATTCCGGAAATCATTAATTTCCTGGTCAGATAAAAGACTACAACCAATATGAAATGAACGACATCCTTTCAAGAGCTTGACAGCCGACAGGTTTTATTAAATAACGTTGGTCGCTTATTGTTCTTTGATTTATAGAGGAACGAATTAAACCATCAGAAATCAGCAATGTATCAAACATGTCAAAATCACTATTAACAAAGTTTTATCATTTGAGAGGTTTTTTTTTTCAAAATTGAGTAGTTGTATATACTTTGATTCCTTCATACACTTGTAAAATGTATTTAAAGGAAAGTAGATGAAATTCCATAGAACACCCAGTTATTCAAACAATAAAATGTTTTCTTTGGCGATTCATGCGGGGTATGAAGGTAGCGACGTAAGCAGGTTATGTCATTTTTTTCTGCAATGATCGCTACCTTCATAACCCGCATTAATCATCAAAGAAAGCATTTTATTGTTTATATTTACATCTTTCTTTTAACATATTAATAAACTGATCGTAAAAAGTAAGTAAAAGTAACTAAATTAATGTTAATGTACATCAGTACGTTATATAACAGAAATAGCTAAGTCATCTTTTATGAGTCTGACATCATCATGATTATTTTGTGCAGTTCGTGGTTTTTCTTAGGTTGCTGAAGTTTTCGACCGACCGATAAACTGGTTAGAACTGGACTGTGATTTCAGTCCTGTCAGTTTCTATAAAGTTATGAATCACAATCGGTTTCTCTAAAAATATAGAGAAATTACTCGGTAGATGTAAATATATATATCAGAGCGAATTCTGTGTGGTTTTTACAGAGGTTTTCAAGCAATGGCAAGATCAGACGTAAATATGAATAGATTAAAGAGATAGCACTTTTTAACCATAACAATAATGTGATATAATAAAAAGTGGTATATATCTTCTGTGAGAAAATAATAGATAATCATATTTTTGAGCGGAATATTCAATGGCGCAAGATAATTCAAGTAGGAATTACTGTCTAAATGAAGAGCCCATTGAATAAAAAATAATCATCCATTCTGTCTTTAATCTGAACTTAATGAGTAAGTGTTTTACACCCGCTCACTGTCGACGAGCACGTCATAAGGAGTTATCGTTTCTGAATTTTATTCCAATTAAATTTGTGAAGGTGAATTTTTTATGCTTGTTTTTACAAAGTTGCGTCGTAAATCATAAGATGGTCACGATGCCGCCAGATTTAACATGAGTATGAACATTCTCCGTGAGAGCTTTATGTTTAAAATCAATGGCTTTAGAAATTTTTTAAGTCAGGTCAATGCAGGTTTTCTATATTAATTATTTTATATGAATTTATATGAAAATGTATTTTATGAAAGTAATGATAAATCTATGTAATTAATTCAATGTTTCATAGATTTATTTTAGACTTAACCATGCAATCTTGAAAAACCTTCGAGTGACAAGATTTCACTATTATAAATTTTTCATTTAATGAGAAATTTAACAATGTAAATAAATTCAGCAAGTACTGCACTGTGCAATATGCATTTGTATGCATACATACATGCATACAGAAATGCATATTGCACATTGCAATACTTGCTGTATATATTTACAGTGTAAAAACTCTCACAGTAGCTAGCTGAATATCCAATTCCCTGCATGACTTTGCACTCGATATTATTGCAAGAAAAGGCTTAGAGGAATAACGTCAAGTTAACCATGAGCTGCAATATTGCTATGCATGTATTAATGAACACATCAAAAGGTTGATGGTCTGGTAATTTAAATCAACAAAATGATATGAACAGTAGCAATTCAGTGACCTTATTTAACAATGCATATAGATGACGTTACAAAGTTGACGATAGGACGGGATCGATGGGGTATCAAATACCACAGGGCTAAATACTGTTTTATTGCTTTTGTCGTGTTAAATGTCTCTCCCACTAACTACGTGTATTCTAGTTAATTATGATAAAAGTCAATTCTACATCACTATTCATTAATGAGTTACAACAACCGAAAAATCACTCCCACAGTTTCCAATAACGTTCTTCTACAATGTGTTTACTATAGCCAAAACGACTGTAAGTGGTCTATATCAGTCTGCATGATGTATTCCACTCATATCTGGGGAAAACTATCCTAAAGTTGAACGGCTTTTTAAGCCAGATTTACAGATAATTAACTAGATCAGTCGTCGATTATTTAATAAGCGTTTGTTATAAGACCCTGCAGATTAAGCCTTTCCGGAAATTAAGTTCTTGTAAAATTTTACAGAAATCCATATACGTATTACTGCTAATTGGATCTCTTAATTAGGTTTTTAGATCAAGACATAGAATCAATCATTTCGTCTCATAATTGGAATTGATTCTGGATTAAGTCAAGTTTAACTGTAGGTCATTCTTAATCTTCATAAAATCAACAACTAGGCCTACTCACTTTTTAAAGTATTTGTTAAATAATAGAAAAGAATGGTCGTTGTATCGAATTTTATATTTCAATTCTTCTTGGAAGAAAGCCACACAATATATCAATACTAAAGTAAATGGCCGAAAGTGAAATGACATTTCAAATGTAAAGTCTTAACATGAAAAAGAGATCCCAAAATCGAATCTAGATATTTGAAATGTGAACTAATTCATATGTTGGGGATTATTAAATGTTAACTTGTTGATCTAATATAGATTAATAATCTTTGGTGATTAGTGAGTCGAGCCTAACTGAAAGTTAGGAAGTAGTTTTAGTTGAACAGAAATACTAAAACGTCACTAAATGTTTGTCAGAGTTGTGTTAAAGATACTTGTCTAAAAGCATTATTTAAAAATTGATTTTGAGAAAATCGCAAGAAATTTAACGCCTTTAAATCGCTGATCGTAAAAGACAAACCCATCCACCGGTAAGACAAGTGTTTTATCGATGGTATTCTCTCATTCTCTGATATTATACTGAATATTGCAAGGACTGTTAAGAACTTTGAAGAAAAAAATATGATCTTAAGACGATTTTTCTAGTCAACACATGTATTTTGAGACAAGTTCATTATCAACTCTAATCAGCTGCCTGAAGTTTCCTTTATTGCACATCCTTTATGTTGTCTCTCAACTGTCTTGGAGTTTTGATTCACAGAATTTAGTTCCGTTCCTTGTCAGGGAAAAGTTATCCTGTTACAGAGACGGAGGAGGTCAAATGAAGATCAATAATGAAGGAACACTGCATTAAAAAAAAATGATAATCCACTTTTTTCTTCAAATTTTATTCTTTATTTTACATTATAACATAATAGTTAATCTGGAATCGTAAGTTGAATTCTTGGTCCACGTGATAAACATGATCCACTGCAGTGCTTTTTTTTCTATTCTTCCAGTATCTTTGTCATGCAAAATGCTTATTTTAGCTGAATTCATGCTTCATACTTAATTGAAGGAAGGAGTATGTGCAAAACTTGTAACAACTTTTCGATATATTGGCAAATAACACGTAGCTGTAAGGTATATTTTACCATTCAATCTAAACGACAAAAACTAAAATTCAGGTTGGGCAATGGAATAGATTCTGAAAAAAAAAATGAACTTTGTTTTATCACGTTCTGAATTAAATTCATGTACTGGCAATTTTCAAAGGTCTGTACAATTGAAATATTACGAAAAAAGACACATTTAGTTCAAAGAGAATATTTTCTGACAAAAGAATTGAAAGGCAGGTAAATGAACAAGCACAGAGTAAAAACGAATACATCGCTTTGTCAACACAATTCTGTGGTTGACAGAAATAAAATCACCGTTAGTTTCTCTTATACATTGATTGTAATTTGAGTCAGGCAACGGAGATGAGTTCCATACAACGGGTAGTGAAGTCTTCATTATTTACTTGACATCTTCCATTCAATACCGCGTCGTCCTCTTGGTCGACGTTTCACTGCAAGATCTCATTTTTTTTTTTGGTTTCCTTTATAGGTCACCAAAGCAACCATCATTTGCAAGAAATCGTGATAAAGTTCATATCACAACCCAGCGGGCATTAGACACGAAACTTAACATTAGATCAAGTTGCCCCTGTCTCAGAGGATAAACTTTTTTATTGATTCTGTCCCTGAAATATCGTTTTTTTCAGTTTTTCAAATGGAAATTCTCATCTGTTAACCTCCTTTCGTAGATGAATTATTTTGTTTATTGAGAAAGTGAAATAGCAGAACTCAAGAAAACACGGTTTTGTAATTTTTCTTGATTTAAACAATATTGAAAGAGAACGTTCCATGAAGAAAACAATTTTTCTTAAGGTTTATAAAAACGAGGCATCTCAAAAATTTGTTTCAAACTCATATAGAAAAGTACGTGAACGAACAAAAATAACCATGTATATTCTAACCAAGTATACAGATTGACTTATCTTGTCCAATGTATATTCTAACCAAGAAAAGTATTCAGATTGGCTTATCATGCGAACAATCTTGGCAAAACATAATTAAGTCAACCTATAAAAGGAACAATTTTAAGAATGGTCCTTGTTATCTTTTAAATAAAAAAATATTCTTATCGATCCTGTTGTTTTCTAAAAATACTGTATAACGTACGAAGATAAATTGATTTGCATGTATTCGATAAAATAAAATCAAACTTTAATATGTATTAACTAGCTAGTAAATTAAAATATGTTTTCTATCTTTCTATCTTAAAGGGGCATGGTCACGATTTTTGTCAAATTCTATTTTTCTGTTTATTTTATTAACAATGCTTTAGGAATGCATTTCTAATGATCAAATGAAATTTGAGAGTCAAACGAAGAGTGTTACAAGTCTCACAATTCGTTGTCATGTAAACAAGGGTTGTGCCTTGTTTTTGTTTACATATGTTCAATATACCTGCAAAAAATCTTTTTCAAGCTGATTTGTCTATCTTCTTGTTCATTTTAAGCATAAATAAACAGTTCCTAACGTTCAACACATTCATTTTAGGTCTAAAACTGGAATTTTCACTTCAACATTCAAAATGTAAACAAAAACTTTGTTTATAGCAAAGAATTGTAAGCTATGTAACTCGCATAAAACTCAACGAATGACACTCAAATTTTGGTTGCCTATTAAAAATGCCTTACTGAAGCATTGTAAACATTAAAATTGGAAAAATAATTTTTGACTAAAATCGTGACCATGCCCCTTTAAATATGACATGCATGTATTTATAATATCAAATATTTTTTTTATCTATATATAATTGTTCATTGACTGTTCATAAATTGGTAAAGAGAGACATGATAAAAATTACATGATGTACATACGTATGGTCAATAATTAAAATACATAACATTGAATATTTTGCTAATATCAGTATTCTGAAATAGTCGGAAAGCATTACATGCACGTATTATATAAAATTTAGACATACATGTATCTGGTATGATCTTGTCATCATAGAATACATTAGAACTTTCACCAAATCGGGCTTTAATTGGATGTTTAGTTTGTTTGTTTGTTTGTTTGTTTGGATTTTTTGTTTTGTTTGCTTTTAATCAAATCTGATTAATGGCTTTTCATACTTGCGTGCTATTCGTTTGCCTCAAAACCTGAAATTCTCGAAGCATCGTTTGCAGAATTCCAATGTTTTAATTTTGCAAACACAAAACGATATAAAATAGATAGAAGCAATGACGTCATATGCCCTTCTTCATAGTTGCCATATTATTACCAGGCAAAATGTTAGCGTATAAGAGAATTACTACAATCTGGAAACATTGTAATCAATTTGATCTAGTTTGGTAAGAGCAAAACGGAAAAACGATTTGACAATGATCTTGTTTTTTCGACGAATGATGCAGTAAATGTTGCCAATGTTAACTCTGCTCTGCCATGTTGAAATTTCTAAATTATCGTTGGCAAAACTCTCACCAAGATATTGAATATCTACATCCAAAACTGGGTATATAAAGTCTGCCTCGAAATGAATATAAAACTTAGCTTGAGCTGCGCATGCGCAACAGTCTAAACAGAATTTCACGTAGGAAGCGTTATTCACGTGATTCATGTAGTCAGTATCACTGTACAGTGGACGTTTCTTGACTGTAAAAAGTTTTGTGGATAACTCTTTTGGAAACACTAACCATTTATAGCTTGGTCTAAGACTGTTTATTCTTTCAGCCTGCTCAAGATAGAATGGGTTGTTTGGAACAGCTTTCTTTGTTTTCGTGTTGAAGTTCACCGCTTTTCTTATGTTGGTTGCGTAAACTTGATCAGAGTCCAGACTCAACAAGTTGACTTTTATGTTCAGTGATGTTTTTCCTACCTCATGACACCCAAACAATATCCTTGGGTTGAAATGAGTATGGACGTTGATGTCTTCATAAAATTGTGGACTGATTTTACAGTGCTGTCGAAGTATTATGTATTCTTCGTCTTTAGAGGTTGCAGATGTAAGGACAGGAGATAGTGATGCGGATAGCAATAAAGAACCCTCAAACATCCTTATTAGCGACCATGTGCTCCAATGTCCTATCATAAAATTCAAGTATTAGATTTTATGAAACGTAATATACTTACATATATCCTAACTCCTAACTACTATAGTAAGTTTGATTTCTTGCTTTAGATAAAAGGCAAGAGCAGCGAAACTTTACTTACCTGTTCGGTCAAAATCGGAATAAGGTATTCCACGGAACACTACTTCTACCACATTATGTTTCTTTCTTCGACCGTGTACAGCATTCAGAGCCATTGTTAAAAGCAAAAATCTAAGGAAAAAAACCTGTTACCTGGAGCAAGAGTTTCTCTCTATGGTGTGTTTTTCTTAATGTAGAGCAAGACACCGAAAAATAAAAACTAGAGATAAGAGATCATCATCTGAATGAATGAAAAGTGTGGACTTGCTCTGATTGGTCCAAGTTGGATATCAGCTGTACTGTTGTGCTGCGTATCTGAGTGTTTGCGTTGAGTATCGTGCCTCTGTCGTCAGAACATAGGACAAGAGGACAGTGTAACTCAATGAACTTTACATAGTTTACACAAACTTTACATATCTTATCTACGTCATTAGAAGCGAGGAATCACGTGAACAGTTTACGTGCATTAAGATATCTTTGTTTTACATCAAACTTTATTATGTTCGAGAATATCACATTGAAGCTTTCTTTATTCGGCTTTTTTGGTTGTAAAATAAAACAAGTATTTACTATCAATTTTTTAAAAGTTGATATATTTTCTTAACATCACATATGTAGAATAATAAATTTCACAACAGTTCACCCTATCTAATATCCCATTGAAAATTATGAACGTACGGTTCAATCATTTGTGTTACATGTCATGACGTTTTACATGTAGTTATCTATTGCTAGTACAAGTAAGTTGAATGTCAAAACGTTAAGATAACCTGAACAATCAAACAAATTTACCAAAACGAATGTTCTATTTATGTAACTTTAAGATGTATTCATTTTGATAGCGCAAAGAAAACAAGAATACTGTACCAAGAAAAATCTGCTCAGATAGACATTTGGTGAACACACTCAAATTTACAAACACAGCTTCTGCTCACAGGTTAACGACCCCAAGCATATGCGATAAACATGATGAATTGCACCTATCTTAGCCAACTCATATTGTATTCTGCAAAAATATGTCGACAAAATGTTTGTTTATTTTCACCTTGAAGGCATCGTGTACTTCTGAACATCGAAGGTCAAATCAAGGCAAAAAGGTTATCTTTTGTGCAATACGATTACGTGACATATTAAATACAATTCTACCAATTATTTTGTAATTAATGATTCTTAATAAACAAACATACATATACTGTCTTTAACAAAGAAATTGACTTATTGAATATTTTTCTTTAATTTGTATAAAATTATCAACCATGAACATCAATTCATGTTAATTTCACGTCTCACGCTATAACAGCAAACCCAATGCGTAACATACATCGTTCATTGTCACTGGTACATGCGTAGCAACATGCGTTATTCGGGAAAAAAAGATAATCCAGAAATACTTTAAAAGCAGTGGACTTAAAGGCTTATAAGAGTAGAGACACGAGGCGCAGTGTGACTGACAGTGACAGAACTATAGCAAATTGGCTTAAAAATGAATTAGGTGCCATCAGAAGAACAGAAGTTTCATCCTTGCGTCTATTATAAGCTGACGTGAGGTTATTCAGCCCCGATCGATCAGTCAGTCCTCACGGGTCTTGGCCATGTCGTGCAGTGGTCGTAAGGATAGTCTCGACATCAACCAACTGTCTTTGCCTTTTCTCACTTTTGTACAATTATCCAAATCGCTCTTTTAAAAAAAGCCCAATATTCTTGAAGTCATCATATTTGATCTGTAAAAATGAGATCATATTAACATTTTGCTCACATATAACAGTTGATAATCGATAAAAAGATGACGACTGCTTCAATGGGTAACAATCTGGTACGATTTTATTGCAGTTCATGTACTCTTGAAATGTCCTATATTTTTCTGTTGATAACGTGACATATTGTTATCATTGGTGACTGTCTCAATATACGCAACGTACCACTGGGATATCGGACTACTGAAATAAACTATGGTTAATCTACGCATGACGTATAACAAAGGTTCATTTTTTAAAAAGTTTCTTTGCTTTTTAAAATAAAAAATCGTTTAGCCGAAATTGTTTATTCAGTGTATGTGTGCGTTTTGTGAACCATATTTTTATCATTTACAATATTTCAGCTTAACTATATACTGTGGAATCATTAAAATTCGTGGGGGCCAATTTTCGTGGATCGCTTAAAATTTCACAGGTTCGTGGGGATGTAATTTCGTGTATAGTTTTATACCTACAAAAGGAAATATGACTTTATAACCCTGATTTATTAATTTGTGGAGGATGTTAATTCGTGGATGAGAGGTACCCACGAATTCCACGAAAATTGAGCCACCACGAAATCTAATGATTCCACAGTATTGTTTGTATAAAAAAAATGGTTCATTTTTATACCAAGAACAAATGTTCTCATATTCTCCACTATGAAGCATTGTGTTTAGATGAATAAAAAAACTGAAAATCTAAGTATACTATAGATATTATATTAAAAATATAAAGTATCAATTGTTCCTTATTTGAAGAGAGAGAGAGAGAGAGAGAGAGAGAGAGAGAGAGAGAGAGAGAGAGAGAGATTACTTGTATTTCAATTTCAAAGAAACATGGTGTGCTATTCTAATTGGTGAAAGCAAATCAACTGTCTTTATGTTTAGACCTTGACATTATCCCTGACTAAACCATTCCTTAAGTAATTTGCTTTGAGTACTTTATTTTAGCTTTAAGTAACTTATTAAAGATATTTTCACATATTTCGATATACTTGAAAAATTGGCTAGAAAAAATATTTCTTTTAATCATATTTTGTTCTGAAGTACTCGTATGCTATTCATTAAAATGACTGTAGGGAAATATATGTACGCTACATGTCGAAAAGGATCAGACAACACGAAAATACTGTAACATCAAGTACAGGTGAGTAATTTTGAATGTCTGATCCTCTTATTGCCGATAATTTTCAACTGACAGTTTCCCCAGCGTCTCACGTGCACAGCAGTATAGCGTATTTGTAGACAACAATCAATATAGAGCATCCATCCATTCCCTGTTTCCTATCTCAGTGCCTACCTATATTACATGAAATAAAGTCGCAATATTTCTTTAAATAGAAATTTTTGAACCTAAAGGAGCTTTGATGGTATAATCATAAACGTCTGAAAGGCTTAACAAATCTGGGAAGAACAGATTGAAACCATAAAAACACTTGGTTGCAAATTCTATCAACACCCAACATGAATGGTTTCCTTTAATAAACATAAAGTCTATCTTTCAAACATTGATATCGCAGACTTTAAGTGGCAATATAAGCGTTTTTGTCCTCATTTCAATGATTTAGACTTCAAATTTTAGAGAGAAAATGTCAATTAGTAAATTAGAGGTCATTAATCTTAGACCAATTTTCAAGTCATAGTTAGTTTTAAAAAATGTGAATAATGGTTCATTTTAATCAAAACTGGTTTCTGACATGGTGGCGAAGCTCTGATGAAATCCCAAAGATTAAAACTCAAACAAAACCCTGACAAAATTAAGCTCTTAATAACTCGGTGGAATGAATGCCTTTAAATTTGACATGCTGATACTGTGTTCCTTGACAAGGAATATGTCATTACCAAAAAGGAACTCTATAATCCTACATTTACAGCTGTCACAGAATTCGGTATTAAATTCGTGTTTTGATGAATGAGAGGAGTTAAAAAGGTTGTCATAATGAGTGTAATTCGTGATCTCTGGCTCTTTAATTGTTGTTTCTTTGACCGATATTATCTAGTTAGATGATACAGATTACAATCTAAGAAGGGTAGGTATTGGTAAAAGAAATATCGCCATGGTGGTCTTTGATTAAACGTCTCACAGTAAGATGAACGTTTTGGGTTTTTTTCTGTACACTGTAATAAATGATAATTACGTTAAATGAAACCTCACTGTTTTGCAATATATACTACAATACAAATATATACTCATATATAGCTGCAGAACTGTAGCTCCACGGGAAATTCGGGTTGAGGGACCGTAGAGCTACAGCTCCATGATACAAAAATCTGTATGTATTGCACACACAAAGATGCGCAAAATTTTGGACTTATCAACCTAACTTATGAATATTTTCTGTGAAAATTTTAATGCTAAAAAATTCTTAACACAATTTACTTTAGATGTCACTCATTACTCAACTTGCCTCTGGATATCTTTTAAACACTCTCACCATCCCCGTAAAGTGAAACGGTGTGGTCTACTTCACTTTCTGGTGTCGTTTAGGGTGTTTTTGAAAATGTTTGAGGCAAGTAAAGTGGTGAATCAGTAGTAAAATATATCAGAGGAATTTTTTGGTATGAAAATATTTACATAATATATTCCTAAATTACTTTAATAAGTCCAACTTTTTAAATAAACAGTTTTTTGAATGGATGGAACTATAGCTTTACAGTCATTTCCCGTGAAGCTATAGTTCTGCAGCTAACTCATATAGAGACAAAATGGTTATGTATTTCTGTGGGAGTTTTTGTCGCCTTTAAGTTTACATTTCATAACTGTTTCGTATGGTGTAAAAATGAGAAGACTCTGACAACCTGTTAGAAACCAGTATATTAGCAAGAGAAGTAATATTACAAAGTTGAAAATACACGTAGATATATGTTAAAGGTCTTACTATCAATAGTTTTGAATTCCTTTCGGCAAAATGGAATATTATCTCTGAAACGTAATTTTACAATAGCGCTTGGCTCATATAAATCTACTTTATTAGGAACAAAGAATCATAGTGTTTTTTATTCTTTTTTTCTGTATAAAATAGCGTGTAAATTACAAAATATATACTGCATATTGGCATGTCCGCATAATGAATGTGTGCATATTTAGTGTTAGTGGTCTGAGCCATATATATAATTGTCTTATAGTATACTATATATATTCATCTGTAAAAAAAAAAAAAGCATAAAAATAAATCATAAAATACAAGTGGAAAAGATGCCAACAACAGAACTATGTGCAATCTTAATCTTATTCGCTATATAATAAATGATAACTCTGATACTTGTAAATGTGAAAATTCATTTATCGATTTATTTTGTGGAGAGCTGAATGGTTGTGGCCACTTTTAGACCATTCTAATCTCCTTAAGGTGAAGAGCTCGGTATGAAGATATAGGAAAACATTAAAGCTTTAAAAGTTAAAATATATGGAAATTTTTAAAGCTAAAATTTATGATTTTTTTCTTTGCTGAATAATAGTTTATAGCTGAACAATCATGGCTAAATATTTAAGGTAGATGTGAAGGCTAATTTGTTGACCACCCAGCCTCCTGAACCTTTTGTACTCTATTAATTCTTTTCCTTTTACTCAAGACATTTAGTAGTGGTTGGTTGCACGCGATGTTGCTATGCATTATCTTTACGTGGTATACTAAAATTTACCTAGTAAATATAATCCTTGTGTTTCCTTATAAAAGACGCAGGTGTGGAACTCTTTGCTCAGGTATAGCAATGAATGAACAGCTAGGTACTGCGAAATTAATTCATTCATTTTTCGTCAAACAAATTAAATGCAAGACAAATTAATAACTTTACAGGGAAGTTTTTCATGACAAATATCTATAACAAGCTCATTTTTCCGGTTAAAGGAAGGCAGTAAAACCATGCATACTTTTTGAATCTTAAATTATTATGCCTGGAAATCACCCTGCAGTTTCGTATATCAGCTTATAAGCACTTGTTTCTGTAATTTAAGTTCGCCTTATGGTATTTTTAAACTATGGGGTAAACTTTATTACAGAAACAAGTACCCGTGCATCTGTTTTCGAACATGACGTGATAATTTTAAATTGTATTTGTTAAATCTATCAATTCATCTTATTCTGATTACTGAACATTTATATTAAGGATGCTTTATTAATTACTTGTAACTCTGTCAATTATCATGAAATATTTTTTTGTTCAGTATCTTTAACCATAGCACCAATGAACTACAGAATACGAGCGACCAACCAAAATCTTTAATTAGTTTAAACTGCATAAGACGTACAGTGCTGCATGGCAAATGATGCCAATGTGTCGCTACCATGTCATATATACTATGGTTTATATACGAGAATGGCCTAATAGGGACATAGCTGGAAACGCTATCCGCCAACTATCAAAGAACAGAGAGAAACGGAAAAGAATTTGTCCGTGGCCTGTGTACCTTAGAGTAGTGCTAAAGATTAAGTATATACTTGTGTCCTAGTCAATCTGCATATTGTGTACACTTAACATTTAGCAATTAGTTATCATGCCCAAAGAGTTAAAAATATACAGATTTTGAAATTCAAACATATATCATTGATAACAATAAGCATAAAAAGGGGTCATGTTTCGGTGGGATTTAGATACACATACAAGGTAAAGGATTACGTTGTTTTTTTTTTGTATTTTACGGTCAATTATGATCATTTGGTATGGCCGGGTATTTGGATTAATTTATGAAGCCTGAATGTCTTAACCTTAAAGTAAAAATAATGAATATGCCACATATCTGTCCAAGTTGTTTAGAAAACGTTTATTTCTTTGTCATCTTTCAATCATCTTCCATAAAATTTCCTAATAATTGGACTATGTCACTTTAAATACTTTTATCGCTATATTTTATGATCCTGCCTTATGAAAATCACAGCCAGAAACCTAGTATTTCCTCTATTATAGATATTAAATATGTCTAGATCCTGCATGATAAAACAATCTAAAAGAAATAAAAGCACAGATTTCGGAATAAGGCGACAACAACTGCCAGAGATCTTCGAGGGAAAATACTCACAGGTGTCATAAAACATTTTGAAAATCACCTAAAAAATGAAGATAAGGCTATTTCTCCTCCTGAACTCAAGTCAGCATGAATCACCGTATTTATATGTATAAACAGTTTTACTGATGTTTGCATGCATATTTTTGTACCATGGCCTTAAAACGTTAGTGTTTTGAACAATTTTGAGGAGAAAAAACGTTTTACGTCTTGTTTTGTTTTCATCTTTAATAATATGCATAGTTTCAGAAATATCTTAACCATATGATTGGGTTGTAGTTTTACTACAGGATATGTATTGGGGTATATAAGGCGCAAATGCCTCAAGTCTTAGAAAAATAAAATTGAATAAATACAAAATATCTATATGCTTTATATAATTATGCTTTTACAATTCAGTGAAAAACATGGTGTTTATTTTTAAATTTGATACTTTATTCTCAATAGCAAGCAAGAAGGATTTGGTTATATACATTTTAATGAGTAATTGTAAAGTGTACAACTCAACCAGTTTGCCCAAATCGGGTATTCATGTACAGAGCATACAATTAAAATCGCTTAATCACCATGGTAACCCTCGAACTTAGCAGTTAGTAAGCTTCATACAGTATTTAAGCATTCGCTTTTCCTTTAAAGTTTTGCTAACTTTTTTTAAAATGCTCTTTTTAGCTTTAAAAACGTAAGTAGTCCATTTGGTGCAAGTAATCCATTAGCGAATTCCAAAGCTCCAAGCCTTGTCTATGATGAAATCCATCCATTCGGTTGGCAAGTAATACTGTATACGTCCAAACCACTAAAATTCAATACAAATTAATATTGTAAACATCTATGTATTTTTTAAAGAGCCATGGAGGTTAAGTTTTCAACTATTTCGTCTTTGACATACTTGAATATCTATAAGCCATGCAAATATGATATCAAACTCGACCTTTAATCTTGAAAAATTTCAATTTCTCTCTCTCTCTCTCTCTCTCTCTCTCTCTCTCTCTCTCTCTCTCTCTCTTAAGAAAAATGAATATGTCAGCTCTTGTAAAAATCTAAGTATTTATAAACGATTTTGCTAATAATGCCACCCAAGTTCACAATCTTCTTAAATCTAATTATACTAGTAATGTTTAGCATCCAGTAAAACGTAAGTAGTGAGACATTTTGAAAAATTACAAAAATAAAGTTATTTAATCTTCTTTCACAAATATTTATGGACTTTTAATGAAAACATTGTGTACTGAACTAATTTTTTTACATTCGCTTGATGAGTAATTCCCTATCTTTATTTTGTGCACATTACGGTTCAAGAAAAATGCGTCTCTTTTACACTTACGTTATGCCAGTCAAGCAACCCTCTCCCCCCATCAACAAGATAACGGGTAGCAGGGTTCTCGCTTACTATGGCGTCTTCTAGGGCGCGAAGGACAGGTTCCAGACTCAAGGCGCAGTTGTCGGGAGCTTTGTAAAGGCCATTGAGCTGTTCCTCCAAATGCTCTCTCCCATACGCTTCTCTGATCTCTTCGTCGGCTCTGTCCCACATCATTTCCACCTCGTTCACTAGTCGTTTAAGCTTTTGGAAAGAAAATATAAAAATTCAATTGTAAAACAAATGTGTTCAATCTGTATGAAATACTGCCCATGATATGATTTACATGCATGGACAGTATTACTTAAAGAGAGAACACTTCTGTTTTACAATTACTGTTTGTGATATGATTCACATGCATTTGCCTATTCTGCATCGCAAAAAAAATCCTTGTAACTATATGATAAAGTGATCAATGTACCTTTAATTTCATGTAGAGATAAGTTGTGATTATACTTGCATCTGTAATATTTTATGGGACATATTTACTTATTTGCATTGCAAAATATTTACTGGTTCGTGGATTGACATGTTTCTATAAATAAACCACAGTATTGAAGCATTAAGAGGGTTTTGATATTCGTGAAGAAGTCAATTAGTGGATAAGGGGTACTTATGCAATCCACGAATATTGGTCTCCACGAAAATTAACGATTCAACAATACTGTATTTGTAAGCAGATTAATTACATTCTGGTCCTTCACAATCCCTGTCAATCCCCCAAAATTTCCGGGTTCTACAATGGAGACCTTGACTCCGAATTTCCTCATTTCCAATCGAAGGCAATTGGAAAAGTTTTCAGCGCCAAATTTGGTGATTCCGTAAACAGAAATCGTCGGTCGAGCGATGATACCTTTCACACTGGTCACATTGACAATTCTACCTTTTAGGAGTTAACAAAACTGAGTATATTATCCTTCTAAATGCTTTCAAAGCAGACATCTTAAAACTTTGAAATTTCTTGTATATTTTCTTAATTGAATATCGTATTAGTTTTGTCTGTATAAACTATGCTTATAGAGTGTCACATTCAAAACTCTTACATGAATGTGGTTTTTCAGGTATAATCGAATCAACTGCCATGAATACCTAATTTTGTTTTATGTCTAAATGCCTAATTTCGCAAGTTTTGTACGGACATCTACCTTTAGAGTGTCTTATTAACGGAAGTAGCGCTTTGGTGACGTGGACCATTCCAAACAAATTAACATCCGCTACTCTGCGATACATATCCATGGTGCAAAACTCTACATCACCAAAACTGTCGATACCGGCATTGTTAACGAGGGCCCAGAGACCTGAAAAGAAAGTTGGCGCAGTCTGACGGTATGTATCGTAAATAATCAAGAGAAATACTGTCCCATAAATCGGATTTCCTCGGGTTACACGTCTTCAGACTTCTCCCGCTAATTCGTGTTAATATTTCCTGTTCCCGTCTCTATGACAAGATTCAGATTGTTACGAAGATGTTGGGTCATTAAAACTGTGTACACGAGCTGCATTGCTACGACTTCTTTGTAATGATTTATAACAGTGAGAATTTCCGCGGAAAGTAATGCAGGAAAATAAGATTAAGGGTGAAATTCAATAGTTCTGTTAGTGCAGATTTTTGTTGATTGCCAGCGAGGGTCTGTAAACTGTCTCAGATTTCTATTTCCGTCTCTTTTTGTCAAGTTTCTTAACAAATAGACACCCTCTCAGTGGATACCTACCGGAATAGCTTTACTTTGATTTCATCAATCTCCTTCCTAATATACCTTATTTTGTCAAATCAAGATATGGCCTGAATATTTTGTTATAAATTCCACAGGGAGAACATTAGTCCGAAATATCTGTCGTTTTCCTGGTTGTTTTTTTTTTTGACGATTTTGATATTTTACTTTCCAGGAAAAGTAAAAAATCAAAATCATTTTAAAAAATCATGGAAAATGTCAGATATTTCGGACTAGGAGAGAAGATCAAATATTCGTTAAGACTGATATTTGCGGATTTCGTTGTTTTATCGATATATAAAATCAATTGTTTATGGTAGAAAGATACATGAAAATAAATGGCATTATTTACTAATTTTAAAGTGTCCCCGAAACTGTGAATACACTTAAATCCATGAAAACTGATGCACACGAATATTTATGAAACAACAGTAAATCAAAAGTAAAGGTATTTTTTTTATTAAAGTGCTCTCTCCCTCCTTTTAACCGTAGAAAAATAAAGAAATACTATATATATCTGAAATCAACGTGGTGATCATATTATTTACTTATTTTTTGCATTTTCACCTATTAAGTCAACTTTACAATATGACATAATTACCATTCCAATTTACCAGAAAATACATTGTCTAGAAAAATTCTTGAAAACCTACCGATGCTCTGAACTTAAAAGACATTAAATATCTTTCCAGATTAGCAACTAACGCAAGAAAATTATGTAAAGCAAATGTATTCTATTAGATTACTGATGCATTTTTGGAATAACCTTAAGCTTAAACTTTCACCCACTAAATAAACAAAACTCCCTTCTGATATTTTTGTTGCAACTTCATAATTGGTTTCTCTACATGCATTTTATTTTATAGTGTTTTAACGGGTAGATATGAAGAAAAAAAACAAAACAGACTGAAGCCAAATAATAACTGAAATAAAAAAAATGTTATTTTTAAAGTCAGTCATTGTAAAAAAAGAATAGTAAAATCTGACGTCCTTGGGTTTGAAAACAACATAATTCACCGGGGTGCACCGGGGTTGAATATGATGTCAGAATAATTTGCTCTGTATTAAGTTTGAAGCACAGCCAATATGTTACACTTGGATTTTGATAACGTGCTTTAGTTCAATAAGAGGGGAGAGATATTTTTGGTGTGTGAAGCTGTATGGGGGCGGAAGTGAATAGCCCTCCAGTCAGGTTCCAAAATATTTCCGGAAATATACAGTTGTCCTGCTCTATGGCATTATACATGTACAAAGCATTAGTGAAGATAAAAACCATTTAAATAGGAAGCAATTATTTTCAACAAATTTCGAGAAACTTGATAATTTTGTTTGCAATGAATATAGTTGTAATGAAATATTCTTTTTCTTGCTGATTGATTAGCAGAGAGAGAGAGAGAGAGAGAGACCCCGAGACCGAGACCTTACCTGCACCTTTACAAATTTTCCGGACGGGTTCTGTTGCCCGTTCAATATCTTCTGACTTTGTAACGTCTAGTTTGAGGATATGGACACGTCTGGAACTTGTTTTCCGTAAATCTTGTGCCCCAGTACTCTTCTCAGATAAGCATCCAGCAAATACAGTGAATCCCAGCTGGTCTAGTCTTTTAACGAGTTCATGTCCAAACCCTAAATAACATCCATATCTCAAAATATAAAAGAACAACAGAGTCAATATGGATTTTTTTTCAATATAATATTTTTTTGAAAATAATCAGATCGCTTATCATAAATCGGTCATGATAAATGTTTATATGCCTTGATTTTAAGAGTGCTTCTATAAAATATATGTACTTTTTTGCAAATTACACAATTGAAGTCAATCACATTAAAAAGATATTTGAAAGATAATCCAAGTGCTTTAGTAAAAAAAAAAATAGAATGGTCACATGATTCTTATTTTACTTTAAACATCATTTGATACACACAAAAAAAAAACCGACAGAATAATAACTTCAAGACGACAAGATATATTCAAGGGAATTTACTAAATGCGATTCAACAAAATAGCTGAAGAGTTGCTTAAAAAGACCAAAATTATTATGATTTAATTCAGTTCCAGACTCAGTTATTACATGTAGTTAGGAAAGGGGGAAATTATTTATGATGAGAAAAATCTATAACGTTAGCTGCCTGTGCAATGCTTGTATTTGTTATTTCTTCCCCGTGCACACATATGCGCAGTAGTGTTTAAAATGCTGGGACGGATACTGTAGCCAAAAACTATATAATGGTAAATGTACTAGTAGTTTATATGAATCCATATACGGTAAATAGTTTATATATATATATATATATATATATATATATATATATATATATATATATATATATATATATATATATATATATATATATATATATATATTTGCAATAATATTTGTAATATACAATGTACATAATGGAGATCTATAGTAACTCATATATGAGAATAAAATTCTTGATGACCAAATGGATACTTTCAATCTGAATTAAAATAATATGTTTTAGTCATTCAATCCGATTTTCGCTGCTTTCATCCTGCGGTCAAGTGTTAAGCTTTCCTGGCATTCTTTTCTAAAAAGGTTAACTTATAAACAATTTGACCTGCACTTAAGCTGGCACTAGTATTTTCACTAATATTCTGCAATTAAATCTTTATCTCTGAATAAAACTCCCTAATTATAAGTCATTTGATATTTTACGGCGAACTAACGAGGTCCTTGAAGTTACTTAGGGGATATGTCACAGACACCTTAGTACCAATAAAATACCTGATACCTTGTTAAGCAATAAAATATGACAAAAAGGTGTTTGCGGGGTTCAGTTCAGGTAAAGATCAGTAATTGAAACTGGCATATTTATTGTCGTCAGGTTTTCACTGTCGATTTAAAAATAGCTACTAACCGTATTGTTCTAGGAGGGAAAGTGAAAAAAAGCCAAGGCTGATAAAAATGGAATTATAATTTTTTTTGGCACCTCTTCTTAGACGCCCGAATTTACGAATTCCATTGAGTTTTGGGGTTTTTTTTTTTTTGTTAATCGTTATGGTTATTGAAACCGAAAGTTTCATTGTTATGTATTAATATGTAAGGTGTTGATCTTTGAACATATATATTAAAAAGGTTGGTTATACAAAGCATATTATTGCTTCGTTAATAAAGAGGAAAAGGGGTGAGTGATATACAGGGAAAACGAAAGATGAAATATGAGACACTGCAGATTCAGATTCATTTATTTCAATCTCAAAACCACTTTACAATGGTATAAAGAGACTATAAAATGCATAAACATTTAAGATTTTCTGATTAAATAACAAGATGTAAACAAAAAAATGAAGACAGTCTAGTCATTTTATTTTAATTGCTTTTCGATTTGTCATAATAATGATATACATGTACCCTTCATATTTATCTAAACTTTTACAATGTGCTACCACTCCCAATTACACTATGAGTTCAATCATATAGCTTTAATGAACATAAATCCAAGTATTCTAAATAATTTCACAAACAGTTTCATGGCATAATGAAGGTAAGGAAATAAATATACTTTTTTCCATTACGTTTGAACCAATCATGGAGAACCGCATAAAAGCATGGAAAAATTAACTTAAACGGCGACAATACAATGCAACTTTTACACATATATATATATATTTTAAAGGGATCTTGAGATCATAATTTTATATTTCACCTTTTATGTATCAAATAGTTTAATTTCGCATTTTGAATGATTGACCAAAATTTGAATGTTAGAAGTCAAGTTACAAGCGAGATACAGATATAAGAATTTATTGTTATGTAAACACAACTCGAGTCTAACATTTGTTTATAAAAAGTGTTTCGTAAGGAAATCACCAATTCTTTGACAAAATAACTCACGGCAAACAATATGAACTGATTCAATGTGTTCCTAAGTAATATTACCACAAAAAGAAAGCAACACTTAATTGAAACTTAACCAATACAACACATATATAAGCAACAACAAGACTCGAGCTGTGTTTACAAACAAAGAATCTAAAACCCTGCATCTTGCTTGTAACTTGATATTTGACGTTGACAAAGCATTAAAAATAGATCTACGCATATTAATCAATCTAGACATTAAAAATGGAAAAATAAAATTTTATTCAAATCGTGTCTAAGTCCCTTTAAAGTACTACATGTGTAAGTATATGAAACTCGCTCTTGTGTTATTTCTGTCTTTTACCTGAAATACCTTAGAATTTGAAACAATTGAGATGTTTGAGATTCCAATATTTATCTATCCAAACAAATACTTATATTCCTTTCTTTGTCATGGTATACCTTAATTTTACGTTTGGGATGTTTCAGATTCTAAGGTTTGTTATTTATCCAGACAAAATACTTTTTAAAAGAGAGAGAGAGAGAGAGAGAGAGAGAGAGAGAGAGAGAGAGAGAGAGAGAGAGAGAGAGAGAGAGAGAGATTTCCATTTCATTGATTTTTATTTCATGTGAGTCTTCATTGTCAGTTCCTATAATTCTTGATCTTATATGATGCCCATATCCCTAGGGTGTAAAGTACATTGTATATTGGAAATCCCTAGCTTTAATTTCACACTGCCATCATCTTTATCCTTGATCGTAATCAAATGCAGATTCTACTAAATATTCGGTATAAATCGGTGTGTGTCATTAATGGTGCCAAAGTCTCTACTGTGGGGTATTTATAAGTATAAGGTAGCATGATATAAAGGGATACTAGGGAATCATGTATATAAAGTCGTAAAAACTGTCATCAAATACTGAATATTGACTCGGGGTCTTCCTTGACGAAATGCGTATTCCTCACAAATGATTTTTTAAAGAGGGTTTGGATGGTCGTGGCCATTTTTACACTATATTAATCTCTTAAGTAAGAAACGACTTAGCTGCAAAAATAAAATCATTACTCAAGGGTATCCAAATACAACATGGTAGTGGTACAGATCATAGACATATAATGGATATAAGCATACTACTATACGCAGATGATATAGCGCTCATCGCGGGAAGGGAATCTCGTATGCCAACAATTCTAGGCTTGGTGACAGATTGGTGCAAAAACTGGAACCTCCAAATAAACATCATCAAATCAAGAGTCATACACTTCAGAAAGCACAAAATGAAACAGAGCCCGGTTATCTTCGATTAGGAAATAACGCTCTCATTAAGTACCCTCTTACAAATACTTAGGAGTCATCTTTGACGAAAATAGAGATTTTAAAAAGAACACTGAAAATCTGGCTAAATCCGGAGGACGAGCTTTGGGATCCATTAACTCAAAAAATCATCATTTAAAGGATATCAGTTTTAACACCTACGAAAATTTATTTCACAATTGTGTCACTCCAATAATTGGTTATTGTAGCGGAGTATGGGGACACCAAATATCGCGTAAGATCGACATGGTACAGAACCGCGCAATTCGATACCTCTTAGGATTCCTTCGAATGACCCCCCCCCCCCCCCCCCCCCCCCCGGCAGTTCGAGGCAAATGTGAATGGACAACTTGAAGTGCCAGACACAAAACAAACATGATTCGACTTTGGAACCGTCTTATGGTAATGGAGGATGACCGAATCCCCAAAAAAGGTTTTTCTGTGGCACCGATAACGATGTGGTGAACGAGTTTGGAGTCGGCACATGATGTCTATTCTAGATGATATAGATTTACTAACAGCCTATGAAAATATGCAACCGTGTGATATAACTCATTTCATCGGCAAACAGCAGTTAGAACATGAACTCAGATGGCAAATGGACGTCCAAAATACTCCTAAATTAAGAACATACAAAGAAAATTTTTGTCTAGAAAATTGCATCTCAATAAACATTCCTAAACATATTAGATCAACAATGGCACAGTTTCGGTGTGGGGTAGTACCGCTGAGGATAGAGGCCGGACGATTTCGGAGTGAACCTGTGACTGAGAGCACATGTAAATTCTGTAACTTGGACGAAGTAGAGGACGATTTCCACTTTCTTCTAAAAATTACTCTTTATAACAATCTCAGAAGTGAACTTTATTATATTTCAAATTCTCATTTGTGATTTTCCAAAACAAACTGCAAATTCTAAATACACGTAATCTGCATTTATATTAAGACAAAGTAAATTCTCACGCATGCATTAAAAATTATTTCTTAGTGTTAACAGTGACTTGTAGGTCCAATGGGCCGGGTGTTTGATTTATGTAATTGTATATTATTCACTGTTAAAGATACTATGATAAATGATTTATATGTACTTACTTACATATGTACTTAATAAGAAGAGCTCTGTGTAGATATATTACAAAGCATTTAAATTTCAAAGCGAAAATATATTGATTTTTTCTTTATTAAATGAAATTGTATAGCTAAAGACATCATATCTAAATACTTAAGGCATTTTAAATCTAATGGTTAATTAGTTGACAACCCAGCCTCCTTAACAAGGAGAGTATTTATATATTGAGATTTTGATGAATTTATATAAATAACGGGATATGAACAAACTAAACTAGCCATAAAATCAATGAAAACTTGTACTTGAACTTAGCTGGCGTCATTTTGCTGCGAGTTTCTGTGAATCAATGTGTCAAGAATAAATGAACATGGGATTATAAAAGATATCCATGAAGACATGGCCGTTCTTTACAGTCAACCCTTGATAACCTGGAACATTTAGTACAACCGTTTCGAAGAGGTTTCAAGAAACTCATCAAGGCAGGGTTGTAAATTGGGTAACGTAGTGAAGATTGAGACAGGATACTAGTATCAGTTCACTGAAGGCTTTAAGATCAAGGAAGGGAATTTAATATACACAAAGTTATATGTTCATACGAAAAATGTTCTCTTATTCACCAATATGTACCCAATATGTACCCAGCTGGCCTGAAAAATAATTTATTATGGAAACCTTATACTATTAGATGTAAATCGTGAGCAAAGACCTACAGATTCGAATTCGCAATGCGACACCTTTGACCATTTGCAATTGAGCATGGATAGTAAATTTTATTTTTTTTCTCAACAAGCTTACAAACACACACATACACACACATAAATATTATCCTTCAACCATGCAAGTAACCAAGTCAGAAGCCATCATTAACCTGTTTGCACAAATGTCATTGCCAGATTTTCCAAACCACTAAAAATTATCAAACCAGTTGTTAGTACGTAGAGTAATCACGCAGAGAAAAAAATATGAAAAACATGTTTTTTATGACATGTTAAAAAGGACATCTTCAACCAAGCCTCGCAAACAATGTACAGACATATAGGAGTCGTGAAAGGAAATAAAAAAATCAAAAGTCTAGAAAAATTACCATGGAAACAGTATAGACAAGAGAAATGCAACAGTAAGAACAAGCTGATGATTTTGTAAAACTGCTCAGTTTTTATTGTCATTACATTTTCAGCATCATTGGAAGTTTCAACATATTTTTTAGATGTAAAGACATTAAACATACCCATCTCTCTCTCTCTCTCTCTCTCTCTCTCTCTCTCTCTCTCTCTCATAAATTCCCACCTGTATCACAACCAGTTATTAGTACTCCTTTCCCGTTGATCTTGACCTTGGATACTTTTTTGTTTTTCGTGTAGATGACATAAAGACATATTACAAGAGCTATTGGGATAACTGAGAGAAACATTCTGAAACGTAAGAAATTAAGTTTTATCGCAAAATATAATTTTGTAATTCTACTTTATACATATTTTACTGTATGCCATTGCATTAAATATTTGTGAAGAAAACTCAATAAAAGCCTGCTTGACAAAGGTACATGTATAGTGAAAATTGTTCTGATGCATTTGTTAAAAGTTTGGTTTATTTGCATGAATATCGATATTTGCCTCACCGTGCTAGAACAATTTGTTTTAAAGACAAAAATACCAAGTGTTCGGCGAAATTTTTACAAAGAAAATACTAAAGACATTATATTTGACTTACTATGAGGAAAAGTGAACCACCGGGACAGATAACGTTATCGTAATGTGAAATTATTTTCGATCGAGTTGAAGTCTGCTATCTTTTGATTATGGCTTCAATGTAATTTTAGGTCAACACTGGGCAATGTTCAACATGCGTTGCTTTGCTAATTCTTTATATTAAAGCAATTTCTCTTCCCCTATTTGGAACTTGACACTATATCTACCAACATCGTTATTGTAACATTATTAATATTAACTATGTTACACATGATCAGTGATTTTAAAATCACAAGAAATCTCACCTCGTGTAATAAAATTTAAAATAAAATTAATGATAGTTACTAACATTTTACAAATCTCTAATCAGTATCACCCTATAAAAGATGGTGAAATAAAGGTGGTTTAATAGAGAAATGATAACCGTTCGTGCACCGCCCGTGCGTTATTCCCGGATTACCTAGAAGACGGGTATCAATATTTACAAGTGATGGTCGTGGGCTTCCGTACATATTTTTAAACAGCATTCGAGCGTAAGTGTTCCTTCAAAATTCATAATATTTTGAGTAAATTTTGTTTGAAATGTTTGTTTAAAGAGAAGTTGGAAGAGATTTGTTTACATCAGGGATTGCTTGTCAATAATTCAACCACAATTTAAATTTTACTAGAAAATCTGCGTATTTAACATTTTATCTGCACGACGTAAAAAAAGTCTTCGCATTTAAATCCTCACGTTTATTTGAATTATTTTCCATCTATTTTTCTTTGTATTTGGAAATATGCATAATTTTAAAAAGTATAATACAGATTATATGACACATTTGGCATAAATTGTATGAAATGTTTGATTTTTAATAGCCTAAATATTTTGCAAGAAAAAAGTACGGAAACTAGTATGTGCTAAAAAAACATATTTTAACCCCCCCCCCCCCAAAAAAAAATTATTAAAACGTCGATCTTTTACTAATTACATGTTTCCCAGTGCTCCTTTTCCTTGTATTTTTTTTTAAATTTTACCTTAATGATGTTTTAAAATTGATTTTTTAAGTAATTGATATAGTTTGACTGGCTTTCCAGGTAATCCTTCTATCAAGTTGTAAATGTAGAACATTAATTCATTTTCCGGTCCTTTTTATTCCAGATGTTTGTACAAATAGCCCTTGTAGTGTTTGTGGTAGTTGTATACTACTTTGGCTTTGAATGGCGAGGTAAACATATGATTCATATACAAGGGCAAGGCGTGTTCGTCACTGGCTGTGATTCAGGTTTGTTTGGGTTTTTTACCACTTAGTATTGATTTATACATGAAAGTACTGAAGTAAACATCTGCACAGTATATGTTGATGAAAAGTTTGATGAATATCAGGCCGAATTCATCATTTAAATCTTGATCCTTTCATTTAAAAATAAACGTTTTGGTGGATTTTTGCTGGTATTTAGGTAGCAAGCATTACAAAAAAAATGAAGTAGGTTGTGTAAATGAAAGTAAATATTTCTGCAACGTTCGATATTTTCATAGCCTATTATGTATCACCAAAGAAAGCATTATACAGTCTTTTTTTCTGAATCTGTCTTCAATTACCCATTAATTAGAGGAAAATTACGTTAATTGTCGTAATTATTTATTAAGTACTACGTTGCATTGCGTAAACGGCAATTGCTTCCATATATGGGGGTTTCACTCGGCACACCTCGACCGATTCGTACCTCATCTAATGATGTAGGCAACGGAATCGGTCGAAGTTTGTCGAATGATGGGAAGTGCTCATATTGAAACACGAAATGATCAATGCATAGTAAACCCTGAAATATAGAATAAGACACTAATTAACAAATGTAAGCATTGTTCATTACAAATATATGTATTTGAACAGAGACATAAATAAGTTATTTATGTCTCTGATTTGAATAAACGTTGTCACATTTCTAAACGATATATTTGAATGCAGGTTTTAAATGTTCGAATAATTCATAAATTCTACACTTTGATTGGCTAGATCGTGATCCAGCTATACCAGTGGTCTTAACACGATCGGATTTCTTACGAAATACATTTTCTCCATATAACGTCATTGGGGGTTTTTACACGGTACCAAAAAGCCGGTAAGGAACATTTTTTCAGGTCATCTGACCACTCGCAACTTCTCGGGCCTTTCCGACAGAGCTCCGAGCTCTGCCGAAAAGGAAGCTGCGATTGGTCATCAGACACATTTACACGTCAGACAACGAATGAATCGTGACTTACGAAGATTGATATCTCATAGATGTGGAACGATATTTATGTTCTTTTCTTGGCAATCATATATTAGTAGTTTAACACAGGTCGTAGTTTCTGTTAACTGTTTGCATTTTAAATTGTTTATCTTTAACTCAAGGCTTATTATCGGAGAGTTTAGCTATATAGTACTGTCCTATATCGAATTCATGTGATAAAAAGTACATTCATTATTGCAATAAAAAAGGCACTTTTTGCGGAATTCAGGTTTCGGTCATGAGGTGGTAAAACGGCTGGATAAGATCGGATTCACGGTGTTTGCGGGTGTTTTACATCCGGACGGTGAGGGGGCGAAAGTACTGCGGGACACCTGTTCGGAGAACCTCCATATTGTCAAGCTTGACGTCACCAAAGCAGACGACATCGAGAAGGCGCGCGAATATGTGGAGAAAGTGCATCAGGAGACGGGTTGTGGTGAGATAGATTTTATCAAATTTCAGAAAGAAGTTGCACGTTTTACGTTGTAAACAACATACCTGGTACTATAGTAATTTGCAGTCGTGAAACATTTTTAAGGAAGGTGTGTGTCGTCTGCGATGTTTCTAGATAATTATTTCTAATTCCCTATGGATTGTTATATCCACACATCCAATTTTGAAATCAAAGATAACTATAACAGACTTTTTGATTACTGTGTAGCTTTCATTCATATACACAAAATCTTATTGCAAAAGTACCTTGTCCTGATATTGATGATATAATGCCATTATTAACAGTATATACGGGTGTTTATTCTAGGACTGTGGGGCGTGGTGAACAATGCTGGTATAGACCTGTACGGAGACGTCGAGTTCCTGACGCTGGATTTGTACCGACGTGTAGCAGACGTAAATCTCTTTGGAACCATCAGCGTCACCAAAACGTTTTTACCATTGATAAGAAAATCAAAAGGTTTCCTGATCATTTTTTTCTTAAGGAAATAGAATTGATGATACTGGTAATTTATTTCGCAGCTGAGTTATACATGTATTGTTTTTAAAAGTGTGCGGATGGATCAAGTGATCAAATATTGTGAAAACCACGAGTTTTCCAAAATTGATTTGTGAACCTTTCCCCACTCAAAAAGAAAAAAAAGTATGTCAATCGGGTTACTCAAGGAATAGGAAATCATTTTTTGATTATTATGAGGTGATCAAATACGGTCGGGGTGATCAAATCCAATAAAGCCCGAGGGCTTTAAGATAGATTTGATGACCCCGGACCGTATTTGATCAAAGAATGATTCCTTATTACTTATATCTATATAATTTTCACCAATTCAATCAATAATTGACAATTATATATTACATTTTTGACATTTTTATGTTATTTTCATGTCGTATTATTATGTAAACCCGGCCCGATTGCGCCCCACAATACGTCATTTGCGGCATTGATGAAATGTATTGAACTATACAAATTTGAATCACAGCATTATCTCAGACAAAGGCACTGGAAAATGTAATCTTTTTATCAAACACTTTATAAATGTGTATAACAGAGCAAATGCTCTTCATTGGAATTTGGAAGTAAGAATTGAGACGTTCAAACTCTATGCGTGATCGATATAATTATAGTAAAATCCAGAAAAGTACCAAACTTTAGGAACATGGATTAAATACATGTAGCATCCATTTATGTCGTAAATTTGTTTCTATTGAGCAAAAAATAGTCTAATGACTAAACGTTTACGTCTTTCCCTCGGGAAAAGTTCGGCCATTACTATGTAGCGTAATGGAAAGAATGCTACCCATTCTACCAGAATGGTTCCATTACTCTATGGTTATGTAGGTGAACAGCCCTTTAATTGTACTCCATTCCGTGTATGCTGACGAGGCTCTGTCAATAAACATGGCCGTAACTATTAATTATCGACTCTCTTTTTTTCTATGTACTTTTCTTCTTCGCTTCGAAACGTCTTTGAACTTTAAGGTCTGAACTTCAAAGACTAAAGAAATTGGAGGCTTGAAATAAAACAAAGATTTAAGTGACAGTCGCTGATGTTGATATGTACGATTCCCCTTGGTGTATAATAGTTTTCGTGAATTCTCATAAACATTTCCAAGTTCATTTTGACATTCATTTTTTGGAAGCTTAAACGACTTCTGCTGCTGTGATTTTAAAGAGGTTTCCACCTTTTTTTCCGAGTAAAAAAAGGGGGTAGTGGGGATGTGTTTTAAGTATTTATGACAAAAAATGTTAACAATTTAAAAGTTTATCAATATAAACTTCAGTTTTTAATATGTTAATTAAACTGATATATGAATAAATATTAAATGAGAATGACAGAAAGAGGTTCCAAAAGAAGAAAAAAAATTAAAAAGAGAGTTCTTTTCAACAGGACGAGTGGTCAATGTAACCAGTGTAAAGGGAAGGATCTACTACCCCTGTGTATCGGCCTATGGGGTAACCAAGCATGGCATCGAAACCTTCTCGGACTGTCTCCGTGTGGAGATGGCGAGATTTGGCGTGAAGGTATCCCTCGTGGAACCCGGAAACTTCAGTACCTGTACAGCCATTGTAAAAGGAGAAAACGTAAGATTGTTACAGAAAATGGCGTTTCTATCAATTTTTAAATAGTCAGAAAAATTTGGTGATTAAGTCTGTTCAAGCAATGTCATTTATTTATTTATTATTTTTTATTCTGAGGGCAGTACCAACGACTACTTAAGGCTAGAGATGCTATGTGGGAGGCGGCATCCCCGGAAGTTAAAGATACTTATGGGAAGGAGTACTTCTTTGCGCAATATGAGAGACTTTCTCACCTGACGTCATCCTACCCCAACTGTGACCCTGTAACGGATGCAATAGAAGATGCCCTGGCGAACGAGAACCCGGCCGCTAGGTACCTAGTCGCTGGAGGGTCAGGTCTCTACGACGACTGTGTAGGTTACTCATTTTTTTAAAGCAACAAATACTATTTATACACAACATTACATTGTCATAGGGCATGCCTAAAGCATAGAGGCTTGGCAATGAGAATCGCGTGAATTTTTTTATTTTTTTTTGGGGGGGGGGGGGGGGGGGGGGGTGGGGGGAGGGTAAGGTATTAAAATCCGTTCAGTACGAGCTGCAGTTCTAGCAATCAGCATATGCTTTTCCTAAATAAAGTAAGCCATGATTTTGTTGCTTCGGTTTGATATAGTTTGTTGCATATTACTGTAGTTAAAATGAATTATTAGGGTATATTTTTTCAATTGTAGATACTAGCGAGATTTATTAACGTTCTTCCAACTTGTGTCATGGACTATTGGTCAACCAACTGGGTGACCAAAGGTCTACCAAAGATCAAAGCACTAGACAAGAGTTCTACAAAGTGATTGGCGATCTTCTCACAAAAGATATAACAGACCCAGCTATAAGCCCTCAAAAAAGAGGAGAAATACGAAAGAAGATTTGATTTTTAATAATCCATATCAATGGGTGTGGCATCCTAGTGTGATTAACATCACTATTGAACTGTGGGTTGAAGTCAGTCATATAAGGACATGCAAGTAAACTCAGAAAAATTACAGGCTAAATCTATGTCCATTAAAAAACTGAAAAAATTATATTCGTTGTGTGGAGTGCATTTAATAGAGCAGCTTGCTATAAAATGGAGGGCTATATCTCAAAAGTTTCGAAGTTATCAACCTATTATTCAGTTCAGAGTCAACCAGAGTTTTGATCACTGTAACTCTAAAGGAATCATTCTTGTGTTAGATTTCAAACATTGCTGTTTTAATGAAGCTAAATAAAACTGGTTTAACTATCTTTTTATTATTCAGATAACAATATCATGCCATTATCAGAACATGCAATGTACATACACGTACATGTAAATATTTATTTTTCTTCTGTTTAAATTTTACTGAAATTCAATAGTGAAAAATAGAATAACAAATTCAAGGATGAAAAAATCTGTCTTGCTTATAAATGCAAGCAGCTAGATTCTATTTCAACACATGTAATGTGTGATAACAAAATAAAACTAGAATCGTCTCCTGGAGACTATAACCTTTAATCGCCTGTTCTATAAAGCAGAGGAAATAACACTGACCAAATGGTTTTGTATAGAGATCATGACACACCCTTTGATCAAATAAACCCTATTCACGATGTTAAAATTTCACCTTTACCAAATGACAAGTACCTGTGCTATATCAATATGAGTACTAGTGTATTTAGACTCAAGATTTGACAAGTTAAATTTTCTTGCATCTTTAAATATGGTGATCTTGTATGGAACACAAAATGATCCCCAAGGTCACAGTGTACCTTAAGGCAAGAGAAAATGGGTATATTTAGTTACCATGGTTACTGGCACTTGACTATCGTAAGGCCATGACCACTTCTTGACATGACTTTACTCTGACCTTGAACTTTAACCACTAATCATTAATCAAAGTCATTCTTTTTTCATTTATAAATCCTTGAAAAAATTCTGAATTGAAAAATGATGATCTTGACCATAGGTTTTAGACTATCTGTATTGTACATAAAATCTTGTAACTTAGGCCGAATGGTTTGAATTTACAACAGATATCAGTATTTAAACCAACAATGTTAAAGTTACAAAACATATACTTCCACAGACAAGCTTACAAAAAAATGGACATACATTCTTAGGTACATCTCCAACATTATGAGGGGTGTGTGAATGATTGCTGTTACAAAAGGTACAATACCTCACCTTGGATGGCTTTCACAACCACATTAGGTCAGGGCGTTCCACATTTACAACAAAATTTGGTTCTGTGTATCAAGACAAAATAACTTAAAATAGTGTCCTTGAAAAAAAAAACAATTTTCTTCAAGTTTACAGATCTCCAATGTGGTCCCTTGACCCTTGACACAGAAGTCATGAATGGGTGCACAACCTCGGTACAGTGTCGCCTGACATAGTGTTTGTTAAATTGGTAGTTCCATGTCCCATAACACTGATAGGATCACCTGTTGAGTAGTCTGTAATGTAATGTCAAGTCTCCACTTTGTTTCCAAATGAAATGTTTGACCGTTCTAAGGTCCATATTTGCATCAAGAACCTGAAAATAAATAGCCAAAAATAAATGTGTGTATCAATTTTGCTCCTTGTTGTATTCATTCAAACATTTTGATAAATACCAGTTGCTTGTTTATCTCAACAGAAGTTACTTTAAATATCAGTATAAAGTTATGCAAAACACAATAGTAAAATACATGTAGTTTACAATAAACATGCTAAGAATGAATTCACACTCATAGAAAAGTCAGTTTCATTTCCCAAAGTCTTAAATAATATAATAAATATGAAGAAAATATAAACAAAACTGATCTGTTTATGATTTGTACCTGGTCGTTACAAAGGAGTTCCACTTTTTCGGCAGCCAGTTTACTAATGTCCTGAGCCTCTTTTTCATGGTCACCGCTTTCACCTGACTGGTGCCCGTTTTCAACTCCCTGCCTTAAAACCTTTTCATACACATGTTCTATCACCTTTCTCACCTGTATCATATCACTCGCTGATAGACGGTCCCTGGAAGTAGAGGAGGGAGTTATTCTTGTACCAAATATCAAATTGACAATATTTTGACATACCGGTATATTGGGCCCAATATTATGATATCATCCATTTTAGACTCTAAACATCGAGCATGGCACACAAAATAATGCATGTACAGTTTTTTTTATCATAGTTGATAATAAAATAGTTAGATACAACATACAGCATTAAAAATCAGAAGGTACAGTCTTACTTTGGTGCTGTTTTGATCCCACTATTTGGATATTGTAGAAGAAAGAATGCAATTTTGGTCACAGTTTGGGACATGTTTTTCTGAAATAAGCAGAACAAATTTAAGACCTTTTCCAAAAAATAACTTCTTAAACAATAAATAAATATTAAGATTGAAATAATAATTTGATGATCAAAACAATCAATGGAACTGACATGAGCAAGAACTTCAGCTGCCCAGGAGGGGACTTCTTCATTGAGACATTTCTGCTGTGTCTCTTTGTCTGCATCCCTGCAGAGGAAAGGATGGAAATGTGCTCGACCATGACCGTCATCACAAGTACTGTCAAAATAGTCAAAAAGTAAAGACAGAGGTTAATGATCACATAGTGGCCTTAACAAAAATTTATAACGGTAACCATAATTACACAGGCACAAGTTTTGATTTCTGCCTATTTTACCATACATTTAAATCAAACATTACAGAATAAGCCTTTGTCAGAGTCAGTGCGTCTTTCTTTTTTTTTTTTGCTGTATACATGTATGTGCTTGTATTTTATATGCTTGAAGTTTGATAAATTTCTTTACTGTAAACAAACTTTTATTCAAGACAACTTAATTTTGCAATTTACCAGAGAAAACTGATTCGCAATGACTCTTTTAATGCGAACCAGACTCATTTTGTTATAACACCCCTACAATAAAGACTAATTTGCAGTGAGAAATATTCGAGACAACAACGCTCTTATGAACCTGGTGAATATATCTCGCACGTGAATAAAAGTTGGTTTCCAGTATCTTGATTGAAATTCAAGATGATTAATTTTCTTGTAAAATTCTCTAACAGCAAGCATCACAAGATTATAACCATATAATGTACGACATTCTGTATAAGCAATATCTAATACTCTGTGTAATGGGCCATTCCTAGTGGTGTGTGCTGATTGGTTGTGTTACACAGAACAGAGCTCAGACATTGGCTAAAGGAATACATACTTGATTAGGATGGGTGTGTGCTCTGGTACCGAAAACAGTAGAGGATCAGCCACCTCCCTCATCCCATCTGTAATAAACAATGTTTAATAATTCTCCTTATCCAAATTATTTCAATTCAAATGAAACAAAAAAGAAATCAATGTCAAATGATTTTTTATAAAATACATGTATAAAAGAAATTGAATAATAAGGCAGTTAGAGAGACATTTAAACAAGGGCTTAAATAATTCAGTTTATCCCTTTAAAAAACTAACAGTAAGTTTTTACCTTGATTCTCGTACATGTGAGACTTTGGCCAATGCTCAAACAGGGCACGTAAAAGTTGTTGGCCTAGGTTTACTGAAATGTTAAAGGCATGTTTGTTATTTATCTAGCATTATTTTACAGTTGTCCCCCTTAGATTGCAGCATGGATTGTTTCTTTGGAGTTCATGGCAAATTGTAAATACAAAAGAGAACTGATATCTCATCTGACATATCAATTTTGGGTTTTTTATTCCAGATTTTTTGAAGACTAAATGAAAAAAATTTAACCACCACAGATTTACTTGATACGAAATACATGTAATTCATATATAATATATTATTTACTGATGAAATGAAATAATAGATATCTTACTTTTGCAATCTTCCCACTCAGATGGTGGATTTATGCCAAGTTCTCTTATGGATGAAACCCAGGCAGAAAAAACATCTGATTCATCTAAATGTATTGTTAATAACTGCAAAAGAACAACAGAACATTTCTTACATAGCAGTCAAAGGTGTAGTTTAAAAGGAATCCATCTTGCAGTTTCTTGTTTCTAAGTGTTTTGCAAGCACAGATTCGTTTAATCTTCACAATTTGAAATTCAAATTTTAATCACTGTAATCCATTCCCCCACAAGAGACAATATTTTAATAGAGAACTATTTTCTTACCCCTATTTTGAGATCTACTGTAAACCAATGTGGGACATGGATCATCTTGAACCGTTTCTTTATCTCCTCTTCAAAGCTGACCTTTCCCAGGTTCTCAATCAGCCGAGCCTGAAATGGTTATATTTCGTTAAAACAGAAACACCATATACTTTCATCAGAAACCACATGATTATTATATAAGTTACAGGTAATCTCTGCGAAATTCAACTTGGCAAGGATATTTGGATCTACCCTTTTGAGTGAAGGGCAAGGTACAAGAACATATCTACAGGAACATGTAGACTGTATATGCTTTTTCTAGTGAAATGAAAGATTTTTTTACACAATTTCAATATCAATGAATCTAAGATGTGCATATATGTACATTTATAAAGCTAAGAATACTGTATCAATACTAATATTATATCATCATACTCTATTCTGAAACAAATGTACATTTCTACATTAAATTATAAATACTGTAGATTCCTTATTTTATGCAAGTACTTAATTCTGTGTTTCCATCGTTTTGCATCAAATCACAAGAATATAAAATCGAGAGTGCCAAATTTTTATCATAGTTTTATTTAGTTTACGTTTTTCCATAAAATAAAAGCAAGATTTTAAAATCCGTGAGATGTTCTCGCAATTTTACATGAATTAATTCCTCGCGTTTAATTAGGAATTTTTAGTAAGTTCTAATTTAAGTTTGAGTTGTATAAAGACATCCATTTCAGGAAAAAACTCATGAAAAATCAAGACATGTACATGTACCAATACAATGACAGAATCTTGTTATTGATTATCATAATTCTAATTTAATTAGCTGAGAGGATCTCTGACTGATACTGTAGATTCCTTTTTATTATGCGAGTATTAATTCCGCGATTCAACCGTTTTCCATCAAATCGCGAGAAAATAAAATCGCCAATGTCGAATTTTTATCATAGTTTTTACGAAGTTTACATCTGTCTGAAAAAGAAAAGCGTGATTTTTAAATTCGCGAGATGTGCTTCTCGCGATTTTACACAGATATTAATTCCTCGTGTTTAATTAGGAATCTACAGTATTTGTTGTTGTACAGAGACTTACACTGAGGACGTTCCACAATGCTACATTGTTCTCTGTGTCTTTGGTTAGTATGTGACATTTGTCATTTAATACATGGTACTGTCTGATGCTGGAACCACCTGTCAAATCAGAAACCAAAGCAAAATAAAGTTATAAAAAAAAAAAAAGAATTATGATTGAATCGCATAAAAAGTCAAGCAGTTTTGATTCATATTCTCAAAATATGCAATGGAAATGGCCAAGATGCAACAAATTAAGAGGTTGTCTCTATTGTTAAAATACAACAATATTTATTCATGGGGCAAAAAAATGAAAAAAACAATATGAATACCAGTATAATATTTGGATATACAACAAATCCATTTATATATATTTAATTTGTGCATGTCATTTTGTCTTTCTTGCTGAACATGTTAACAATCCTTACGCTATCTCTCTTTAACAACTACAACTCTATTAATTTATCAAATAAATAATCTATCAAATTTAAAATGGGGCAAAATCTAGCTTTGCAACCACTGGCAATAAAAACTTGCTTGATCTTTAACCTACATGTACACGTACACATATTGTCATACATTACTGGTGCTGTACATACCTTTAATGTGTATAAGATAACACGTGTACTCAGTACTGACAAACTACAGTGTAACACTCTACAGACCTCGAATACAGACTTTGTTTTTGTATAAATACTGTACTGGTATTGTACCAACCTTTGATTGTAGAGTTGGGCTGTGTATACACTGGTTTGATATTTTCATTGTCATATTCCCCTGACAGTCTTTTCTGTATATTCTTCAAGGACTACAAAAAGAAATCAAATTGTATGTCAGATCATAAATGAAGTACTTCTGTTTAGTTATTGAAGAAATTAATATGATACAACTTCCAGTTCTAGCAATCTTGGCAAATTAAAACCAATTGTTATAGGTTTTAATTAAATTTCTTACTAATGATACATTAATTTTCAAAATGTGAAAAGCAATTTTGTTAACTCCTATGATCAATAAATAATGATATTAAACATTGTCATTACAATATTCCCACTATCGACCCCATGCTGAAAATGTATTTTATTCTTATAAGAATGTTGCAACAGAGACATAAATAACAGAGATTGGCAACTCCACCATTAGCTTGTTTTGTCATTGAAAAATGTTACGGGACCAACCTTACTTTGAGAACTACATATTAGTAAATTGATATATTGATCTAAAACCAAAAGTATATGGTCACCAACTGCCACCTGAAACTCCTCTTTTAATATTGTTTATAAGATACAAACTCATGAAAATATAATATTTTGAATGTTTTGATAATAGGATTTAGCTGTTTTTATTTCGATATATTTGTTCATTAGAAAGATATAATGATTTAAACTTGGAATACTTTACAAAAGGGACCGCGAGATTTCGATCAGTTGCCAATCTCTGCTATTTATGTCTCTGGTTGCAATGAAAACTTCCTTGCAAATCAATAATAAAATCAAACATGTCATGTTTGTACTAAAGACTCTAAGAATGTAGACAATGGACTTAGGTAGCAATGTAACTATAATGCTCATGCTATTTTCTGTTGAGCATTAATGAAAAGAACTAAAATTTGAAGTTCTTGAGAACAAACCCAGTTTTTGATGGTGGAGTCTGTAGTGGACACCCACATGGAGTCATAGTCTGTGTCCCCTTTCACAAGTTCCAGCTAAAATAAATCAATCTTGCATTATTTTTTCTATTTATTGTAAATTACTTATGTACATCACTTTGTAAAAGTCTATTCCAAAGACAGCATTACCGTAAGTGATATTCTGTTCAACCTAACATGAATTATCAAATTTAGATATGGGATTTCTATCACTACAGACAAGTGTTGCTAAAAATAATTTTAAGTCTAGTCAGCACTAAAAAAAATGTACCTTGATACAATCTTTCAATATCTTGCATTTATTTTTCTATTTACTGTAAATTACTTGTAGACATGTACAAGGTAGATTCTATTTTAATGCCAATGAAAAATGATATTGATTCAAACTAACATGAAATACATTTGTATCATATTTAAATATGGGATTTCTATCACTTAAAACAATCAACACTTAAAATAAAATTTCATCAAAAGCCTAGTCAATACTGAAAAAAAAATGTACCTCGGCAGTCTTTCAGTAAATTAAGCTCCCATAAATGATAGTGTCAACAAAGAAATATCAGAAGTGTACCTTCAATATGGGTGATTTTTCCTCACATATAAGAGTTCTGTAGTCGGGATTCAGTAGGTCTGTGGCCCAGACCCTCCTGTCTCGCCCCCCTGAGTAGACTGTGGTAAAAGATTCATTGGCTTGTAGAGCCCACACGCTGTCATCATGGACACGGTAAGTGGCCACACATCTCTGCTGTCCCAGGGACCAGAGGCGTATCGTTCCGTCGGAACTACCAGACAAACACTGGAACAAGAAATTATGCTCAGGACTCAGAGATTGCTTAAGAAAATGGTAGATTGACTTTTAATCTTTGTGGAAACTACTGAGTTGTTACATGTACTATTTAGAAATGTGGAACATTCATTCCTAAAGCTGATAGTAAAAATTATTTAAACAATAAAATACTTTCTTTGGTGATTCATGCGGGATATGAAGGTGGCAACATTGCAGAAAAAATACATAACCTGCGTTAATGGGTTATGTAAATTTTTTCTGCAATGATCGCTACCTTCATAACCCACATGAATCATCAAAGAAAGCATTTTATCGTTAATATTTAAATTTTTCTTTTAACAAATTAATAAATTGACTGTTAAGAAGACCGGTAAGTTAAATTAACTAAATTATTGTTAACGTACATCAGTATGTTAAATAAAATGAATAGCCAAGTCTTCTTAAATGGGAATTTGAGTCTGACATCATCATGATTATTTCATACAGTCCGTGATTTTTCTAAGGTCAATAAAGGTTTTGACCAATCAATAAACGGGGCGTGTGGATTTCAGTCCTGTCAGTTTCTACATATAGCTATGAATTACCATATTTCCATAAGAAATAGAGGGAATCATACTTGGTGGATGAAAATATATTCTAATAAACTGCAGTTATTGTTATAAGATACCAATTCGGATACAAAGTTCATAAATATAACTTAAATAACAAGCTTGCTTTTTCAGTCTGGCAACAAACAGAATTTCCTAGGCATACATATTTTGTGGATGTTTCTTGGGTGATGGCAAACAATGTAAATAAGCAATACCTGTGTTCCGTCCCTGTTCAACACCAGAGCCCTGACATTATCAGTGTGTCCCTTCAGCCTCATTATATCCTGGGGACCCCTTGTATCCATGACCCCCACGGAGTACACCCCCACTGCTTTCTCAGTGGATCCACAGGCTAGAATTGTCCCAGGGGGGTTGATAGCTAAACTGTAGATAGAGGACTTCTCATGGACTTTGGACTCTGTAATTATTCATAGATTAAAATTTATATTATGTGTCAATAATTTTGATGATGCAAGAATATTCCAGTTTCTGATGGCCAAATGGATTTTCTTAATTATATGACAAACACTTTTAATTTTCATTAATCATTTACCTATCCTTTATACAAATGCAAAACTACTGATACTGTTCAAATAATGAAGATGTTGGGGGCAAAATGTTTCCCTGTATTACCGATACATAAATGATATTCATTGTATCATTAAACACATTAAATTGTATCTTTGTTTTAAACTTTACCAATATTATGTTCCAGTAGATGTTTGTGTGCATTGAAAAACTCTTTTGGAAACAACCTCTTACATAATAATGGTAGGGTGTTTGAGAAGTCTACTTTCCCATCAGAATTTTTACCTTTGACATTGTTATTGGTGGAGGTAAGGGCTGCCAATTCTTCGACATCCCACAAATATATTGTCTTGTCTAAGCCTGCAGATGCTACCACCTCAACATCCTTGGCATACGCTAGACATTTAACATAGTCCTGCAATGTTAAGAGCATCTTGCTATTACAAAATATCTTCATACAAGCAGCATTCTGAAACAGAATGTGCTTAGTCATATCAATTGACGTGAAGGTTTATAATCATCCATCTACAAAAATTATTCATAAGCAGCAATCGTCTCAAAAATTGCTTGCTTGATTGTTTGGTGTTTAAATTCACATCAAGATTCTTTCACTGTAAATGGAGGTGTCTCAATGAATGTTACTTCTTTGGGGTTGAGAACTTAATCCCAGTAATTAACTGTATTTCTAGCAATATACATGATATGTGCCAACATGTGTGAGATTGTGGATTTCTTACCCTGTGCGGACGTAATGTAGCCATACAAGTTCCTTCATGTGCATTCCAGACTTTAATTGTACTGTCGCTAGAAGCAGATAACACTGTAAAACAAAAATAACAACTCAACAATTTTCAATACAGTAGACTTATTTTATACATGAATAGAATTAACACAACTCACAATATTTACAATGAGATAAACATTTCATTTTACATACAGTACTGTACTTGAACATTTTTTTTTCATATTCACTTCATTCTGCTTTATGTCTGATTACTTTGTATGGATGCTACTAAGTGTTTGCATGAATAGTACTTTATACTTCATTAGATAGATTAACCAGTGCATGTATAGATAATACACTGTACTTGCATGAATGATAATGAATCTGAATGTGTTTGATTACTTTTGTTCATGTATGAAAAATCTTGTGAGATGAAGTAAAAATTTCTCTATTAATGAAAAGTTCTACCATATAGCAAATTATCACAATCTTTCAATGACTTTAAGCCATTGAATATGTATTAAGAAAAAAACCCACATTTATTAAACATTATTTGTTTATTACTTATTCAATAGGTAAAGCAATAATTCCATTATCTTAATAAAGGTCAAATGCACAAACAATTCAATTGAATACATTTTCACTCAAACTGTTAACATGACGGTACATGAGGTACATACATTGTATATACATACATGTATATAAATATTTAAAAATGTAGATATATTGTCAGAGGTACAGTATAAATTATCTAAAAAATAAGAAATCAGTACAAATGTTCCAGGAGGACAGACTGATTCATAAATTTCATGTATAAATATACAGAGTGTTTTGAGTTTTTTAAGTTTTAAAGTAGACAATATTTCACAAAATTTAAAGGTGTTTGGTCTTTCACAAAATCTAGGTTCCAAGTATTTTTGTCTAATACATGAAAGAGCATTACATTCTATCATAAAATGCATTTCATCGGCTATTTGATTATTATTACATAAGTTACGGCATCTTTTATTAAGAGGAATGCCTATCCATCGACCAGTTTCTACAGAGAGTCGGTGATTTGACGTTTGAAATTTAGCAAATATTTTTCAAATTTTGATGGTAAAATACCCAAGTACTTTTCATATCAAAAAGTTAATTTACAAGTTTTATATATATATGACCTTTGGAAAAAGAAAATAAAATATGTCGTAGGTACGCATATCATAGGGATTTTCATTTATGAAGGAAATATAGAGCTATTAATATGCGGTTTTGCTTTATTTTATAAGTCGCTACATGTGAAGACTCAGAAGCCCTTCAAACGCTTATGTTTTACCCGCTGAAATACGGCCTGAATAAATAAACATAGCAGTGTAAACTTCCGAACCTGTAGAACTTGTCGCCATCTTATGATATGCGTACCAAATGGTACACATATCGGCTTAATACCAGTGAATATCAGCCAAGTGAACCTTTTCTGCACAAACTGGTCTTTGAGTCCTTGCTTGACAGCATTGGTAATCCAATTAACATTTACAACTGACAGGATTATCAAGCAAACTGAAACAAATCCTTTTCTAAGAACAACACCTGAATGTGCTTGCAATGAAAATGTTGGACAGTAAAACTTACTTATCCTTCCTCGACAACATAGCACTATATCATTGACCCAGTCAATATGATGCTCCATTGATTTCAGAAAGGGATCCTACAAGTAGAAATAAGTATAAATAAAATGGACCCTAGTTAATGTATTGTCTTTATCATCACAATATAACATTCATAAATATGATTTAAATAACAATCAAGTACTGTCAAATGTCAATGAAAGTTTAATATACACTTAATTCATAGGTCAAATGTTCGTATGTGAATGTCTTTATGGATATAGGACATTAAGAAAAATTTAATTAAATAATTTTGCAGCAACTGAAAAGGACATTCTTTTATCAGTGATTCATATGTTTAACTTGACCTTACTATTGCTGTTATCACCAAGTAAAATGAAAATGTATAACTCATCAACTGACCTTTTTCGTACGGGTATCCCATATTCGTATAATGGAATCTCTTCCAGCCGAATAGAGCCTTTTCAAATCTGGATCATGCTGAATGGCATTAACTCCTGATCGATTGTATTTTTCAACTTCATCTCTTATGATAAATGAAATCTGCAAGCATTAGAGGAAATTCGAAATCGTAGAAAAAATCGAATACAGGTGTTAATTGAAAAAAAAAAAAGCAATGTTGCATAAGGTGTGGAACTAATTTATGTTGCATTTTACCTGAACCTTTTTCTTCCCTTGTCCAACTGAGCTCCTGCCGAGAGAAGACATCATACATGATAATTTACAATATTTGGGAAATGTTTTCGGGCTCGGTTTTCTTGCAGGGTATAGAGTAGTTCGTTCTAAGAACATTTCGAGTTCTTTTATCAAAAGAAAGTACACGCAATATGGATGCATCTGGTACCTGTAACTTAAACAATATTTATTGAGTTAAGAAAAATGCATTTACAATCGGCAATGTCACTGAATGTCGTGGAATCGCTTTGATTGCGCGGATCTAGAGGGGTGGTGGGTGGGGGTGGGGTCCGGACCCCCACCCCTTGGAAAATTCAAATTCACATAGTAAAATTCCCGGACATAGGCCTCGGACCCCCCTGGAATATAAATTTTCCTCCGGGAAAATTTTCTGGATATGCGCATGTTGATAACAAAGAGATGAGAGGTGCAAATTCCATGAAGATATGTAAAATGAATCACAATCGGCTTTCTTAAGAAATAGAGGAGAAAGTACTAAGTAGATGTAAATATGAAAGAGTTATTTTAAAACATCATAAAATTTTGCAATAAAAAATTGGAAGAAAATAACGAAATATACAAAAAATTCATATTGTATATTAACCTTACATCATATTTCAAAACAGATGCTCTAATATTTACGTCAAATTAATCTAAATAATGGGGATCCAAATGATACAAGTTGAAAGGACATCAAATTAATTAGCTTTGATATGAGTGCAATTATCTAACTAATAAATATTTTTTATAATTCAGTTAAATAAGTCAGATTTATTAGGTCTGTTTCAAATGTTTGTCATAATTCAGATATCTTCTTTACCAATACCATGACAATTAAATAGAAATGCAAGGAAATATATAATTAATTTTTTCAACCCTTTTAACGCCATCAAATTCAGCAGTGTAATTCACTGCATAAGGGGGTAATTTTTTTAAGTTAGAAAAACCATGTGTTTTCATCGTCATTCAGTCATAATTAACGATAATTATAGCGTGTATAGCTTTAATACTATGAATAGAATATAATTCATTTCCAAATTAGGGCCTCATAGGGCATGTATAACAACTATGTTTAAATACAAACAACATAAATACACAAACAGTAGGACTATGTAAATGACGTCATAACTAAATATCAGCTATTTTACAAAATATTACGCACATTCATAAAACCAGCATCGAGAAGTCAATAAAATGAACTTTATGTACATATGGGCATATAGTAATATCATATATTAATTCCGAATCAAGATTACACGTAGCATAGGAAATGCGTATGGGTTAAAATAGAATGTGACGCACCTACCGATCTGTTTATTTCGGAGATGTTCATACCTTGTATAAAACATGGGGAAAACAAACGTTTAATATACAAATAGCTAATTCGTCCGAAAAAATTGTAATTCGTCCGAACAAATAACTTATTTGTCCGAACAAATAGCTAATTCGTCCGAACAAATCCTAATTCGTCCGAAGAAATCTTAATTCGTCCCAGCAAATAACTTATCCGTCCGAACAAATCGTAATTCGTCCGACCAAATAACTTATTCGTCCGAACAAATCCTAATTCGTTCGAACAAATCCTAATTCTTCCGAACAAATAACTAATTCGTCCGAACAAATAAAATATATTCATTTTTTCATCTGGCCCTTCCACGCCGCCATACATATGCATGTATATATAAAACATGATTAAAATAATTGAAACGTTCAAATTTTATTCTCATGTTTAAAAAAATATAACTTTGGCGTATCAAAACAGTAACCACAAAATATAAAACACCGCTATAAATCCACATGATCAGTTTCTCAACTCGACTTTTCAATATGTGCGGCCCAATACATGCAAACATAGTTTTGAAAATACGCTAATTGAAAATGAATATCATTTGTTTTCGTCTAACACATCCGTAAAAGCAACTGCGTTCGATTACATACATGTATCTGTTATATGAAATTTCTTTTCGCAACTCAGGTATTTGTAAAACAAACACAATAGATTAAGTACCATTTTAAAAATACCAAATTTATAAATACTTATTGCCTGTTTCAGCAGATTTTCCATGGTCATAATTGCAAGAAGCCGCAAACTTATTTATATATTTACATTCACTGTCACCTCTATTTCTTTAAAAGCAAACTGATTGTGATAAATAGCGCTATAGATACTGATGGGGTTGATAATCATGATGTCATACTCAAAATCCCAGACTGATGTACATTAACAATAATTCAGCTACTTTAACCTTGCCCTGGCTACTCTTTATGATTAATTCAATAAATTAATTAATTTGTTAATTAAAAAAAAGATGTAAATATAATTAATAAAATGCTACATGTATCTTCGATGATTCATGGTAGCGATCATTGCAGAAAAAAATCTGCAATGCTCGCTACCTTCATACCCGCATGAATCACCAAAGTAAGCATTTATGTAGAATGTACATGTAGAGATTTGAGTTACCTGCTTTTCCTGTTTTTCTTTGCTTCCATAATTTGTATTTTGGGGTTTTAGTTAAAGAGGCATGGTCACGATTTTGGTCAAATTCTATTTTTCTGTTTTTATCACTTACAATGCTTTGGAAATTCATTTCTAATGATCATATGAAATTTGAGAGTCAGTCGTAGAGTTATAAGCAAGATACAGGGCTCACAACTCTTTGTCATGTAAACAAGGCTTGTGCTCTGTTTTTGTTTGCATAGGTTCAATATACCAGTATAAAATCTTTTTCAAGCTGATTTGTCTATCTTCTTATTCGTTTTAAGCATAAATAAACAGTTCCTAAATTTTAACACATTAATTTTAGGTCTAGATCTGGAATTTTCACTCCAACATTCAAAATATAAACAAAAGCTTTGTTTACAAAGCAAAGAATTGTAAGCTCTATAACTAGCTTATAACTCAGCGAAAGATACTCAAATTTTGGTTGCCTTTTAAAAATGCCTTACTGAAGCATTGTAAACATTTAAAAAGGAAAAATAATTTTTGACCAAAATCGTGACCTTGCCCCTTTAAAGGGCACGATTTGAGATCAATTTTTTCCAATGTCTAGAATGGTGATTATGAATGTTTTTAATGCTTTGTCAAAATTTGAAAGTCAAATATTGAGCTACAAGCGAGTTACAGAGGTTAGAATTCTTTGTTAAGAAAACAACTCGAGTCCTGTTATTGTATACATGTGTTGTATTGATATAAGTTTCAATATAATGTTGCTTTTTGTTGTTGATAAAATTATTTATGAACACAATGAATCCGGTTATCTTGTTTGTCACAAGTTATTTTGTCAAATAAATGGTAATTACTTTACTTTACATTATTTGTAAACAAAAATGCCCATCCCTTGGAGACCTCTGCGAAGATAATGAACGGAAACTGCAAAAAAAAAAAAAGAAGAAAGAAATGGAATTTTTCTAAGTCCAATGGGCGTAACTCTGTCAAAACTTTCTAGATTGTACCCAAAATCAAAGTTGACCATGATATTTTTATGATAAACCTGTATTCCAAATTTCATTTGAATATGTGCAACCTCTGCGAAGAAAATGAACGGAAACTGCTAATAATTGGAATTTTTCTAAGTCCAAGGGGCATAATTCTGTTAAATATCCCTCAATCGTACCCAAAATCGAACTTGACCTAGATATTTTTATAATAAATTTGTATTATAAATTTCATTTCAGTATGTGCAACCTGTGCGAAGAAAATGAACGGAAACTGTTGGTGGACCGACCGACCGACAGCAGCAAATCAATATGCCCTCCCTTCTTCGAAAAGTAATTTTTTTTCATCAACTACCAAACTCTGGAATAATCTCTCTTATCTCACGAAACAAATTCCTTCTCTATCAAACTTAAAGCGCATATTGCAGAGCAAAAATGTTATTCCTAATTACTATTACTTCGGTCATCGCAGAATTCAGATTCTTCATACCAGGCTTAGACTTATTGCAGCTCTTTCCTCTCGCAATATAGTAAACAATCCACTCTGCACATGCGGTAAACCTGAAACAAACGAACACTGTCTTCTCGAACGCCACCCATATACCAATGCAAGAATGTAGCACTTCGATAATATACCTTTCCATACTGACGTCAATATTTTACTTGACGGGGATACAAGTCTTTCTTCAGCAAACAATGAAACATTTTTTAAAGCAGTACACAAATTTATTTCAGCATCAAAACGCTTCCAAACATTGCAATTTATCATACATCCTACTTTTTTCTGCTATTTTACTCACCTTGCAATTATTTTCTCCCATAACGTCATTTTTTTTCATACAAACTGTTAGTATAGTATATAATTTTTCATAAACGTGCTTACAAAGACATTCCAACTGCATGGGCACATCAATAATTTAAAGAAGATGGGTGAATAAGGCGTGAAAAATGCCTATTTGAGAAAAGATAGGATACTGTAAAATTAAAATATCAACAAATCTGATAATTTCTTTTTAAAATTATTTGAAAATATTATATTTAACATAAAATTTGTAACCCTTAAATATGTTAGATACTTGGAATATGTTGACCTCCAAATAGTGTCATTTTTTAGAACTTCAATGCGTTTTCTTTTATAGAGTGGGTCTGTCGCTCGATATTTTTGTCATAGTCTAAATAAGGTTTAATTGAAATCAAACCGATCTCAATCAACAAAAACGTGGAGAGATGACCCACCATACTTTAAAAATGTCATTATGTGTATCAACAAATGAACGTTTTAGAAAAAAGCATTGAATACTTATTTTTGGATGTCGTCGGTCCTATAACACACCAAGAGGTGCAGACAAATTCAATACCGCGCGTTAGCTTATGCTTATATTTATATAATTCATTCTGATGACTATTTGTATGAAATATTTGTTTCGTAGCTTTAAAGCCATTCTACACGCTCTTAGTCAGGGATATGAAACAAACACGGAACAGCCATATTAACATGTTATTAAGTTCGCTTCCGCGACTTAAAATATAATGTCAGAAACTTTGTCAAGATATTCTTTTTTATTGACGAATAAATATGATTTAACGATTATTTTCTATGAGTACATATCAAATTGGTTATGTAAGTGTGAACGTTTCATTTAATCTTACAATGATAAATATACTCAAAACACGTGGTGACGTTTATATTTGTGCTCAGGGCGCATGAATTATCAAAGTGTATTCACAGGAAATTGAACGTCGCATATTTCCAATGCAAACGTAAGGGGAAATATACACTAAATGTAAATATAAGTTCGTAAACTCGTGGCCAAAGTAGCATATAGCATTTAAAAACCGCACTTTGTTGTGAATGAAATGGCTCAGTGGTTAGAGCAACAGACAAAATGTAACCTTATAGAGCTTGGGTTTTTAGATTGTGAGTTCGATACCACCAAAACTTTACGTTTTATTTTTTTTCTTGTAATTTGTTAAAATATTCAAAACTGAATATAATAGTTAGAAATTGTTCTTTTGTAAACTTGAATTGTAACTTTATCAAATATATTTAAGTGAAAAAAATAAATTTGAAATTGTATTTAAAGACTAAACCAAATGGGGATTTGCGCTATCTTATCCCCCATCTTCTTTGTAAATCATATTTAAGGAAACGGATCAATATAAGTGTTTACTTGTTTCCGAATCCTAGCTTGATTATGTATCATTGTATATCCATGTTGTATGTTGTATTTATAATAAACTATGGTTTACACTAAAAGGGGGGGGGGGGGGGGCATAATAAGACTCGAGCTTTGTTTACATAACAACGGCTTTTTTCCTCTGTATCTCGCTTTTAACTTGACTTCTAACATTCAGATTAAAATACACAAGTAAATAATTTAATACATAAAATTAAGAATAAAATTTCATCTCAAGGTTCCTTAAAGGAAAATGTTAATCTTTTTTGTAATTAAAACATGCACACCGTTTAGATCTCAGTGGGATTTCTTTTATATGTTATCTGTATACTATCGCCGTAACGTTTCGAAGTCAGTAAACCATACAACAGACATCAGAGATTCGATTCATACAGCGCGCCCACCCCCATCCCACCACACCCCATTCCTTCTTTGCGTGTGAAACACCAAATTTTTGGTTAATACGCCAAAGGAAAGAAGAAAATTAACAAACATATAATGATAAAAGTTTTTAAAAATTTTATTATCTCATTTCTTATGTTTACACTAGTTTACTTGAGTATTTCCCAAATTTTCATGCCATTTGTTGAGTTACAAGCGAGATCTTTAACCCACAATTGTTTGTTACAATGTATGGAAGCGAGGATGTACGTCAGAGAATCTTTATAGTTTAGTATGATCGTCTGTTCAAGACCCACAATGCGCTTTGTGTGTGGTATAATAGGATTAAGACATGCAAGTATTATATATTAATTAAGTATAAACATGTGCTTGGCATGAATCAGGGACGTATATACTAACGTAACTTAGTATATATGACCTTGCATATATTCAGAACAAGCCGATACTTCTGTCTCTGCAATGGAGGATCCCCCCACGAACGATGTCGAAAGCGACCACCATCAAGTTTCAGCGAGTCTCCCCTTACCAACATCTTCGCTAGCTAACTGTCTCGGATCCGCACCGCTCCTCATGAAACCCTTGGCTAGCGCGAAGATGTGATTTTAAATGTAGCTGAAATCATATTGAAATAAGTATATCAAAAGTTATCATCCCAATGATGTCATAATGAAGAAATGAAATCATGGAGGTTGTCTTATTTTGATTAAGTGTTTTTGGAGCAAAATATGGGTGTTCTCTGACAGTTTTTCGACTGGGAAACATCGAGCGCATGCTTGCTCAAGTACCATTTTTAAGTAATATATGTATAATCATATGAACAAAAACACGTGTCAAAATCGTACTTGAGCAGTCCTGCGCTCTATACTCCCAAAGGCAAAATATGAAGGAAAAAAATGACAAATTTTCATTTGTTTGCAAAATTGCGGAAATTAGCCCATTTCACTGACGTCATGGATGAACAGCTATTGGACCTTGATGACTTTTGTCAAGATTAATGTGAATGTTTTATGAAGATTTGATTTTGATACGATACTTCTTAAAAATCATATAAAGGGGTGGGGGCAGATATTTGACGTTATCAAATGTAGTCCTTTTCATTAATTTTTTGATTATTTTTCCATGAAAGAAAGCAAGGCCCTTCATTTGTTCAAACTTGAATACCCTTTACCTAATAATGCTTGAGCCAAGTTTAGTTGAAATTGACCCTGTGGTTCTGGAGAAGAAGTAAAAAATGTTAAAAGTTCACGGACGGACGAACTTTATTTCTTTGCATCTTAATTCTTTTTGACAAACCCTGGACAAAAAGGTATCAGAAAAGCTCATGCTGGACAAAAAGGGATCAGAAAAGCTCACTTGAGCTTCCAGCTTAGATGAGCTAAAAAACAGTAAATGAAACATCAAACTCCTCAATGGCAAGAAGGGATTTATCTCGTTGTTATAAGTATCAACTTTCAAGACCATTTTATACTGTAAAAAAAGGGGGGTGTCTATTGGCTTACATATTTCCTCATCTATTATTAGATATAAGAAAAATCCCGTCCCTTGTTGCTGCCTGCCGTTGATGCCAACTCATCCCAATTATGTAATATTATATTGTTGAGAATTAATATTAATTGTTATTTTTCTGATTCCAATCATTAAACACCTGCAATGACGTCAATTCTAATTCTAAATTTACATGAATAGTATATTCTAAATTAGATGAATAATTTAATGTCACTAATCACACATCTAACACTTATTAAAGAAATAACCCTCCTTTTTACTTACTGGTATATTCCATTCACTAGCTAAACAAACTGGTATTCACTGGAATATGCTAGTATCTTGTGCCAGAGCAAAACTTTTAGAAGTAGTCTCTGCAATTTGTAGTCACCATCTTTTAAGTAATTTTTAAAGCAATAGCCTCAGAATCGAAACACTAATTGGAGGTCAATATGCACATATTTTTAGCTCAGTGCACTGAAATTAATATTGACCTTTTTAAAAATTTACACTACAGTTAACTTGCTATCAATCATATTTTTTCAGCTGAATAATCATGGGACCAAAAACACATTAACTTGATAAAGAAAAAAACGTTCAAAATTTGAGCCATTTTTACATATATTTTGCCTTCTATATACCGATCTTTACCATTAAAAGTAAAAAATGTTAAAGCCTCAGCGGGTTTTGAGCTTGTGATTCACAGATAAATTACTGTGACTTGAACCTATAGAACTTCCCGTTTGACATCAAGGTTGTAAACCAGAAAATTATTTAAAAAGAAGGTATGTGACAATATGGAGGTGCTCCATAAAGCTATGTATAGTAATAAATGGGCATTAATTATAGGAACAATTATGGTTTTGTTAAAAGTTCATTGTATTCATTGCATACATACAAAGGGGCCGCACACGTTTAGGGATATCATCCTTTGATAAAATCTGGCCAAGAGGTTCTGGCTCACATGCACACCACATAAATGACCATAGCCATTATGTTTTTGATCCTTTGACAATAACGAAGGGATAAATATGCTCACATCAAATACTGTGGAATTATTAAAATTCGTGGGGGCCAATTTTCGGGGATTGTGGGTTATTTGCTTATTCGTGGGAATGTAATTTCATGGATGCATAGGTTTTCAGTTTCAGTAAGAAAACTAACTCTTTCAAAATTAGTTTTCGTTGAGGATGCATATGGGAATTCATAGTGGAGGGATACCAACGAATACCACGGAAATTGAGCCACCACGAATTCTAATGATTCCAAAGTAGATGGAGAGACAGAATAGAATCGCCATGCCATTATACAAATGTCTACGGTAATATAAGATGAAGAATATATTATCTTAAAATCAAAATTTATTCAGATTTGTTTTTCAGCGTCCGAGTGAACAAGCTAGCAGCTGATCATGTTTTGCTCCTTTGCATTAGCCCCTTATCTAATTTCACTTTAGAAAAAGTAAATTAGTCTTCACAAATGCAAGTTTTACTGTATTGATCTTCAAGATCGTAATAGCATCTTAAGAATTTTTTCAAACCATTTCTCTTTATGATACAAATACTGATAGAGTTGCAATAGATTGAGGAGAAGAGGTCAAGAAATCAACTGGTCCACAATCAATAACCAGTAAAGGGACATAAATTCTGTCCTCTTTTCCCTGCTGATCAAGTCTTGTGTATTCCACATGAGAGGTATACCCTTCTGGACCAAGATCCTGGCCAGTCTCACTCTACTTTGAAATTCAGTCTTTGTTTTGACAAAGAAGGAAGCAATGTCCAGCACCAGCCCCACAGTCAATAGAAAGAAGGTTTGACACGGCCCTCACTTGTTTCGGTCTGACAACATTGTTTTCATCTCCTGTGGCACACATCCCATGCTCATTCCAACCCCAGGTCAATAACCTTCCATCCTCTACAAAAAAAATTTATGGATTGTAGAACATAATTTGCATTAAATGCAGGGAATTATAAAACTTAATGTACAAAGTCTTTCATAACTGTTGGCTTTTACCATTGTATTTATCTTTACAATATCATCTTCACTAGCTAGCCAAGGGTTTTCAGTCACTCTGCTTTCCACAAGCCGGGGACATAGTAGAGCGAAAACCCTTGGCTAGTGAAGATGCAGACATAATATCAGTCTTAAAATAAGTAAATGATTTAGTACTACTGTTATATCAGCATACAACATCTTGCTTATTGCAATACAAGAGGAATGTGTCATTTGATTGCAGATCTGGTCTGAATTCCAATGCAAGAGGTTGAAGGAGACCACACAAATCAATGCCCAATGTTAAAGTAGATTCTAAGTGGATTCATTCTCAACTTGATTGTGGACAGCTCTTGACAATCAATTTATCTGTCAAGAGCTTTTCATCCCTACTTTTGACCTTTTGTTATATAATTATCCCCTTGGGATTCTAACAATGCTCACACAAACAGATATCAGTAATTGTTGTGAGAGGGCTGGGTGGTCAGACCTCTGTGAACACTGTAAATAATTATAATCTTTATAGCCAATTAAACTATAACCTAGCATAAAAATTCTAAAATGAGTTTTGTTATTATGATGAATTTGAATACCTAAACATAGCTCATCTCTTCAAGGAGGTTTAAATAGTCTAAGAATGTTGATGATCATCCATCCCAACTAATCTTCAAAAGTTTTTACCTGTTACGGCTAAGTTATGCTCAGATCCACATTTCAAGGAATTCACACACTGTAGATCTTCTATTGGTTGTGGATTGTTATCATGTGATTGGTCACATGATCTACCTAGCTGACCATAATCTCCTCTTCCCCATGAAAAAATTCTTCCTCTGGCTAGAAAGAAATACATTGAAGGCCATTTTTTATTAGTCTAAGATGTTTTTTCCAAGACTTTTTTTCAGAAAATTGGGTTGGTAGGTAGAACATATATTATCTGGAGAAAATTCTCTCTTTTAAATCTGGTTCAAATCTTATTTTATTTATGCTTTTTTAAAAATAAATGATATAATGGTTTGGCAGACTGGCTACATTCATTCAACTGATTCCACAGACAAAAATTATTTTTTCTTCAAATTCTTGAAAATTTGGGTAGGTTGGTCTTGAAAAACAACTTATAAAAAATAGAAATTCTAAATTTAATCCAACACTAGACATGCACATCTGCTAAACTTGTTTCATTCAATTGATAAATATTTAAAAAAGGTCTTTTTCTCATAAAGGGAAAACAATTGATACAAATATGCCTATAATCTAGGGATGGCAATCAATTGCAGAATTGCTAATCAATAGGTTAATCGCAATTTGTTCCGACCCATTAACCGATTACTCATATCAATACACGAATTTAAGTCATATTCGTCTTCTTTTTTTTTTAACGGACATTTATAATACCATGAAAACCATGATAATAATATTTTGTTTAAAACACGATTAAATCAGAACTTTTTAATGAAATATATCTACACTTATTAATTAAGACATTTTGCCAATAAACTACGAATTGCCTGCACCAGAGTAACTGCTTTAACCTTTGATATTTCAACATGTGCGAGATGATGTCCGTAAACTGTAATTGAATTTTACCTGAAAAGTAATTATTGTGAAATTAATTAAAAACCTACTTTCATTTTCAATAAACCAGCCAGAAACAGCAAAAATGATAGTAAGGCGGTGGACACGCTTTGGTGGATCCAAGTCAGTGAAGTTTGTATCAAAATATATACTTGCAATGAAATAATATTGAATAATTACGTAAAGAGTGAATATATTTAGCGGGAATATATTTAGAGTATACATAGAAATTATCATTTGACAAATTTTGAAAAATTAAATTGGGCCAATTCGTTTCTTCAATGCACGATTTTAGTTTAGATGTTCAGAACTTTCCAGAATGGGGTAGACTATTTTAACATCATGGTGGAAAGTGTAAGGTGAGATTATCATACATCGGGCAGATACTTTGGATCTGCAAATTTGGTATAAAATTACAAATAAGTATGTATGCTCTCGCGTTTTTAATATACATATTTTATACCACTGACAGATTCGTAGTCTTATATATTAATTTGTGAACCATGAACAGATTGTGTTGAAAACCCGACTGTATATAAGAAATCTTTATGGACAAGTGATGGAGCACTGGTTCAGAAAGGAAAGGGGGGGGGGGGGTGGTGGTACTCCACTCATCCGTTTTTTTTTTTTTCAAAACAGCCCTTTATCTGTAATTAACTTTAATAATTTTGGACAGTGTTATAAAATTATTATGAAATTTGACCTAACGAATAATATTCAGAAAGAGATACATGTACGATGCACTACATCTCCTTTCCCGTTTTGAAATCAGAATCCTTGGGCATGTATATATGCGATTGAGGGTTGACATTAAATACATAATAGATAATATGAAAAATAAAAGTATTTTCAATTGCAACAATTAACTGCATATGGAACAAACAGTCAAAAGCCGAAAAAAATTGTAATTTTTTTTTTCGGGATATCATCTAGTTCATCATAAAAATAAATTTAAAAATCTAAATGAATGAGCAAGCATGCATATGTCACAATTTTGTAGCCAGTTCAACTTAATTTTCAAACAAAATGTGATCAACAAAGGTCGATTAAAGTTTTCAGATCACAAGCTCTAGATTTGATGTAACCATCTTTTTTTGATCATAAGAACATGTATGTGCCCAACATAAACAAATACATTTGCTATGTTAATTAAATTTTTTAAAAAACCAGAACATTGAAAGTAGCTAAAACAATATTAATTTTAATGGTACTCAACAGTGAAATAATATGATTAAAGAAAAGCTGAACAAGACAGGACAGCGGTAAGTTTTTCTAACATTCTTAATAATCAACAGCTTTACAGACCAATTTCCCTCATGATTGCAGCCCCAGAGCCCTGACTGTCTCCAATTTAATTTGATCAAATATTAATGTCTCTTGATTTACAAAATTTGTAATGAAATTGCGCTAAAAAAAAACAATTTATTTTAATTTTATACGAGTAAATGTAACTGATTACTGATTTGGTAACCGGTTAACCAGTTAGAATTAAATGCCATCCCTACTATAATCTTTAATCATCTATGAATTATAATGAACCACACTTTAAATGTTTGGATTTCAGGAAAAATTAACAGGTATGATTTCTTTGGTAAAATGATCTTTTAATGTGTTAAATCTTACGTCATGTATGCAATTACTCTTTTAAACTGTTAACTAATGACAAGATCTGCATTTATAAATAAATAATACTCCCAAGTGCGATGGGACTCTAGTTTGATGGTTAGACATGCCAAAATCCAATGGTCGCTTGCAGTCGCCAAATTTGGATGGTGTTACACCAAAGCCCGATCGTTTTGAAATTAAATTGAGAATAAAGAAGTCAAATATGATGGTAAATATTTTATATTTACCATTCATTTGCAAATATGTTTCCTTATATAAACCTATAGAAAAGCGAAAATGTTCAATTCTGTGTGACTTTTTCATGACGCTTATCATTTGACAGTTGCATTATTGTACATAAAAACATGGATATGTTAATAATATAGAATGACTTGCCTTTCTCAAACGTAAATATAAGTAATAAACAGCCATGTTAAAAAGTTCACCAGAATACGAACTTGATTGGTACTTGATCAAATTGTCTGAGAAGCCCTGTGGCTTCACGGGATAGTGACCAACCAAGTTCATATCCCATTGAACTTTTCAACATGGTGTTTATTTCTTAAATAAACAGCCCCACCTGGTTTGATGCTTAGATTTGATCACCATTGACTTATTACCAGTAATTCATTTGATACAAATTAATCATAGCATATTTTGGTGCAACATATACATTGTATTTAAATACAACATGAACTTTTTGTTCTCGCAGTCCTCCACTGTAAAGCCCTTTCCCTACTATCACTGGTAATTTTCACCACTTGACTCTTTCTCCATTATCATGTTTGGTTGTTGATTTTGGATACTAGGTAGCAGCGATGTAACCAATGACATCACCATGACATGGCGTAACAAAAATATTTAAAAAACATTGGACTTTGGCATGGCAGGCCTTCAGGCTTTAGCACAGACCATCAGACTTTGGTGTTACCATCAGACTCTGGCGTGACCATGGCATCGGACTTTCGAGTCTTGCATATATAACATACATGTGTATATGCATAAATGTAGAAGCAAAGCAAGATTGAAAAATAATATACTGTATCTAGTGGTTGAACAGTAGGTAATACATGAACCGGTAATACTGTAGCTTTAGATTCCTAATTAAACCTGAGGAATAAATATCAATGTAAAATTGCAAAAAACACTCAGTGATTTTAGAGTCTCGCTTTCATTTTTCAGATGGATGTGAACTACCGGTATATGAATTATAACAAAAGTTTGGTACTCCTTGCGATTTGATACAATCCTGTGGAATCAGGGAATGAAGATCTCATGTAATATAAGGAATCTACATGTTATATGTAAAGCAGTATACCAAGACAGACTCCTTATAGTTACCTGACAGGACAAGGCAGTGCGTCCAACCACAATCGATTTGAACAATTGGACCGTCAAACAAAGATTTGGAAATAGCATAAACCAAAATGGAATGCCCGGGTGAAGGGTTATGCTGAGTTGAAACTCCGTATTTGAATGTTCCAAAACACCATATGTTACCATTTTCTTTCAAACAAAAATAGAGGAATCTTATTTTTTTCAGAACATCAAAATACCATACAATACATATAAATAATGGCAATCGAAAGAGTTAAAATGATCCTTATTATGGTCTTACAATATTTTTTTTTCTTATTCATGTTCATCTCAAAATTTTGAATAAAAAATGCCGTCTTATAACAATTTTTGTTTCTTATTCTTGTCCACCTCAAAATTTTGAGGAAAAAATGCCATGCAATCATAGACAAATTCAGAAGTATTTTACCTGTAAGTGCCAAAGTATGAAATGAGCCAGCAGATATCTTCACAAACTTGTCTCCATCCTGTGACTCTAGAAGAAAGGAAAATGCACTTTGTTAACAACCCAAGAGAACTTTAAGATGCCAGTAGTAGAAATGTCTTACCTAAATACCCACCCCCAGGGTCTAGACAAAAATTCTCCCCCCAGGGCATTTAATGCAAAAAAAAGGTAAACTGCCTTATTTACTAACATACTGTAATTGTATAACATAACAATTCAAATCCATGCTAACTGGTTGAAAAACTATTTGACACCAAATATCATACACACCAAACTCCCCCCTCAGAACAATCTTTCCCACGGAGGAAAAACTATCATGATATTTTAATATCTTAACTTTGATTGTGTATTCATCATCATTCAAATTCAATAGACTATATGACCATTTTGGCCCCACCCTGCAGCAAGAGCCCTTCCCTCAGGAGACATAAAATCCAAATATGCAGTAAGTGTTTATCAGAATCAGAAGTACCGGTAAAGAAGAAGATTTTAAACATTATATACATTAAAGCAAAGCGCACATGGCCGTATGGAAACCAATTGCAAGAGGTCACCTGAGTGACTCCAGTGACCTAATTAATAGGTATCTCATTAACATTTTATTGGTGGAGTACAAGAAATTTGATTTACTTTGTTTATAACAAGTACTACATGTACTAGTAATGTAGAACAAACCTGAAAGTGTTGATCTACATGTTCTCAAGGTATCAGGAGAAATCGTACCCTGGAGAAAACGTACCCTTGATTTATAGGGAACGTTTTCATGTGCAGATCCACAAATTTTTTTTCAGGGAGAGGGGGGTTGTTTCCGAATTTTACAATGTAAATTTATGAAATTTGATTTTTCTGGGGGTGGGGTGGGTTGAAGAGGGACCATATTGGCTCTACCCAAGGGCATGAACCCCAGACCCAGGGGGAGTAGAGAAGAAGATTTTCTAAGATTTAATACATTTTCACTAAAAAGCCATTTTTGCCCTACATTAGGGCCTGAACCCCTAACCAAAGGGCCATGAATTTCACAATTTTGGTAGAGGCTTTATGGATATCATAACTATTAGGCTTGAGTATTGCTGGCTACCTCATGATACAATAGGTACATGTATCACAATATGTTAATGCGAAACATCATGTATCACAATATAGCTGTCAACTAATAGACAAACTGACATCTATGTTGCCTATTTTTGTTTGATGGCATAAGCAAATATGGCAACTACCGTATTTACAAAATCAATCAACGAACTACAGAAAAAACAAATTCAATTGATTAGAACAAAACTTACAAATTATTACCAACTTTAATTGCAATTTCTTAATGTCTTCATATTATGTATACCATGGTAATTATTCTATAAAGTCAATGAAAATTAACTCATACTGTGTATCACGATACACATGTGACGATACGATACACTTATCTCGGGCCATCACAATCAATACGATCTATGTTAACGATATATCGTTATAACTCTAATAACTATGCATTTAGTTTTTCTTAAATGTATGTGGGAGTAGAGAAGAGATTCTCTAAGATTTAATACATTTTGTCTATGTAGCCATATTGGCCCCGACATAGGCCCTGAACCCTTGACCCAGAGGTTATAAATTCCAAAATTTTGGTAAAGGGCTTCATGGACATCATAACCATGCATTTAGTTTTTTTCTCACATGTGTGGGAGTAGAGAAGATTTTTGAAAATTTTGCCTTTTTTGTTTTGCAAATTTGGCCCCACTCATGAGGCCCCCAAGTGGTGGTAAAAAAAAAAAATTAACTATTTTTTTTCCCCTCATCCTAGAGATGCTTCAAACCAAATATGGTAACAATTGGCCTTGTAGTTTTCAAGAAGAAATTAAAAATGTAAAATTGTTAATGAAGGACGACTGAAGACCAAAAGCGTTAGGTCACCTGAGTTACTAAGGTGTCAGGCCAGTTGTTGTGTGATGAGGTTCGGTTATACAGATAATAAACAAATGAAATACATTACCTAGAACAGGTGTCTCTAAAGACTTCTTTATCATTTGGGTCAGCAATTCTTTATCCTTGATTTTTCTTCTAGTTCCCCAACAGAAGATTTTCCCTTCAGCTGTAAAAATTTGAAAATACATGTCAATATCTTAACACACATATAGCTATATAGTAGTTACAACTTATTCCTACATGGATCTTGTATCAAGAGCCTGCTGGCAGCTAAGTTTCATGGGTTTAAAATTGATTGATTGTTTGCCCCTCACTGATGAAACTTCAACAAAGCTGAACACCCCTCATACATAGGCACCATCACACAAGTAAATAAACCCTTCAATTTTCTTACACCCGACTGCACACCTGAAACTTGTTGCTGAAGTGTAGTATTCCTTTTGTGGTCTTAGATTTTGTGCATTTATTTCTTCTTTTATGCGCATTAATTTTTCTGTTTGTAAAAAATGCATTAACCAGTAAATTTTATGTTGGTATTCTCCTAGCTGGCTTAATGGACAAAGTGCTTATAAATTTGATAATTTCATCATGACCAAGTATCACTGCGATGTAAGGATGTCCGTCCACCCTGGTGAGACCTATACAATGAAATACAATGTACTTTGAACTGTTAAGAGGTCTTTGGCTTATAAAGGGGATGTAGTAATTAGCAGCAATAAAAGAGAAATATGGTGGACAATGCCTTTTACAAGTAGTGTTCAGCTTTAAAATAAGTACATTTATTCTGTACATTGAATTGATTTAGGTTAATTACTATTCAATAGGATATGACACTTACTAATGTCTGTTAATTAATGTTTCGGCTACTATGGACATCATTTGGGAAGAAAAAAAAAATATAAAAAAAGATCTTTGCCACAACAAATGCAAACTCCCTGTCTCTTAATAGGTCCATGTTGTGAGAACAAACCTGAGTGAATGAATAAATGAACCTAAGTAAATAGATACCAGCTGCATGCAATATTACTTCAATTACCGGGGAGTTTGAGGTGTTGATTATTTAATTTTAATTTTTTAAGTAATATGTCTAGGAACAACATCAGGCCAAGGGAGAGCGTTAATTGCACGGCTTAGTTGATATATAAGTATGCAAAAGGATGTTTATTAATGATGTTTATAACGTAAACTTAATTGAATGGGCACTTCAAATAATATTGCACAGCTCAATATTGAAAAACAAATCTGACCAGAAAAATCCCAGAAGCAGTGTTATGTAATATATTATTATACCACAAAATATTGAACCCGAGTTATATAATTCAGATACCAGGTTCAGTATTATGCTGCGAAATATTTACTATGAAATATTGAACCCAGGATTCAAAATTTTATGGCTGCAATGTGCACCCCCTCTTATTTTCAATTCTTATTGGAAAGGGGTTTCAAAATATTATGGCTGCGAAATATTGAAACCCCCTCTGTTTTCATTGCTATTGGAGTGGGGGTTCAAAATGTTATGGATGCAAAATATTGAATCTTCATCCTATTTTCAATTCCCATTGGAAAGGGGGTTCATAATATCATGGGCAAAATATTATGGCAACAAAATATTGAACTTCCCTCCTATTTTCAATTCTAGTTGGGAAGGGGTTCAAAATATTATGGCTTCAAAATATTGGACCAATCCCCCATCCACCCAATTTTCTGTTGCTATTTAAGATGGGGTTCAAAATATTATGACCACAAAATATTGAACTTCTTTCCTATAGCTATTTTTTTCAATTTGAAAAAATTTGGGGGGGGGGGGGGGGGGGGGGGGGGGGTTGATTATTATTTCGCACCGATATTTTGAACAAGTGTTCAATATTTTGCAGGGTTCAAAATATTATATGACACAGGTAATTTAAATTAGTGCATATCATCTTAATTGATACAAAAATGTTTGTTTGGAATTGCCGCTTGGGGGTTTCCAGACCCAGGAGGGAAGGAAGGAATTTTTTTTTCAAACTAAAAGTTTAGCTAATTAAAAATTAGTAAAAAAAAAAAATCTCCATAAAAAGTGGAAATTAAATGCTATTTTGATGAATTAATTTATATGTAAACATTGTACGATGAAAAAAAAAATTGAAAAGAGTTCTTTGTTTGTTAATAAAATTTTATCAGCGGGGGTATTTTAATGAGGCGGGAGGCAATTCCAAACAAACAATAATTTTATTTTGGCCTCAGATTCCTTTTATGTTGAATCCTATTTCAAAATATATGATAAACAAAAACACCAAGTCAAAAGTTCAACATGTGGGCACTCTGCTGGGAATGCCGGGAAGTTAAGACACTTTCATTAACATTGTTTTTTTCATAACAGAAAACCAATGACCAATGAACAACGTTTCGTGTCAAAATATCTGAACAAAAAAATCACTTGGTTCACCGTACTTTAAAAAAAAATTGTCATCAAACACATTATTGTATTGTCTGTAAATACATATTTTAAGCAATCTATCATTTGCTTTCTGCCTATGATATTTCAACCCCCCTTAAGAATACTTTCAATTGTCTTAAGAATACTTTCAATTGTCAGATGGACATTAAGCATTATTAATTCTTCAGGCTTAATTGCTTAATGGCAGCCGCACTCTACGATTCAAATGACACATGCTTCGCATTTCATAGTCAAGAACTTTTCAACTGGCACGAGCAGTATTCATCTGTTGTTATTCCCTCACTTTATTTAAGGAAAGAGATTTCTGTAGAGAACAACTCAAATAGATACCTTTTTGCCTTATAACTGCAATGTATGTACTTTTTTTTATGAGATTCGAAAATTCCAATTTAGTTTAAAGCAATTGTACAATCAAGTGTATCAAATTCAAAGCCTGATACGACTTAGTACTAAATATATGGATAAAAGAGTGACACAAGTGTTTAATTAGTTTGGGCAACTACTTGATAGATCAAGGAGGTGCATTAGGTACTTGGTACTATTCGATTCCATTAAAAATTCAATAGAGTAAAAATTTTATTTCATATGTTGTTTGTAGCATCCCTAGCCCCCTCACCCCTAAAAGAGCTGGCTTCAGTTCCTCTATTCCTTATATACCTTGGCATTTAGTCAAAAGCATATCAACATGAAATTCCCCCCCCCCCCCCCCCCACCCCCCCCCCTCCACCCCAGAAAAAATATAATAAATCCAAAAAACTCAAAATTAAAATTATATATAAAAACTATATTGTTTTATGAAAATATAAAAATAAAATCAAAGCATCAGTTCATCCATTTATTCTTTATCTTTTCCAATGTAACCTGGCCTAGTTCAATAATGGCGACAATGACATAATTTATACTCACTCTTTCTCAACATTTTAGGTCACTGAACCCATTCTGATTGCATGTTCAAGTGTCAATGAAAGGTTCCTTCCTCATTACATCATAAATTAACCTACTTCTATCACACTAAGTCAGATAAATTAAATACGTTTTTTAACAATTGAAAATATACTGGTTTGCTATTTTCTCCAATAGATAAATTTGTATGACAGAAATAATTTATGCTTTTTTTTTGCAAAAATAAAGCATGCATCAATACCATTATAACTAAATGCAAATCATGTATATTTCTGTCACATGCCAAATTGAAATCCCTATAAATTAACCTAAGTCTGACCCACTTCTGGAGAAGACATTTCAATATTTGAACTTTGCAGGTCATTTATCAGGCTAATTTGGTTAAAAAAAAGATGGGGATTAATAATTAAGATAATTATACAATGTATTTGAAAGTGTGCCTGATTGGGAACCAATTTTGTTAATTCATGAAAATATGTGTGTGTGTGTGGGGGGGGGGGGGGGGGGGGGGGGGGGGGGTACAAGAGTTGGGGGAATCTTGGATTATCTGTACCTTAGCTCCAGGGGCCAAAAATTGTAAAGTTTTTGGTACAGACCCTGAAATGTGCTACTACACCTCTAAAACAAACCGTACCATTCCGTGCAAGAACGAACCATTCCGTGCAAGAAACAAACCGTACCGTTAACAAAATGAAGCAGGCCATGCAAAAAGCGTGCAATGATAATTTATGCAAGACCCACCCAAAACGACCAAAAAAGCGGACCGTAAACGTGCAATAAGCGTGCAACTTCCATATATGACTTAATTGTCCATTGTCGTTCGATGACGATGGACGGAGATTATTGCTGACCCGATAAGTGCAATATTTTGCTAGATTTCTTATACAGGATTAATTATATATACTTAAATTTTGCAGTGTTATTTTCATTAAAACTGTAACAACCATAGGTAATCACAGATTACAAAGCTCACCGAAGCGAGGCATCACCTTTATAAGACCACCTTGATCATAATACATGAATATGAAAATCATAGTTAATGATCTCTTATATCAATTGAAAATATAAGATATTGTAGCGTTGTTCGACACAATATAATAGAATATCATAAAATACAAAATTTTATGATATAATATCATATGATACAACATATATGATACAATATCATATTAATAAAAAAAAACCAAAATTGTATCGTATCATGATACATTATCGTTTCATATGTTACAATATTTTATCATATGATTCATTATCATTATTATCATATAATACAGATATATCAATAGATAAAATATAATATGATATGATATTGTATCATAAAACATGATAAATGATAAAATATCATATCATATAATACAATATAATTCATAATATACAATATCATATCACACAATACAATATTATTCATATGATTCAGTGTATATCATAAGACACTGTATCATGTTATATGATATGATATCATATACTATATATCATTTCATATGATATTTTTTTCTATTGAAATGATATTGTATTATATGATATGGTATTGTATTAAATGATATGATATTGAATGTATAATATGAAATGATAATGTATCATATGATACAATACTTTATTAATACAATATCATATTATATCATATGTTTCAATACAATAGAAATACGAATCATGATAATTTATATCATACATGAACAATCACATCTATCAAACAAGTTTGAGTGAGGTAGGACAAGGTTTTTCTTAGCATCCTTGATGATGGATATCAGGCCCTGTATCAGGGGCTAAGGGGCTAGCCTTATTTTTCAAAACCAAAGTTAAATGTACCATGAAAGTTAGTCAGGACAAAATTTTTCATTAGGTTTCCTTTTGATTTCGTTTCGTTTTGTTTCATTTCGGTAGATTTCGTTTCGTTCCGTTTCGTTTCGTTTTTATTTTGTTTCACATTTTACAGCACAGGATATTAATGTAGAAACCTAAAATAGAGCATATATATGCAATTCTCCCCCCCCCCCCCCCCCAAGGGTAAAAAGCCTCAACTTCTGTCCCATGGCCTGGGCAGTGAATTTCACAATTTAATATCAGGACTAATGAACATAATAACAATGCATGACTTAATCTCCCACAACTGTGTTAGTACAGAAAAAAATATTAAATCAATCAATTTTCACTGTGGGCATATTGGCCCCGCCCTAGGGCCTGAACCTCTGAACCGAGGACCATGAATTTCACAATTTAGGTAGAAGGCTTCATGAAAATCATAACCATTGAATTTAGTTTTTCTCAAAATAATATGGGAGTAGAGGAGGAGATTTCTTAAAATTTAATATATTTTTACTATATGGCCATATTGGCTTCGCCTTAGGGCCTGAAACCCTGTCCCAAGGGCAATGAATTTCACAATTAAGGTAGAGGGCTTCACGGACATTATAACCATGCATTTAGCTTTTCTCAAACATGTAGGGGAGTAGAGAAGATTTTCTAAGGGCCAAGAATTTCACGATTTTTGTTGAGGGCTTCATAGACATCATAACCATGCATTTAGTTTTTTCCTCACTAGTGTGGGAGTAGAGAAAAAGATTTTTGAAAATATTGCTTTTTTGCATACCGGGGTATTTGGCCCACCTATGGCACCCTGGCGGTTGTATAGCCATGTATTTCACAATTTAGATTCCTCTTACCATAGCGATGATTCGCACAAAAAATTGTAACAATTAATTGGCCTTGTAGTTTTCAATTGTAAAATTGTTAGCGCACAACGCATGATGGATGACGCATGACAACGGACGAAGACCAATTGCAATGGGTCACCTGAGTGACTCCGGTGACCTTAAAATAGATACATCTGGCTGCATGCACTCTTGAACATTTCTATTTATCACACGTTTGCCTCAATATGCAGTGGAAATCATCCATGTAATAATTCTGAATGATATTTTGCTAAGATAAGTATTTGTAGCATCACTATAACTATAAGACTCTTTTATCATATCATACTCATACAAAAAACGCTCCCAATATTTGTGATGATTTATTAATAAATATGAATTTTATCTACCCATTTATCCCCTCGGCAATATTTTCAAGGCCGGATGGTCATGGCAATTTTTTGACTGTTTTGATCTCCTTTAGAAGAAAATCTCTGTATAAATATGTTAAAAAATACTCAAATTTAAAATCTAAAATTTATGGAATTTCTCTCTACTAAATAATAGTATCTATAGCTTAACAAGTCATACATGTATTTGAAAATTTAAGGTAGATCTGGTTAATTTTGTTGACCATCCAGCCTCTTTGATACACAAGTTTTTGACTAAGAATCATAAACCATCACAAATCTTGGAGATTCGTTAATTAATAATTTCATTTCATAAGTACATGCAGGTAAATGTTGGTCTAGGGCACTACAGTGAAACCAAGATAACTGAGTAAGTTTTGCCTTGATAAATATTTTAGTAGAATCTTTTGCTATAAAACTTAGACGAGTTCACTTTTGATCTAATGAAGTCTCAAATTAACAACTAGAATATGTAGAATGAAATCAAAAGTGAATTAGTATACGTTTTATGGCCTGTGGGCCAGGTGTATACCATCTTGAATTGCATTAATTCAATGCAGAAAGATCGAGATCTGGAACTGTTTAATTAATTTTTATTCATTCTCTGTATGCTATCTTACATAAATCATTTTAAAACAAGAACTTTTGTTGTCATAAATCATAGATGGAAAGATTTTGTAATTCATTGGTCGACATCACATTGGTAATTTTAACTTTGTTAATTAGTAAAATTAATTCTAACTGAATGGTGACTGCATGCTGACAAAAATTGTAATCACACAATTTTTAATAACAACTTTACGCTCTTTTGATATTTTTTGTTATTATCTAGACACATTCAATTGTAGGACATCAACGATCTAATTAATGAAACTTCAGATCTATAAATATATCATTAATAAGCAAGAGGCCCATGGACAACGTAACTCACCAGAGCTACAACATCTACCCAAGTACGGGGCTTTTGATGGTGCTTAAAAGAATATCAGAGGCAACAACATCTGTTGATACTACCGGGGTAATAAAATGTCTGAGAATTTTTTAGAACGGTATATTTGTACAGAGTGCGTTAGGAAATTAGATTAATCCATCCAACACTAGCGCAAATTTATGTGCGCCATAAATTGCAAGTTATTTGTATGATAGGCACTGTACGAAGCTCTACGGCATTTCAACCAAATTTTTCCACAAAGCGATAGATTTGCTGCTATTTTCAAACTACATAAATAAATGTTTTCATATTAATTCAATAAATTGCTACAGATTTTTTAAATATACATTTCTATGAAAAATATTAACCTCCCCCCTCCCCCCATCATGTGTAGCTCCTTTCTGACCTCAAGGATATATTGTAGGAATTAACGAACATGAAAAAATTGCTTGCTTCCACATTAATTCTACAAATTACAGCCTTCATTATCTTTAGATTTTTTTTTTTACATGTATATCATTATATATTCTTAATGAAATTGGATCCCCCAACTGTGGCACTCTTTCACTAAAAGGGGTTAGGGTTTATGATGAGTTTTTGTTATTCAAATTTGGTTGAAATTGGCAAAGCGGTTCTGGATTTATTTAACTAAAATGTAAAAATTTTACAGACAGACACCTTGACTGATGAGTGAAGAGACGAACAGCAGACAGAAAATGGTCAGAAAAGCTTAACTGAGCTTTCAGCTCATGTGAGCTAAAAAGCTCAGGTGAGCTTAATAATTGTAAAATTACTTGTTTTTAACAGAAAAATGTTTTTAACACAAAGGAAAGTTAATTCTCCAACAAACCAGCTTTGAATTTTGCTGACGATTCTCCAAAAGGTCAAATATGAATAGCCGGAATCCATGATGGATCCACAGTGTGTTTTTAGCTCACCTGAGCTGAAAGCTCAAGTGAGCTTTTCTGATCACTTTTTGTCCGGTGTCCGTCTGTCTGTCTGTCCGTAAACTTTTTACATTTTCGACTTCTTCTCCAGAACCACTGGGTTGATTTCAACCAAACTTGGTACAAAGCATCCTTAGGTAAAGGGGAGTCAAGTTTGTTAAAATGAAGGGCCACATCCTCTTTCAAGGGGAGATAATTAAAAATCATTGAAAATTTGTTGGTATTTTTCAAAAATCTTCTTCTCAAAAACCATTTGGCCAGAAAAGCTGAAACTTGTGTGGAAGCATCCTCAGATAGTGTAAATTCAAGTTTGTTCAAATCATGATCCCCGGGAGTAGGGTGGGGCCACAATGGGGGGTCGAATTTTTTACATAGGAATATATAGAGTAAATCTTTAAAAATCTTCTTCTCCAAAACCATTCGACCAGAAAAGCTGAAACTTGTGTGGAAGTATCCTCAGGTAGTGTAGATTCAAGTTTGTTCAAATCATGATCCCCGTGGGTAGGGTGGGGCCACAATGGGGGGTTGAATTTTTACATAGGAATATATAGAGTAAATCTTTAAAAATCTTCTTCTCAAAAACCATTTGGCCAGAAAAGCTGAAACTTGTGTGGAAGTATCCTCAGGTAGTGTAGATTCAAGTTTGTTCAAATCGTGATCCCTGGGGGTAGGGTGGGGCCACAATGGGGGGTCGAATTTTTTACATAGGAATATATAGAGTAAATCTTTAAAAATCTTCTTCTCTGAAACTGATCAGCCAGGAAAGCTGAAACTTGTGTGGAAGCATCCTCAGGTAGTGTAGATTCAAGTTTGTTCAAATTATGATCCCCGTGGGTAGGGTGGGGCCACAATGGGGGGTTGAATTTTTACATAGGAATATATAGAGTAAATCTTTAAAAATCTTCTTCTCAAAAACCATTTGGCCAGAAAAGCTGAAACTTGTGTGGAAGCATCCTCAGGTAGTGTAGATTCAAGTTTGTTCAAATCATGATCCCTGGGGGTAGGGTGGGGCCACAATGGGGGGTCGAATTTTTTACATAGGAATATTTAGAGTAAATATTTAAAAATCTTCTCCTCTAAAACTGATCTGCCAGGAAAGCTGAAACTTGTAAGGAAGCATCCTCGGGTAGTGTAGATTCAAGTTTGTTCAAATCATGATCCCCGTGGGTAGGGTGGGGCCACAATGGGGAGGTCAAATTTTACATAGGAATATATAGAGTCATTCTTTAAAAATCTTCTTCTCTGAAACTGATCAGCCCAGAAAAGCTGTAACTTGTGTGGAAGCATCCTCAGGTAATGTAGATTTAAGTTTATTCAAATCATGATCCCTGGGGGTAGGATGGGGCCACAATGGGGGGGGGGGGGTTGAATTTTTACATAGGAATATATAGAGAAAAATCTTGAAAAATCTTCTTCTCAGAAACAAATTGGGCAGAAAAGCTGCAACTTGTCTGGAAGCATCCTCAGGTAGGGAAAATTCAAATTATTCAGATTATGATCCCTGTGGGTAGGGTGGGGCCAATTTGAGGGGGGGGGGTGTCAAATTATTACATAGGAATATATAGGGAAAAACTTTCTAAAACACAAATTGTCTAGAAAAGCTTTTGTCAGTTCAGTCTTCAAAAAGTCTAGATTAAAATTTGTCAAAATCATATTCTTCAGGAGTAGGATTGGGCCACATGGGTGGGGGGGGGGGGGGGGGGGGGGGGCAAGCATTTTGACATATTCTTGGACCTCAAAATGGGTTCAAAGTTTGATGTAGGTTTATAGTCCATATATAAACAGTTGTTTAGGTCTGATCATCTTCTCAGAGAACTGCAATGCTCAATATGTGATATGACTGTAAAATCATCCTGTTACAAAGGGGGTCAATGATAAACATAAGAATATGCAAGGGAATTTTTTTTATACAGGATCTATTATACGACATTGTTCAGATATATTGTATATGACTCTATAAAGCTGATTTCATTATGTTTGTTGTTGCTCAAGTGAGCGATGTGGCCCATGGGCCTCTTGTTTTCATGACCTACCAGATAATAACAAGTTCCCTACTAACAAGTTAAAGAGAACAAGTGTGAGACATCTCTGGTGATTAAGCATTAATTTACGTGTACAATCTGATGTATTTTAAACAATGTGAACTAAAAAACTGACAATGTCAGAGAGGGTTCGGCTGAGGATTGTCACAGAAAAGGACATTTTATTTTCCTTTGTGCATGTATATTACCCAGTATTGCTCCAGTTTTTAAAAAAAAATGTTTTTATAAAAATCTACATCTACTGTAAACTATTAGGGGCTTCATTAAAGGGACCTAGAAACGATTTCAGATCAAAATTTTATTTTTTATTTTTCATGTATGAAATGGTTTACTTGTGCATTTAAAATGATTGACCAAAATTTGAATGTTACAAGTCAAGTAACATGCTAAATAAAGAGGTAAGAATTCATTGTTATGTAAACAAGACTTGAGTCTTATATTTGTTTACAATTAATGTAAAGTAAGGAAATTACCATTTCTTTGACAAAATAAAGTAATGAAGATTAACTGATTCAATGTGTTCATGAACAAGATTATCAACAAAAGGAAGCAACATTTGATTGAAACTTATACCAATACAACTCATATGTAAACAAGTACAAGACTCGAGCTTTAAATTGTTTACAAAACAAAGAATTTCAAACTCTGTATCTTAATGCTTGTTACTCGATATTTGACTTCCAAATTTTGACGAACCATTAAAAATACCCATATTTACCAACCTAAACAATAAAAAAAATAAAATTTGAATATTTTTAGCACAAATTGTGTCTAGGTCCCGTTAAATAGTCTAATGTCAGACAAAATTTGAATTCATATACTTTTGCATCCATATGATGCCTATATACTTAATGTTTTTATATTGATCAGCTTTTGGTGTTTTCAACAGGCAATTCTATTATACTGTCCATAGAGCATATTGGTTAGGAAAAACCATTAATAACTACAAAGTCAGTATATGTAGTGCCATTAATGAGCAGGACCAATCAACTCAATACTAACATGTATGTGTTGTGTTATTATTTCTCTTTCAGTTGTACAATACATTTAAAATTGTTCTTTCAGTTGTACAATACATTTTTCCTACATTTCACTAACACATATACTGTAAAAGTAATAAGCTCATCTGAACCTTCCCAAGTATGCGAGATGCGATGTTAAATTTTGTATACTGATGGAGGACACCAAACCAATATGAATTTTAAAACTTGTTCCGATAAAAATACATACAGATAATAAGGAATAGACACAGTAATAAACCCCAAAATTTTTACATGTCTTTCTCTTATAATTAACTACTTCTATACAAAATCTTAAAATGTTATATTGAAAATTATTGGCGATATAGCATCACAACAATAATGATGTTTTCGGAAACACGGACAGACAGATGAACAGATGGACAATTTGATCCCAATAGGGCCTCCGCATGTTCATGCCAGGCCCTTTTGATGTAGTTAATTGGCCTGCTGATGCACTTTAATAAGTGCTAGCTTCATTTCTAAGCTCAATATAGTCCAATATAACAACAGTTTTCAATGTGTAAACTTACTTGTTAAGACTGCAGTGTGACGGAGACCAGTAGCAATGTCTACAATATTTTCATTCACAGCTGGCAAAGTCACCTTCACCTTGAGAGAAAAGAGGTTGGAAAGGCTAACAAATTTGTTCATCGAAAATAATTGTTTTTACTGAAAATGATGATTGGTTTGATTAAAATAGTATTTTAAGTGAATTTTAAACAAGAGGTCAAGGGGCCACATTGCTCACCTTACCTGAGCAACAATAGACATAACTCAAATCACCTTGATGGTACTGTAGATTCCTTATTTAACGCAAGTACTTAATCCCTTGATTCAACAGTTTTGTATCAAATCGTGAGAATATAAATTGCGAATGCTGAATTTTAATCATAATTCCAAATAGTTTACATCTGTCTGATAAATATAAGTGTGATTTTAAAATCTTCAAGATGTGCTTCTTGCCATTTTACGCTAATATCAATTCCTCGCCTTTAATTAGGAATTTACAGTATCAAATACAAAATATCTGGAGAATTTATTCAAAATCTGTTAAAAAAAGATTTTCAAATTTTTTCCCCATGTTCAACAATAGCCCCTTTTGTTGTTCAGCTTTTGAGAAGAAGATTTTGAAAGATATTTCTTTATTTATTCTTTTGTATAATCAAAACCCCAATTGTGACCTTACCCATTAATTCCTATGTAAAAAAAAAAAACCACACTCCAAACCCCATCCACTTTTGCCCAACTCTACCCCTCGGGGATCATGAATTATACAAACTTGAACACAACCTGCGGATGCTGCCACACAAGTTTAAGCTTTTCTGGCCAACTGATTTTAGAGAAAGAGATTTTGAGATTTTGATTGCTTTTTCTTTATTTATTTCAATATAAAAATTCAACCCCCCCCCCCCCCCCCCCCCCCCCCCCCTACATACACGCATTAGTAGGTTACCGGTACATATTTTTTCTGCAATGCTAGCTTATCATACCCACATGAATCAACAAAGAATTTCCAGAGTAAAGCATTTTACTGTTTAAGGTGGCTCACTACACCTTGAAATAGATTCTCAAGTCAGCAGAAAATTACTTGATTATGATAGATAGCATAATGGATAAGAAGTATGTTGGTCCAATATGCAAAAAAATGAGCAATTTTGGATAAAAAATTATATTTTCAAAATTTTTAAAATTCAGTAAATGTGAACAAATGCCCCAGGTGGATTCAAACTAATGATCTGCGGTTCAAAGCCTGATACTTTAACCATTGAGCTATGATGATATTCAACCAAATTGATTGATACAAACAATATAACAAAACATTTAAATTGCCATCTTGTGACGTAGTGTCTTAAAAAAGCATAAGTCTAGGTATAGTGAGGTACCTTAAAGATATACATCTAGTTTTGTTTTTTTATATATTAGTCAGGTTGTTGAGTTTGATGACCATTATCAGTACTGAAATGAATGGACGTTAATTTCTGTATGATCACTCCTACCTACAGGTACAGTGGATTTCTGGAGCTCTTCAGGATGAAAACCAAGTTGTCCAAATTCATTGGAGCCAAATGCAAATACTTCTCCTCTGTCTATGAATAAAAAGTTTCATGCATTGAAATTATTATTTTTTTTACGTTAGGTTCAAACTTTAGTCATTATAGTGAAGATAGTGGCTATTTATACAATATTATGGTAGGTTGTCTGAACATCAGATTCAGTTCCATATAACAAGAATTAAGGGGGGGGGGGTCAAATTTGCAATTGGATTTTGGAATGTATCTTGTTTAATTCCATCCTTTTATAATGTTTGGCATAACAATGCCTTGATTTTTATATCTTTCACTATAGGGGGTCAGCAAATTACGCAAAACTGCTTGGGGTGAACATGTTATATACTACATTTGTATATATGTGACCGTTAAATCACTGATATTTAAAATGATTTTGTTTATAAATTATTAAAAATACAATGTTATAAATTTATTAAGAGTCCATCAGTTTACATAATAACTCAATTAATACAAAAACAAAATATTAGAGATTAAGTTGTCTAATCAATTTGTCTGTTTGGTTTTAATTCAATTTTACTACAATTCAGTTAGGGTTCCTTTTTACCGAAAGATTTAGCATGGCATCAAAATTGAAAGGTTTGAAGTATTGTAGAAATAATGATCACAGATTGTATAATATGTAAATTTAATTTTAACTGGATTTTCCCCATCAATGATCGATTGCCTTATATGAAAGAATGGTGAATTTATTGAAAAAAGAGGGAAATAATGATGCCAATAATCTAATAAGCTTTTAACATAATCTGATGTTACAAATAAATAATGTTATTAACTCCCATTTAAAAAGTTTAAGTTTAAAATTGATAGAAAGCACCAAATGATAAACCCAAAACAGAACCAAAAATTTAAGAAATATCAAAAGACTCGAAAAATTTTGGAACAATGACAAACGCTGAACTTGAAATCTATTATACGGTACATGTAATTAATTCAATTAAAATTAACGAATGTTTTAGACAATACTCCTTTACCTGAGAGAAGGACTGTAAAATCCCATCCAGCAGAGGCTTTGACAATGACTGCTGGCAGACTCACTCGTGTGAATGTGGCTATATTATTGTAGTGATTCAAACCAAGCTGGCCGTTACAGTTGTTTCCACATGTAAATAAACTTCCATCATCTGAAAGAATTGCAACACTTCATATCCAATATAAAAAGTGTACTGTACTATACATTTCACATGCCACTGGGTAAAACTGGAAACTGGCTTTATATATTTTTTCATTTTTTGCAAACTAGGATAACAATCAATGAAAAAGTAGCTCCATCAAAGATTAAGAAGTTTTTACTCTGGGCCTATTCCATGTGAAATGAATATATAACTGATACCTCAAAAGGATATTTTGGGTTATCATATGTAACTTTAGCCTATACTCTGTCCAAAGTTTCTGCTTCCACTACTTTGTGCCCAAGTTATATTTATCCACTAGAATGAAAAAAGTCCAGTTTTTCTGTTTTGAAACCTCTTGGTTTTAATACAAAACCAAAAATAAAGTCTACGGGGATTTTGCATTGCAAACGACATAAAAAATACCAGAATGATAATGTTGAAAACTTGTGCGAAGAGTCTCGAGAATCATCAGAATTCATGGTTACTCAATCTTAGTGAATTTCATGGGTCCTTCTTGCCCATAAATTTTAAGAAATACATGTAATGTCGAAAAAGACATTATTAATTTTCAAATTCATTTATCATGTAAGTAAAACCACCAAACTACTTAATCATGAATTACCTTTGGAAAATTGGCAATCCGCAAAAATTGGCTCCTACATGTTCAATTTTAAAATACCTCACAAACCTGCTACTGAAATTTGGCATTTCCTACCCTGAATAATGATGGAGTGACCTCCCCCTCCTGTTACTGACTTGATCCTATTGGCCACTGGTTGGTTCAATATGGTGCTATCAGAGGTTTCAGGGAGGACAACTTTCTGTGGTAAAAGATGATCATCTTGATTTCCAAGCCCAAGCTGACCGTAGCTGTTGGCTCCCTGTAATTCCAAAACTAATATTTTATAGAATTCTTTAAATCGGTCATTCTTGATTTAATACTGTAGGTTTCCTTATTTTACGTGAGTACTTAATTCCGAGATCCCGCTGTTTTGTATCAAAACGCGAGAATATAAAATCGCGAATGTTGAACTTTTATCCTAATCTCTTATGATTTTCAACTCTCAGAAAATAAAAGCGAGTTTTTAAAATCTGCGAGTGGTGCTTCTTGCGATTTCACGCAGATATTAATTCCTCGCATTTTATTAGGAATTTACAGTTCATGGAAAAAAAAATTATGCAATACATGTATTCATTCAAACACTATCAACTTGATTTAATGACAATAATTCTTCGGTCATCTGAAACCTATGGTCAGTCTTGCCTCTCTTGACTCCTATGATGAAACACGTACTTCTGTGCTTGTATATACAGCTGTAAACTAACTTTTCATTGTGATGACTTTATTTTGCAATTTAACAAGGATAAACTGGTTCGCGGCGACTAATTTTTGCTATCAGATATAGATTATCTGAAAAATGAAATACTGGAGAAATTTATTGACTGGTTTGCGAACCTCGAGCTAATTTCTTGCACGTGAAGAAAAGTTGGTTAACAGTACAAATGTATTAACATCACGTATTTGTGGGTGACAGAAGAATTTCACTATGAAATGTTTTTCTTATACTGACTTTATCATTCAAATTACATGAAATTATGAAATTACGGCAATACAGAATTTGATATGACATTGCATCATCTTTCACCACAAGTTAAAGAAACTAAGGCACGAGTGCAGCATCCCTCACATTAAAAGATCATATCTTAGTTAAATGAGGAAAGAAAAATTCAAAATTCAAAACCTCATTGCATTTTAAAGTGTATATTCCATGTATGTATGTTTGATAAAAGGTACATTAAGAAACATGATGAATGAAAATCAAGCAGATCAATTACAGTACTGTTGATTCCTTATTTTACAAGTCTTAGAGTACTTTTAAAATTCCATGTTTCAATGGTAAATTCCATCAAACCATGAGAATGTAAATCATGAATGCCAAATATTTATCATAATTCCAAATAGTTTACATCTGTTAATAAAAGTGAGATTTTAAAATCTGCAAGGTGTGTTTCTTGAGATTTTACGCGAAATATTAATTCCTGGCGTTTAATTAGGAGTACCTTGCCAAAAATTGTACACACATATTTATGTAAAGCACTTTCAATATTTCTTGCTTGCATTGACCAAATAACGTTCATGCAACCAGTAGGAATTTGAACCTAAATTAAAAGAGTATTATAATTATGCCGTCATTGCATTATGTTAGGAATATATTCATTCTTGGATATATTGGGGGGTAGGGGAATGGGTCTATATACAGTATACATGTATCACTTCGTAATACAATTGTCACACATTGAAAATCCAGCTGTTAATGAATTTTGTTACTAATTGATAAATAGATTTGAATGAACAGTCCGTTGGTAATGGTTAAAAATACCGGTAATGAGCTCTGTAGGTACAGTTTACAAAAACATTTAAATTCAAATCCAGTTTTACGTAGGATCAATCCAGTTGGATCTGCATGTACTGAATCAACAATTTCCCATGGAGACAAATGACAATTTCTGATAATGAAATCTCTGGGAGAGTTCTAATAAAGAGTGTGAAACACACAAACAAAACACTCTCATTATGTATACACACACACACAGGTGTGCGGTCAGAGGCACTGCTTAGGGCAGACCAATGGAGGCATAAAACAGCAGGGGGTTTGACAGCTTAACATTAGTAACATGTGTCCTGAATCAGATACAGTCTGAATAGTCTTTGCAGCAATTGTAGATTCCTAATTAAACTCGGAGAATGAAATATCTGTGAAAAATCACAAGAAGCATTAATCCCGGATTTTAGAATATCCTTTTTATTTTTTGGATGGATGTAAACTAAATAAAACTATGATAAAAAATTAACATAGCAATGTCATATTCTAGCTATTTGATGCAAAACGGTTAAATCGCTGAATTAAGTGCATAAAATATGGAATATACAGTTGAACTTCGATATCTCAAACACTGATATCTCGAATACAATGGATATGTCGAAGTGATTTGTAAGTCCCAACCACTTATTTTTATGTATTTTACCCTTGATATATCGAATACTCAGATATCTTGAACAGCGAGTCCCATCTTGTTCGAGATAACCAAGTTTGACTGTATTGTGTATAATAAATATGTAATGACTCATTGTAAGACACAGTTAATTGGTAAAGGGAAGACATTTATGAGTGCAATAATCAATTATATCAATCAATGAAAGAAAAACCAAACTCATATTGCAAAGATAAACATGCAAAGATCACCATTTTCAGTGGTCACTTTAAAACAATAAGAACATGAAAACATGATCATGTTTTTTCAATGTTTTTCAATGTCAAAGTGTACTCTGGTCATTATGCATAAATTATTTTGAAATGAATGAGTAGACAGCCAAAAAATGAGGAATTCAGAAAATTACCAAATTTTCATGATGTCCATCAAAATACCGGTACTTGAAAATCCATCATATTTCTAATTTAATTTTCCTTTTTCACACTGAACAATATGGAAGGCTAAGGAACAGTTAAATGATCCTTAAAAGAAACATGTACTTGGCACCAACTTAGTCAATATGAAATATATTACTATATATGGCACGCCAAATTCACAAAAATGAGCTAAACATAGTTTCACATTTGATAAATTAGGTTTATCGACTGTTAACTGTAGTTGACGAACTGTAAACTGTAGTTGACGATTCACTAACTATAGTTTTCATCTGTAAAACTATATTTAACAGTTGTAAACTACAGTTTATGAATGATAATCTAAGTTTATCTGTCTGCAAATAACATTAACAATAGATTTTGCTCATAAACTATAATTTACATTCTTTAACAATAGCTAAGAGTTGTTAATCATAATTTCACAATCATGAAACTATATTTTTAGATAAATTATGATATGCAATTGCAAATGGTTGTATTCAGTGTTAATTATAGTTTTTCACTCCTAAAACATAGATGGTTGCGTCAACTATGCTTTACAGATGTGAAATATAAATCAACGCCGTTAAATAAAGTTTCACAGATGATAAACCTAGTTTATCGACTGTTAACTATAGTTTACGAATGCTAAACTATAGTTAACAATAGTTTATTGTTAATTATAGTTTACGAACCGTAAACTATAGTTCACGATTCGAGGAATGTCCAAGTGAAGAGGAATGTACGAGTTAAAGAGGAGTGTACATGTTATTTGAGAAATGTCAGAGTTAAGAGGAATAAGCTCAGAGGAATTTCTGAGTTAATAGGAGTTAATCGAGAAATGTAACGATCCGTTAACTATAGTTTTCATCTGCAAAACTATATTTAATGGTTGTAAACTATAGTTTACGAATGATAATCTAAGTCTGTCTGCAAATAATGTTAACGATAGATGTTGCTGATAAATATAGATTCACATCTGTAAACTATAATTTACATTTGTTAACTATACTTAAGAGTTGTTAATCATAGTTTCACAATTGTGAACTATATTTATCAGAAAACTATGTTTTGCAATTGCAAATGATTGTTTTCAGTGTTAATTATAGTTTTACACTTCTGAAACATATATGATCGCGTTAAGTATGGTTTACAGATGTGAAATATAGCTAGATAATTGTCATTAGCTATAGTTTTCTGTCCATAAACTGTAGTTTACAACCGTTAAACCTAGTTTATCGACCGTGAAACTATGATTAGCTCATTTATGTGAATTTGGCGTGCCATAACTATAGTCTGTCCCAAGTTATTGCTTCCGTCATTTTTTGATGTTTTTTAATTAAAATAAACATACCTGTCAATGACGTACAATTCAAATCGATAAAAGGGAAAAAATCCAATATTTCTTCAATGATACATCGTCTGTTTATCCCTGGAGAATTTCACATGAATAAAAACAAAAAGGTACCCACGAAGATTCTAAATGGGAAATGTTTACATCTTTTCTGCATTTGGAAATACTCAGGACACTTCGCACAATTTTTTAACGTTATCATCCGGGGTACTTGATTTTGTTTACAATGCAAAATCCCTGTAGACTTACTATTTTGGGTTGTGTATTGAAACCAGGTTTCAATACACAACCAAAAATAGTAAGTCTAAGCTGACAAGTTAGAGGGGGCGTTTCAAAGGGTAAATCTTAAGATATTTGATGAACATCGTTCGAATCCATTTTATTTATTTATAAATATAGAATAACTTAAGAAAATGTGCGGCAAAAATAACTTGGGACAGAGTATAATCAAGAGCCATAAACAGGATATATACTTGTAAGTTGTTGCCACGGACACTGGAAGTTATTGTAAATATATGCATGTCCTTATTAAAACATGCACATGCAATATACATGTATTAACAATAACTTCCAGTGCCCGTGGTTGTTGCATGTCTTAATGTAATGTGTCTGGTATTTAAATCAATCACATGGGCTCGTCGCGAACTTTTTGTCTTCTTTAATTACTATGTGACCACCTTATACTAAAAATACATCTATGTATTTTATAGTATCGGGGTGGTCACATAGTAGGAAGACAAAAACTTTGGGACGAGCACCGGTGAATCAATGTTGAATGTGCTATTTGTTTACATTATACGATCATCGAGATAATTCGGAATAAAAGTACAACCATGTTAGTTTGTTACAGTTTTTAAAATTGATATGCTATGCATTTTATAAAAAAAAATTCTTTGGATGTTGATTACCCACCCATGAATAGAGATAAACGGTCATCTCGCTCATCCGACCATCTCGTGACGTTTACCGTGAGAAAAAAAACCACACAACCATGTGTGTTGATCGACGCTGATTGGTTCATATATTCATTCGACCGACTTTTTTATTTCGCTCCGGGGGTCGGTATATTTCCCAACCTCATACAGAGCTCGATGATCTCATAACCTAAGCGATCGATGTAAAGTTTTAAAGCATCGTCAGGACATCTACAGGCATAACATGATAAAAATCTTAACGTCAATCAGAAAAATGGCACCAATTGCCCAAAAAAATATTTTTTTAAAATATAATATCAAACGTTACTTAGGTCTATTATTTTAATAGTTACAGTAAGTTATCCCTTTGTTTATAACAATACAACTCCATAACGGAAGTTTTCATCTTATAAAATTATTTCTGAAGTTTTAGGTACAGGCACGTACCCCCACCACCCCCACCACCCCCACCCCGATATTTGGGGAAAAGGTCCGCCTTTCCGTTTCATTTTGTTTTTTTGTTTTGTAGGGGGTTTTTTTTGGGGGGGGGGGGTTGGTTTTTTTTTTTAGATTTCGGATAAGTTTTATTCCCCCCCCCCTCCCACTTTAAAAAACAATGCTATGTGCTAAGGTAACTGCCTTCGGGCCTGGTCCGATACCGGTTTCAAATGTGATTCGACTATATAGCTGACGTTTTGGCGGGATGAACTTGGTTTGAAGCCAATACAGAAGACTACCTAACCCATTGTCGGATTCAGGAGGGGGGTGGGGGTCCGGGGGTCGAAACCCCCTTTCTCTGAATTTTTTAAAAACTTTTATGCTTATATAAAGGCGAATTTTCCTAGTATAATCTGAATACTATAATTATCTCAAATTAAACATCGCTTATTTTAAGAATTTCGTTCAACGCACCGTAATTTATTTATAAAAAAAACCCTATCGATATTTTATCAAAGTAAAATACTCCCATTCGTCATCCGGTGTCTATTTCATTGAGTAAACTTGTGGGAAATAAAAATTTTTTTTTACATAAACTTAATTAAGCAGTATCGCTTAAAACATAGATTTATAATAACATCCACTAAGTATTTTCAAATTCCTTCTCTATTTCTTAAGAAAATTGAATATAGTCCATACAGTTTTGAACTGACAAGCCAGGAATTTTTGTTTTACTTTTAAAGGCTGCTTTCAAATTTATTGTTTAGCTCATTAATTAAATGTCAGCTATAACTTAAGTAACTATAATAGATATGTTTTACTTCGTTTCATACGAAAAATAAAAAGAAGACATCATACGGTATGATACAAAAGAAAATTACATAACCGGCATGAGCAAGTTATGTTATTTTTCTTATACATGTATGCTGGCTACCTCCATACCCGCATGAAACACAAAAAAGCATATTTTTTGTTTAAATATATCCAAGAAACGGAAATTCTGTTACAAAAATACCGTGAAAAGGGTTTATATGTAAATCGTAATGAAAATGTATAACTTTTTAAAACTTTCCTGAATATGATCACATCTGTACTAGAGTAATGCTGGATGATGTACATGTAGCGCACCCATTCAAGAGGTCACGTAAGTTCCAGGGGACGACAATTGCCTGTACAATTGTATTACACATGTACCATCTATTTAGCAGATAAATTATCCCAACATTTTGTTATGTCCGATCATTTAGACCTCTATTTAACTAGGCAATCGACAGAATATCAAAATTGAAAAATAGATCAGAATTAAAACTTCAAAGAGATAAAAAGAGACAAAAAATAGACGCAAGTTCTAATATTGCTGAAGACTTGTTTATTAAGGCTAGAAATAATGCAAATCTTCCTTACGAAAAACCAAAACGCTTAAAAATGGGTAAATAAAAATTAGCAGGACTTGCCTTAATGCTCTGATGTTAAAATAGAAAGTGACGAGATAAATGTTTGTTAAATTTTAAGCACGGAAAACGTTAAAAAAGACCTTGTTTTTTGACAAACACTGAATTTTCCACGTATTGATTTTTATCGAATGATCGAATGGACCTCCCCCTTTCCATATTGCTGGATCCGCCTCTGTAACCCATGACGATTATTTAACTTCAATTCATTCTACTTTAATTTTCGAGAAGTCAGAGTACCAAATAAGTTTTCCCCTTCATACAATTACACCCAGAATATTTTTCTAAGTGGGGACCCAAGGAATAATTGTATTTTTCGGGGGGGGGGGGGGGGGGGTCCGAGGCATATTTTTAATTTTACTATGTGAATTCTAAAAAATGGAAATTTCCAGGGTGGGGGTAGTCCGGATCCCCCCTACCCCTCTAGACCCGCGCATAGATTAAATAGGTTTAATGATGTACGCGCGTGATCAGTTCTAAACGCAATGTGATTTAATGTCTGCATGGTTTTCATCAGTGAAATGAAATCCTTTCTGATTTCGAAAAATGATTTTAAGGCTTTTAGATAACGCAGCTTTTGTGCAGAGGAGATGCTCCATCGTTTGATTTTTATAAAAAAAAAAATATATCAAATGATTCTTAATAACCCTTTAACAGTCCCTGTGAGCATTAGAATATACACATGTTACATGTAATATTAAGACCTTACATTTTTTTTCCCTAGGCCACCACGAAGTACTATTTTATTACTAACAGTTATACATGTACATGTATGTACTGTGTGAACTATATAATATATTCAGATTTAAGTTAAATGCTACACAATTGTTCGTTTTCGTTCGACAATTGGTAGAATATGGATTAATTCTATTCAAGAAGCATTCTCCTCATGCATGTAAATCATGAGCAATCTTAAACCGCGATCAATATTTTGATACCATAAAATATACTTCCTAACTGAGTAAAAAACATAACCGAGTTTTCGGGTAGACTATTTATTTTACTTTTAAACCCCCCAAAACATTGATACGTGGTTTATCTTATACACAGAGTATGTCTACCATTGCAGTACCAGTATTAACTGTATAATTTCTGTTGGGATGAAAATAAGAGAAATCGGTAAAGAAATTAACATGGGTTATGGTTATGGTAAATAATAAACTTATTATAATTAACATTGTATACAGTACCAGTGATTACAATGTAACTGTATAAATTTCAATTGGAATTAAAAATAAGAGCAATCGGTAATCGATAATCGATAATTAGACTGTACTCGATCACTAACATGTAATTTGTAATATACTGTACTTAATGAAGGGAAATTGTATCACGCATATGTATGTAGATGTGCATGCATTTACGTATTATGATAATTAATCACTTCCTCATTCATTGTGCATTCTAAAGCATTACCGTCAAATAGTTACACGTATACGATATATACATGCATACCGGATTTACATAATGGTAATGACAATTCATATACAATGTAGCAAAAGTTTGGTGTTGGTTTTTAATATGATTAAAACTAGACGTCTGCATTCTAATATAGTTAATGTAGTTCTACGTATCGTCTTTTTCTGAAATACGGCCACTGAAATATCATATATTTAGACTACTGCTGATTTTACATATAATTTCTAGGACGTACAATATGTCACTCTAGGACAAAGCAATAAAAGTCGTCGATTCGTATAAATATGTTTTGACAAAGAGTTGAACGCCATGGTCATAACCTTAGATTTTTCAGTGGACACTAAAATGCATAATTAATTACATGTATTTGCTTTAAAGACATAATTATGGGTGCGAAATACAAGATGGTAGAGGGTTGACAGAGTTTTTGCCGATGAGGTTAAGCGTGGTTCATATTTTGTCCTCTAACCACACTGATTACATAAGTACTGATTTACTACGCATAATGTTGTAAACCGACTCATACTTTATAGTAATGACACATTCCTAACAGCAATTCATAAACTGTCACATGTTGATCTCGTGTCAGGCCAGGCAATGAGTCGAGATTTGTGATTGGTACATATTACCAAATCTTGTCAGGGGAGGCGGGTCCAAACCAGCCTAGCCAATGGGCAAAACGTGTATTGGCCGCGTTAACGCATTGATTTGCCGATAAGCTGTGAAATTGTAACTTTTTAAGCCAATCAGAGTGAACTCGATTTTTTATTGGACTTCTCTGCTAAACAACCTAATTGGAGTCTGATATCTGGGTGAAAGATAGAATATGAAATTATATGAGCGAAAAACTATTACTAACCAAAAGAAAATTAACATGAAAATTACATGCTTACTCATTTCAGATACACACTCGAATTTTAATTATCATTAGGTTTTAATTATTTATTTAAGCATGAAGTCCTTCAGAATAAGGAAGCATTGTAGCATTATCAATGATAAACACATACAACACTTTTTTAGAACAGGAAGAATTGTAATAAATATATGCAGATATTACGAAATCGTTTGTTGCCAGGGGCGTCTCTGTATCTTCTAGTGAAAATGTAAATTTCAATCAAAATTGGTAATCTTTAAAACAAATTCCCATTTGACCTAGAATTAATTTTCGGGTTTTTTCAACGACTGAATCATCAGCGTTTTTCATAACTCTAATATTCCTTATGAATAAAAAAAAATCCCAACAACAACGAATGTTAATCATTTAGAAAAATAAAGTATTTTTCCAAAGAAGAACATTTATAAACATCTTTATAAAAAAAAAGATATCATTGCATAAAGAGATAGGATCAGTGTTCTAGTTAATAAAACAAATCATCACATTATAAACGATTGTTCTCCTTTTGTCAATGACAGATCTGATACACAACGAAGGAGGAAAGAGTAAGGAGCACATACTTACACCATTCCTAGGGAAACATCCAAATCGGAACACGGAACAACATGAGTAATCGGACAAGAAAATGTCTAGCCACAGGTAGTGCAGACCTCGGAAAAAAACATGGCCGCGGGCCGAGTACTGAGGTGCCCTGATGAGCTTTATAATTCCTGTAGTAGTAGTAGTACATATCCCTCTTAAGTCTGCTACTTCCCACCCCCGACTTTTCTCTCCAGGAAAATAACAAATAAAGGTCTGCAGTTGTTGTAAATAAAATGTGGTTTATTACATAGGCCGTCATGCTTCTTGTCAAACAATGGACGAAAAGACAAAATAATCAAGACAATGAAAAACATAGGGATGAGAGGGGTTTTTTTTCGTTCTTTGTTACGTTTTCTTTAAGTGAAAAAATATGCAGTAACTTCATTAAGTGTTTTACAGGTATTGATTTTATATATCTTAAAATTACATTTATGTCAAGGGTTTTGAAGTTTGAAAAATGTAAGAAATAATTTGCAGGTCAATTTCTTTGATGTTCATTTACATCAAATCATCAAATCAAGCATGTTCACAACAACAGATTATATACAGAATGATTTTATCAATCATACTTATATCCCACGACGAACAAAATGTTTGATCGGGGGTGTCAGTTGTACTTACTTTCGCTGACATCTAAACACATCATCTATTCAAAAACTGTACATGAGATTCGTTTGCTTTCAAGGTCTAACCACAACAAACAAAATGGGCGAGCTATGTCAACGTTTTCTCATTGCCCAATCAAGACATGTACAAGGATACATGGCGACAGAACTGAAGCTCTCATGAATTCAGACAAATGGCAAACGGTGGCCCGTTCTAGAATGGTTTACCGGAAGTGAAAAGGAACCTTTTTTTTTTAAATCGTTCATGACTAGTCTAAAATATAACCATCATAAGATTTTATTTTTATTTTGGAGATTTAACTTTGTGTTGCTTCTGTTGTTTAGTGTTGTTTTGTATTGTTGTGCTGTATTGTGTTATGTTGTATTATTGTTGTTTCATTGTATTGTGTTGTGTATTATTGTTGTGTCTTGTATTGTATTGTGGTGTTGTGTTTTGCTGTATGCGTTGCTTTGTTGTGTTGTGTTGCGCTGTGTTGTGTTATGTTGTATTATTGTTGTGTTGTTGTATTATTGTTGTATCGTTGTATTGTATTGTGTTATGTTGTATTATTGGTGTGTCTTGTATTGTATTGTGTTGTTGTATTATTGTTGTGTCGTTGTATTGTATTGTGTTGTTGTATAATTGTTGTGTCGTTGTATTGTATTGTGTTATGTTGTATTATTGTTATGTCGTTGTATTATATTGTTGTATTATTGTTCGTCATTGTATTGTATTGTGTTATGTTGTATTATTGTTGTGTCGTTGTATTGTATTATGGTGTTGTGTTTTGTTGTATATGCTGCTTTTGTTGTGCTGTGTTGTATTTGGTCATTCCAGATTTGTTACTTTTGTTGTGCTGTCTTGTGTTTGGTCATTCTAGATTTGTTACAGTTGTGCAGATATATACAGCAATCACTTTAACTCAGTCCTTTGAGCTTTCTGGTATTAAAGGGTGCCACTTTGGTGATGGTTTTGATACTGCTTTTTACCCTTACTTATGTATATAAGTTAGAGTCTTTAACCTTATCAATAGCAGTGTCATAAATGCCACGTCGTGTACTACTGGTTTTGTTTGACCAAACCTCTTTAATTTTGAATATGATAAATAACAAGTAAATAATGCTTACGAATAAAAAAAACTCGAACCTCTTTTCTAATGAATATGTCCATATTGTTTCTTCTCCAGCATGCATTGGCTTGTAGATCTTACAAACACTTACAGTTTCCTCGATAATTTCAAACGACGCTATTCATTATATAATTAATGAATAAGTGACGATTCTACACTTGTTAACCTATTTCGATTTTTTATCCTGACAGCTACAGAAAGAAATATGAGAATACCCGCATGAAAATAAATATGTACACAAACGTGAAATAAGTATGCAAAGATAAACGATTAAATTTCATTTTAAAACAATGCAATTTACACGTGTGACTGTGCGATATATCCATGCGTTTGAATATATTAAAATGTAACGAGCTAATTCGAAGGAGCTTTGAACCACAAAAGGAAAACTTAATTAACACTTCAAGTAATTTAGTAATGTTATGAGCGAATAAAAAAAGAAGATTTAAAATACCATAAGCTTAAAGCATCCATCGAATCGGATTGTGTTTGTAGCATACCATTTGCTAACATACGTATTTTTACGACGGCTATATTGGTACATGTATCTATGTCAAAATAATTAGTATAGCTTAGTTTGCACTCATCTAAACCTGTATCATTTTACCGAAATTAAACGATTATAGATTTTATACACGTCAGAGTCTTGGAAAAACTTATATTAAGGTTACATTTTAATTTTACTCTGAAGCTCATCTAAACACATTTATTATCACAACAGTCAGTTCTTAGTTCTTAAACGTATAGTGTATGCTGGTTAGCAAAGATATTTCGAATTCCCTGTGCATTATTTAAAACGTCTCAATGTATTAACTAGAGGCACGTACACAACGAAACAACTAAGTATCTACTCCAAAGCATAGTCATTATAAAGTTAAGAAATTCTATAATTTGGCAGACTGACATTTTAACTGCCCCCGGAGATGAATAATCAGTCCTGGTGTATAATATAGGCCGGTTTACGCTAATCGTATTCGCTACTGCTATCAATTTACGTTTTACGAATGTTTTAGTCTTTATCTCAAACAGATCTACGTCTAAGTTCCTTGTTTGTTCCATCATCACGTTTAGAATGTCAATTAAGATGACTACACTTGTTCCTGTTTCAGTTTTTGTCATTCATAAAACTACTTGAGTACCTCGAGTGTTCTACGTCAAAAAGTACTACAGTTTTACGCTCACAGCCGCTGTTCCGGTATATACAGTTACTGTGAATGATCAAAAGCAACGATCCAGTCCAAATAACGATTATGTTCTCGACATGTTTTCTTTCCTATTAGAATTTGGAATCATTGTAAGCCAGTATGGTGTATTTATCTATAGATACATGTATATATATATTTGGGGTGCTATTTTCTTATATTTTGCAGTACTACATGCATCTCATACGCAAAATTTTGATTCTAAAAAATGTGTTTTATCGACCTACTTAATACTATTCATTTGTGAATATAAATGGTTTATTCACCGATGATGCAAAGTAATATTGACCTTGACGAGTCCCTAAAGTTATCAATTCAGAAAGGCAAAAGAAATGAAAAAATGAATGACCAATATTGGAACCATGAAGTGCAAAAATACGGCATGCACCCGCGAAACATAAAATAGTTGAATACGGTACAGGTTATACGTCCTTTATTAGTTTTCTTGTCTCTCCATGACTTAAGATCAATGGCTCAAATAATACATTTCACGAATTGGAAATATAAAATTTAAAAAAAAAAAATCATTCTTTGGTCCTATAGGAAATTGATTGCAAGTTTTGAATCTTAAAATCAACAATTCATCAACACAAACGTCATGTTTGATATGTGTTTGATTTGAAACTGAGGTTTTTCTTCTTCTTAAAAATTTTTATAATTAACATTTCTCATGGGAAAAGAAGATACCGATATATCAATTTATCAATCAAAGTGAACAAACAACGGTAGGAACTTGTTATAATTAAACAAATGAGAGTGCCAAATCCACTTACGATTTAAGTTTTAGAGCATTGTATGAAATCCTACACAGCTTGAATATGTTTTGCAGATACATGTATACACAAATAAATTTATCAAAAATTTACTTTACGTTTCTTAATATTTTTGTATACATGCTGCGACTTCACTTTATAATATATCAGACAGCACATTACCGGCTGCATTTATAACTCCATAAACGCAATGCTGAATTCTCTCATAAAAAGATTTAAATGTGAAGATAAAATGACTTGTAAGCATATACATGTAGTTTATGATTGAGCATGGTATAATTGCACTGTAGTATATCAACTGCTGGAATATGCCAGTCGGGCAGCTGTAGTTTATAACGCAATGAACGATGCATGTTTCAGGGAGGTAACAACGGGTCGGGAGGTGTGGGGGGGGGGGGGGGGGGGGGGGGGGGGGGGCTGTCATCGCCCCCCCCCCCCCTTTCTCCTCTAATCTTCATGGCGATGGGCATTTCTTTCTTTATCTTTTTAGCTAACTGGCAAGTACAAAAATACAAAATGACACAGACGAAGATGGTGAACCCTTGTCACATTGCCCCCCCCCCCCCCCCCCCCGCACACACACACCTTGAAAAACAATGCTGCATTGGGTTAAATTACTCAAAAGTATGCGAACACCGAATTTTGGTAAGTAGTCCTGGAATGTATAGCTGTATTTGCTGACTGGATTATATTCTAAACATGCAAAACAACTACATGTTAAAAAATTGCCAGACGTGTGGCCCAAAGTTCATCTTACTTAAAACAAAACAAAAGCTTAGGGTTTATTGAACTGTGCATAGAAAAAAAGAATTAATATCACCGAAACATCACCTTCAAAACGGAAGTCAGCTAATTCGCCAGACCGCAAAATGCCTCATGAAAAGAGTAAACCCCAGAATACCTGTATAAGAAAGTAAGACCATTTCAGAAACCTTTTCTTCATCTTTTTCGAAGATCTTGATGCAAGTCTTGTAAATAGAGAACATCATACGAACAGAGAGCAATGTACTGTAGACCAAAAATTAATTTATCCGAAAGAAATATATTGTAGAGATCCTGTTTTTCTTTAATAACATTATATGAATTAATTACATATTTTCATGATGATTAGAGAATAAATTTGGCGGGGTCTTGATTTCTTTCCTGGAATGTTTTGTGCGTGCGTGCGTCCAATCTGCCTCCGATGAAGGCGGGTTTTCTTTGCATTCTGTTGTTTCAGCAAAGGTTAGCAGGAGATTGCTGTGTATGATACAATCATATTTCTATCAGATTTGTTCATATTTCGGCATTTAAAAAACTGACCTTTTTCGACGCCAGCAAAAACGATTTTCGTGTAGAAACGCCCCAGAGCAGCAACAACTGTCCACCAAGATTTGTATTACATATAGACAAAACATCCTCATTCTCTAGGAAGGGGCGTCGACATATTTCACACGCGGGATTTTGTATCGCGAGTTTTGATTGGTTGAAAGTTTGTACTCCATGCTCTGAGTCAGTTGTAAACGAAAATGAATAAATCACAGAGACAAACTATATGTCTATGGCTTTTATTTGAATTCATAACATATGCTAACGACTTCATTTTAACCAGAATAAAATGCTTATTTTATAATCTTATCCACCAGTTGTTGCATAGCTTTGGATAATTTAAGTTGTTATTATCGCCAACTGAAGATGATCAGATTGGACTATTTCCTACAATTAAAAAAGACAAATTGCAATGTTTACGATATTCTTAATTAAGAAAACGTGATCCCAAGATAAAGATTTGAAGAATTCCATTTGTGCGACTCTTTTACCTGCGAACATGCGAAGGTCTTTTCGAATAAGACAGTTGTTAGATGGTAGTTGCTACAGATAATGTAAAATAAGAGGTAATAAAAAAAAATACCAATATTCTGCTGGTGTATTATTTATTAATGATTTTGTATGTCCTCAGATTAATTGACTAACCATCTAAATATCAAAACATTGTTGAAAGGAATAACAAAACAGACATCGAATTTGGGATCATAGGATGGGTTACCAAGATGCCAAACATCCCTTTCCCTCCTTTCGCAGGTTTATTTTTCACTGAATTTTATTTTTGGTCTTTTTAACTTTTTGACGTCCATGTGTCGACGCATTCCCCCAACTTTAAGTTTTCTTCTAACATCATATATGATATTCTTTGCTCTATTAAAAAAAAAACCCAGAAACAAAACAAAATCCCAAAAATATCGAAAACACTTTTTTGATCTGCTCCATCGCGGTACTTTGAAATATAATCGTAGGTTTGCAATATGTACTAGCCTCATGTACTAAGTGCACCCTATTCAAACGTTTGTCACATATAATCTATGAGACATGAACATTTAAAAATTGTCAATGCAAAAGAGTCAAAACAAACTCAGTCTCTCTCTCTCTCCCCCCCCCCTCTCTCTCTCTCTCTCTCTCTCTCTCTCTCTCTCTCTCTCTCTCTCTTAGACAATCGAACAGTATCAAATTGCTGCCATATAACATATTTTAACATCATTATTAGTTAATAGGGATGAAATCGATAATTCTGTGTAGAAAGAAGAGCCCTACCATTGGATAACTGTTTTATTTCCGTATACCCGGCTGTATCCACCAATGATTGCGATTGTAGTCAATTAAATCATGCGGACTATTTGTAAAACTGAGCTATTGTATTGTTGTGACCATTAATATTTCATAAATTCATATTTTTTAACATGCACGGAATTTGGAGTGATATAATTGGTTCGTCATCAAAGACCTATATAAAACGTCGAGTTTGTATGATTTTTACTTAGAATATATGTGTCTGAAATTGTCAATTGAACTTTTTTTACTTACAGATAAATCTCTATTCAAGCCTGATTTAAATGAAATTCTAGATTGTTCTATTCCTATTGGTGCAGCAAATGCAACTTGGTATGGTGTATTAAATTTTTGACGTACAATTGCGTAAAATAACGATCAAATCAGAATTTGAATGTTCTTGTACTTTTGACATGTGCATTAAAATCAGAGTATTTAAAAGAATTGTACGTCATAAAGTTGACATCTTGCTAATCATGTTTGATTGATACCACCTCTCGTTGTGCAGGTAGAATTTTTATAAGACAAAACACTCATTTATAGCAATGTTACCGCAGTCATTTTATATCATTTCAGCATGCTTGACTGGCTTCGCTTGACGACCAAACACATTCGAAGGAAACCAAGCCAATGGCGTTGGCGCTTTTAAAAAGAAAAAAAACTATACAACTAGCTCAATCGATTCACCTGTAAAGCAGACGGCATGAATGAAGACAACAACTAACTTGCTATCACAGGACTTTGAATATTCCATGTGACCTTTTTGTTTTCTAATAATATTAGCCAATCAGAACGTTACTTCCTGTCGTATTGCTATGTAGTGCATTGCTTCCTTTTTTTATCCAATAAAGTGTGGATTCCAGGGTTTGTTTATTTTAACCACTTGATTTAACTTCCCATGTTTAAAAATACACATAAGACACACGACAGGCAAAATTCATTATGTATTTAAAACCCAACTTAAATATTTCGTGCTTATTTTCCAAAAAGCTCTGAATGTAAACAGACATGTATGCAACTTTGCACCGTAAATATTGTTGAGCATGTTTGTGTGTTGTGACACATGTGAATGCATATGAATATTGGATAAGCTATTGAACATTAATTATTCGTGAAAACGATTCTTCACATTGAGCGAATTGAAAATTCTGTGGAAATATTGTGGGAAAAATTCCATAATTTTGGTATGTAGACTTTAATAATTATAATTTGTTTCATTTCAAATAAAAAAAATATATAAAATTAATTTTTGTTCAAAATGCAGCAGTTACTATAGTAGATGACAATAAAAAAATTCCTACAAAGTATCCTATTCATGCTTGTCAAATGGTTGTTCACACCCCTGCTTGCTATTCTATGTAAATGTTAACCAAATGTGCACCTCGTGTATTGTGGTTATTTATCAGCGGGTAACATGTAGATATTCTATGGATTTGCATTGATTAATTAATTAGGAATTCACCACACCGGGAACGTGTCTTTACTTACAAAGTGCACTGAACTCAACGTGTTTATTATGTCGCGTTCGTTTGGAGCGGCAAACCACCCGTAAAGCCCTAGGTCATACATTACAGGGGACAAGTCACATTATGAACACAAGTTTACAAAAATTTCAGGTTATCTTTACGGAGACATTTTTATTCTGTACAAACATGTAAACTAACCTATACTAGTTCTTCTAAAGTATAGATCATAATAATTTTGATATATATATATTTTTTTTAATATCAAAATGAAGTCGATACTTGTTATACAGCTAAATTTTAAATATACGTTTCCCAATGACCACCCAGACTTCGGTTGCTGCATTCATCTTTGCAATTAAGTTCTAAAATAACTTGACAACCCTGTCCTTATATAAATGAGACAAACAATTATTGTTAGACGAAATGAAAAATAAAATTAATGGAGAAAAATTATTTCATGATTTATTAACGACTCCTCCATTATAAATGATACGAGGAATTCAATTTGATTTTCTCCGAATTGAGAAAAATATTTTTCGCTCGACCTGTTGCTAATGAGTCGAGTTAAATAAATGTATGTGCATAAAAATGAGTTAAGGTCAGCGAACTTTTGATTCGTTGTTGTTTCCGTCGTCCCATTACACAACCGCGAGGGGGAAACGAACGCCGAGATTCAGATGACTGCTCATTACCGGTATATAACTGAGTCAGTGTTTGGAAACATTGTCCTGCACTATTTCATATTGCAGGCACGTAGCATCAGGGGACCCCCCCCCCCCCACACACACACACAGCAACAGTCTTTAATTGAGTTATTGAATTATGAATTGTATGTGAAGTGAATTAACGAAATTCCATTAAATTGCGTGTGGGATGAGGGGGGTGCGTTGTACTTAAAACTTCAATTTTAATGGCAATTTCGTTAATTTCACTTCGGGAGGGGGGGGGGGGGGGGGGGGGTGGGAGGGGTTCAACTCCTTCATAATTCAATAACTCAATTAAAGAAAAGTGTGTGTGTGTGTGTGAGGGGGGGGGGGGGGGTCCCCTGATGCTACGTGCCTGTATTGTTAATGCTGAGCTAAGCGGATGAATTTAGATACAAAATTTACAATATGACACGTAGGCCTTTAACCACCACTTCATTTGTTCTTACCGACATGCTTTCTTTGTGTTATTTTAATTTTGCATGATTAGTTTTTTTTGCTCATAGAACTGAGCAAAGAAATATGTTCTTTTTCCTTCAACACTGTCTATCAATGAAATACTTCTTAATTTGTCTGTTTACAATGAATGTTCATTGTTTCATGAATTTGTTTTATTAATAACAAATGACAATCTAATTATCACCGTCTCTCCGGGAGATCCGCTGTTTATTTACCTTATTCATGTATATTGCGGATAAAACCGTTTTTCAAATGTTCTGATGAAATAAAATTCTATTTCTGTCAGACGATAAAAGGTCATAAAAATGACATTGTTTTTTTTCCAAGCATTGGCGGATCTGGGAGGTCGGGAACAATCTCCTGTACTGGTTGGTCAAATCTGCGAGAAAAATTCTAAAATGTAGTACAATTATTAATGGCATCAAACTTTCCACGCAATATTTTTAACACATTGAACTCTTCAAGTCGCACATTCTCACACACATCTGAGTTTTTTACTTTTTCATGTAGGTAAACTCGGCTACACATGCTGTTCAAAGAATCACTAAGGCGCATTGCATTCACCAATGCCCTGTCGTGGCGCATAATTAGTAGCACTTTAACCTTTTTAATATTTTGTAGTCTCCAACACATCATCCAACACATCATCAAATTATTTTTTTTTAGTAAGGCCAAGATTAGTTTACACATACCTGTACATAATTGTATCAATTTTATATATGTAAATTTAAGAAAAATGTTTTCTGCGAAAAAAAGAGGAGGGCCAGCCCCCCCCCCCCCCCCCCCCCCCCCCCCCCCCCCCCGGTTCTACACGTGATTGACAAATGATGAATGAAGTGAAATTTTTTTTTATCTAAAATCCCTATTTGGAAACAAAAGAAAAAAGCAAATCACTTGTCTTTTCCCCCCCGAACAAGCAATATCTGGATTTGCTTATTTGCACCTTGGTAAAAATGTTATTTAGTTGTTAACACCCACAAAGAAAAGGGTGTTGTAAACAATTATGTATTACGTAGACAAGTCTTTCAGTATTTAAGTGCCAAAACATACCATTCAGCTACAGTATCTTTGCATTGGAGGATATAAAGACTTCTCAGGAATTGTAATCATACTGATTTTTAAGATTTCTGATATAGAAAGTAAAGAATTATTACCTTTGTGTGAGTATTAAGTTTCTGCAAAATAAGGTTTTTCTTTAAAAGTTGAGTTTGTTAGATAAATATCTTTTAAAGTGATATGAAATTAACATGAAACGAATATTTGTTTTAAAAAAAAACTTCCCATATACCCAGATTAATGATAAAAAAAAAAAATAAATGCATGTAATGAATTTACAAATTGCAGGTTTCGGTATCCATAGGAACTGTAAGGATTCAAAGACTCCGCGGGAGTTTTCTTCTTAACTTCTAATCTCTTCTAAATCAAACATTAGTATTTTCATTAACCAATATTTTTACTTTTATATTCTTTTTTGCAGACCACTGGATCTTTCTCAACAACACGACAACCGGACATCACGTATACTGACCAAAGATGCATGTTCCAAGTCCCTATGGCCCAATGCAATCGCAGGTAAAAATTCCTATTAAATATCATTTATTAAATGTGCTGCATGGCCGTGGCTATTTTTAGACGGTATTGATCTCCTTTAGAAGAAGAGCTCTATATAAAGATATAGGAACAAATTAAAATTTAAAAAAAAAGCTAAAATTTATTGAATTTTTTTCTTTATCAAATAATACTTTATAACTTAACAGTTAACAACCCGTATTTAAAAATTTGAGGTAGATCTGATGGGTATTATGTTGACAACCATACCTCCTTAATTAAGGAAAACTCAGTTTGAAATACTGTGCAATCCATATCGCCTTATAGTGGCATGGGAAACTTTGAGATATAGATGTGAATAAAGTATTATTCAAAATTTAAATTTTAATCATCTTTCTAAAACTTTCAAATGTTTGACCACAATTTAAAATTTGTATTGTTTTTAAAAAATCTCACTGGTTTCTAACTCATAACTTCAAGACTGTACCTCTACGGGAAATTCGGATTGACGTCCGCTCTTGCATTACCCCGACATAAAGATTGTGAAAGAATTGTTAATCATCGTTTTAAAATTTTAAATGGTACATTTATTTTACCATTAAATGCATTTATAAACGGTAAAAATTGTAAAAAAAAAAAAAAAAACAAAACAAAACAAAAAACAAAAAAAAACGAACAAAAACAAAAAAAAACAACCCCCCCCCCCCCAAAAAAAAAGAAAACGACAAAAAAATTAGAAAGAAAAACAAAACAAAAAACAAAAAACAAAACAAAACAAAAAACAAAAACAAACAAACAAAAGCAACAACCCCCCCCCCCCCATCCCCCCCAAAAAACCCAACAAAAAACCAAATAAAATCCAAAACAGACACCATAACGGTTTTGAACTCATGATTACAGATTAGAGGCGGTTTTGAAATTTTACCTTCCTTTTCCCCATCAAAATATGAATTATTCTATTGACGATATTTTGATTATTCATTAAAACATGATAAATACATGCATTACATTGAATGGGTTTTTTTATTTTTGCATTTTGTGCAAAATCTGCCGTCAGAAGGGGTAATGTACCTTTGTTGATTATGGAAATTAGGAAAGGATAGGTTAATTATAACCAAGAATCACTCGAGGGTGCTTGTACATTCATTACACTTATTTGCCAAATATATGTTGTTTGTTCATAATCACGAATGAAAATTAGTATCTTGTTTGGAATTGTGTGTGTAGCAAAATGGAAGATTACTATCATTATTATGTGGAGGATAAATTTGTGATGAACAAAGACTCGTTTCAATTTGAAATTGACTTTGATGAAAACAAAAAAGAACTCGTTCAGGTACAAAAGGAAAATGTTATTGGTTCCTTTTTCAAACCTTACAGAATGTGTATGGACTTCTTATCTGATAGTCAGAACAGTTCTAGAGTAAGTAATTTCAATAACCTACTAGCCTGTATTTTTGCTTCCATTATGGTAAAACGACATAAACTAGTGTGAAATAAGTTTTTGTTTCTTCAAAACATGCAAATTAAAAAAATTACGATAATATTGGGCATATGTGGATGTGTGGTTTTTAGTTTGGATACAGCCAACTTTCAAAAACTTGAATCACTCAATTCTTTTATTTTTTTATTTAAATAATTTAAGTATTATTATTAATTTAAAGTAATACTCATGGGGTAAATAAATAGTTCATATTAAACAATTGCATTTAAAAAAAATATATACAGTTTTCAGATAAAATCATATTTGGTTATTATTCATGGATATTAAATTGATTTTTACTGAAATAACATAAAAATCGTTCATATAAACTGATTTTCAATTTCCTCACGACCCTTAAAATAATTACAACCTGTCCTACTTCTGGAAGATTTCTTAAAATCGACAAAAGCTAGTTTTAAGCACCATATTTTCGATAAAACATCTTAAAACTTTGGTCTAAACAAGCACGGTGAAATAAGAATATATATCGGGACCTGTAACTTATTTTCACCTTTTTTCGGACAAAATTTCTTTTTTGCCTTCTTGTCTCTGTCTTCTCTTCCGAAGACATGTGCAAGCTCAAGACACCGAAACATGTTCCGAAAGTAACTCGCTTCTGTAATAACCGGAGGTTCAAAGTGTATAAAATTGAAACCGAAAGAACAAAAACTTAACTCCAACTTAATGTGATATGTACAGAAAGGGCATGAGAAATGAAATAATAGAATTGGAAAGAGAATTATATTGACCTCTAGCCTTATAAAAAATCCTTCTATTTTGATTTTGTCAATTACAGCTCTATCTTCAACAGCAGTCTCAGCACCACCAAAATCAATTTAGAAATTACCAGGGTCATTGCCAATCCGCGCCTTTCCTTCATGCAATGGAGGACTTGAAGATCTCTTATTATGATGATCATCAACGACTGAGGCTCCCTGTCAGTTCCCACTCACAGAACACCTGCATGATGAGGCAATCGGAAAGTCCTGTTTCGCATAGGAGTAAGTTCCTCTGCTAATATCTTATATCAAATGTAAACTTTTTTAAAATTTGTTTCCATTACGAAAAATAATGGGTGCTTTACTCACTTTTTTCTTCATTTATTTTACAGACAGCCAATCGTCATCTTGCCCAGTTTCACCCATCTCTAGCTGTGGAAGTCCACGATCATCTCATTTTCCAGAACAGATTTCATCACCACAGCATTACGACAACATTTCCCATCTCCCGACCTCTAATTCGGCATACCATTCCAATCAACAAGGTTTCCCCCATCCAGCCTTTCCACGCAGTCAGATGCACTGTACTGACAACAATTACAGTCACTTCGAACACCAGCAGCGAGGACGAGGTCACGTGACTCGGATCAATTCCCCAAACAATGGCAATTCAATAGTATCCCCAAGCACGCCTTATCACCAAAACTCTTCTTCGCCTCACCAAGCTTACAGCGGAGTTCCCCGGTCTTCATATCTACAAAACAGCGGTTTGGCGGGAAATTCTTACTCTCGGGCTTCCCAACTATATCCTCCTCACCCATCCTTACCCCCAACCTCCGGATGTTCACGACAAACGTTTCCCTCGCCGCCTCATCCATGCGCCATTTCTCAAGAAGATAGCGGCAATCAACATTCGCCTGTAATGAGTTGTCAAGAACAGTTGCCAAATTCCCATGAATCCGGCAATCAAAGAATCCTCCCTAACACGGATCTTCAACAGTACCCAGATGGCTACCCTATGTCTCCGCATCAGCAAGTTATGGTATGTTAACGAACAACAACCAAAATTAACACTTTTTTCTAAGTTTAGAGGGTTGGTTAGCGGTTGCTATTTTAAGGCTGTTGTTAACCAACTTTAGACGAATGCTCTGTTTTAAGATATAAGACAATATTTGAATTTTAAAGCTAAAAATATTTGGATGTTTTTGCTAAATAATTGTATATGGTTTAAAAGTTTAAGGCAGATATCATTACTTATTTGTTAACCATTCTGCCACCTTAACATTCATATATACATGTACATGAACAAGCGATAAATTACAACATCTAAAATGTAAACATTATATTTGTATCACTATATTCTTTTTCATTGACCTACTGAATTTATGTTTGTTGCACAGAAATCTATCAACTTAAAGTTAACACATCAACTTCAATTTTGAGGTTGTTTTTATAGGTTTTAAATGGGGAGAATCTCCACCCGGTGCCTTGCCAATTCCCTATGACCGACGTACAAGAAGAGGAACCTCTATACGTCAATGCTAAACAGTACCATCGAATTCTGAAACGGAGACAAGCCCGAGCGAAACTGGAGGCCCAGGGGAAAATCCCAAAAGAGAGAAAGGTAGCGAATAAATACCTGTTTAAATCATTTATGGAGTCCATGTAAAGCAAATCCATATATTTAGTGTAAAACTGTTTTCCGTCAATGATAATTATTTGAAAAGAAAACATATATGTATTTTGTAAAAAAAAAATATTTTTTTATACACTTGTGTTATAGAAAAGTTGTTTTTGGACATGTCTGATAGCTCAGCTGTTGATTGTATTTCTCGTTTTCATATAATATATTTCTTATTTTTTATGCTTCATATAGAAATATCTCCACGAGTCCCGCCATCGACACGCCATGAACCGCTGTAGGGGAGAGGGGGGTCGATTCTTCTCCACAATGTCCAAAGAAATCAAAACAGAACCTGATGACGCAATCAAAGAGGAGCCAAAGGTACATTTATAATTCTATAGTATGAATATAAACAGATTGTACTCTTTTATTTGATTTCGATATGATATATAATCAAAATTCATGTAAAAAAAAATTGTGTGTAATACAATGCTATAGGAATTTAGCATGAACATTATTCATTCGTAAACGTATGGACAGTGGGGACATATAATTATGATGTCATAATGACATAATTTTGTTTTGCTAAAGCTTTGGCATGTAAGAAAACTATTTATCGTCCACACGCAGCTTTTAAGTTTAAAAAAGAAGAAATAAAACAGGGCATAAATCTTTGATTTTTTTTATGGCAAATAGTTTAAACAGATGGATTATGCCAGAATTCGGTGTACACAAAATAATCCAAACCCCATAACATGGTGAATAAAAGTCTCCGCCATATTTTCCCAACATTTGTAATCAATTGCAATAATCACATATTGATTGTATAATTATACATTTTTTGTTTCTCCCTAGGATTACGATGAACTGGGCGGTATCGAGTGTGCCTACAGTAACCCACTCCACAACAGTTCTATGGGATGATGGACAAGATGCTTAACTCCTTTACGATTTCCTAACTTATTTTTTTTTTTGTTTTCAAGTAAAAAAAAAATTCAATTTTTTTTATCTGCATGAAAAAACTCGTGTATCAAATACCTGATCAAGAATTAAAAATATTATATATATGAGCTGTTAGCTCAAGCATTGCTACTTTGGCGAGCTTTTGCAGCATTTTGGTTGTTAACTTTGTACTTTCTTTTGATCTTATTTTTATGATGAAGGTTATATATTATGAGAAATCATCTGCTCAAGAATAATGTGTTCACATACTGTTATGTAGGTATAGAAATAATTTATTGTTATATTTATTGAAAAAATGTGTTCTGCTTGTTATACGAATAGTTGCAATATTATAGAAAAATTTTCTTCACTGATTGTCGAAAAAGAAAGAAAATTCTTCATCTTGCCATTAATTTTGATGTTGTTATGCAGTCACGTATTGTATATGATTTAATGAGCTAGATTGTAAACATATGCATTGTAAATAATCGCTTGTGGTGCAATTACTGCGGATTATTTTAATAGCAGGATAAGATCCGTGATGACGTCATGATGATCTGATCTTGGTTTAATTTAGTGTAATCGGTTAACTTTCTTTTATATTAGTAGATTTGGGTTTTGGTTGAAAATGCATTTAAAACCTCCGAAATAATTTGCTACGTCATATTCCGTCCCGGTTAAGACATCACGCTACTTAGCTTGTGTTATAAAGAAACGTAACTTTTGCAATGTCAATAAAATTGAATGAAAATGGTGTTTTCATGACTTGTTAATCCAGCTTGTGTTCAACTTACAAATCGTTTAGTGAGTAAGTTTTTTAAAACAAATGAAAAGTAAAAATATTTCTTCGCAAAATTAAGGCGAAATCTAGGCCTGTTTGGAGTAAAAATGACACAGTTTTCCCCAAGATCTGATAGTCTTTGATTTGGTATAATAACTAATTTCACAAAACTAACTTGTTTCAATTTTTCTTCTATCAAGAAATATATAACATTCTCCTTGTGGGTGTATACAGGGAAGATCTCAAGGTGAAATGTGCGTCTTTCCCCAACTACATGCGTGTAATATAATATTTATCAAACAAAATTATCAACACGCATATTTAGGCTTGAGTGCGCGCGCATAATTTGACATCAAAGAGAATATAACTACAATCAAATAGAAAAGTAAGCAAAAATATACATGTAGAAAACGGCGTGTTATATACATGTGGGGTGTTTCCAACAGGGTTTTTTAAACTGGTTTAAAAAGGCCGGGTTAAACAAAAAATTTGAAAAATTAAATTTGAATTTTATATCGTGATCATGCCCTAAATAAAACACTTGACCGACAAATTTAGTTTAAGAAGTATGTTATTAAAAATTTACGTACAACTATATAAATGAATATGGATTGAACAGTAGGCTAAAAAGGCCTTTATTAGTTCTGTCCATTAGAGACCAAGGTACATATAGTAATAGTGTATATTTTTATAGCATTACATAGACATTTTTACTATAAAGAGTACAGAAATAAAGAAAATAGTTAACACTGAAATGCAAATTAGAGGAGGAAAAATATTTTTATATAGCAGCTATAATAGGCTTAATAATTAATATACATGTACATGTAAATTAGCACATTTGTACTTATTGTTAAATTACATTCTAAAGTTTTTACTGTTTTTATTTTAAATATAAAAATGAACTTGGTAAAAAAAACAAACAAACATTTTCTGAGAGGTTTAGACAATCATATCCATGTACTACAATATTAATATCTTTTGGTATGTCATGGTCATTCATGTATCTAATCAGAGAAATTCTCAGAGGATTATTATATGGACAATAAGAAAAAAATGAATTCAATTCTCAAAGGAATACTTACTTCTTAAAAATTTAGATGATTTAACTAAATTATGATTGTACAAATCAGCATTAAGATTGCTTGAAAAAATTTCTTAGTTGACAATGGAGTATATTTGTATTTCTTTGTCCACAGTTGTATAATTTAGAGTTCTAGTAATTGGTATATGAAACAAGCTATTATTGTGTAAGGAATAATTATGATTGACAAATGAAACATGGTGCATTGTTACTTTTATGTACCAAATCAACCCACATACGTCTGCTGGGAATATTTTCTACCCTTATTAAAGAAAACTGAAAAATAATTAAATGTCTGAGAACAAATAAATGAAGAAAACTTGATTCAATATGACGATTGTATATAGCTCACAAGAACCACAGGAGTTTGTCCCAATATGACCAAAAAGTGGATTTTATAGTATAGTAGAGGAGAAGGGATCTAACAAGCTGCTATTGATTCCTCGGTACCTTGCTTCAAGCTCTCAAAACTTAGGTTTAAAACACAATAATGTTTTAATAAATGTTTCTCTCAGTCGAAAGGCAGAATGCTGTTCTGTTTTGGCATATAGTATTTCATTCAATTTCCGTTTATTTCATTGACTTATATGCATCTGTCATCAGTTGGGTGCCGATTAAAAATACTAATTGCTCTTGGTCGTCCTCACATTATTTGAATGTTTGTTGATCGTCCGTGTTAAGAGATCAAATTATTAGAATCCGAGTCCTGGCTCAACTATATTTGCCAATCGGAACACCTCGAATGGCTTCCAATCCCAGAGACAAACGAGAATTACAAAGTCTAAATACTTGATCAATCTTGTTATCATTTATAGCTTGTCTACTTATATATAAAGAAAAGCTTTTAATTTCAGCTTCCATCGATAATCATGTACACTAATTAAAAACAAATTAGATGTTGTTATTGTTAATAGCACGGCTATAATATGCATTGTGATTGGCTCTGATTTGATATTACATGCGTTTTTAGCACTCAAATTTGTAAGCTATTATCACTTGTTTGATAAACCAGTTATAATGTAGGTACGATTTTTCCTAATATCTCTTTGCACACTGTCTAGCGTTACAGAAATTCAGTGCATGACTGTTGGTTTTGCATCGGTGATCGTTTGTTTTGATTCGATGTCTGTTGATTTTGCAAAAGAAGTTGTTTATTTTGTTTTAAGTTGATCCGTTTCGTATTTTAGCACGTTTTGGAAAATTAGCTGTGCGTTTTAAAGTAACGCCTTTTTTACCCTTTTCGCCGCCCATATTGCTACAAGATTAAAAATAACTGAATTATGTTTGTTTTACTATCGTTTAAATATTTCCCATTTCAGTCTTCTAGTTATTGATTTACAATGACCTGAACGCATAATAGTTTGAAAACCTTCTGTAATATAGAATTGTGAACACAAAATACTATAAAAATGAAATTAGGTAATAAAACAATTATTTAATGCTTGAGCAATCAATAGACTAAAATTTCCCCCCTTGTTACAGGGAACAGCTTAGTGTGTTCTATTGCCCTCGGCCTTTGGCCTCGGTCGATAGAGCACATTGAGATTGACTTGATATATTCGGTGGGGTCATTGGGTACACGCATGGTTCAAAATATCCCAAACTGAAATGAAGCCATTGGATCTACATTTGATGTTTGGTAAAAAAAAAATATATTTTTTACAGTTCTTGAAACTCAAAGCTTATAAAATTGTTGACATTATCACCATACACCGTTGACAACTTTTAAACAGCGCTTTCAGCATGCAAAGGACTTTATATGATATGGGCCTAATATGGCTCCCTAAAATGATCAATTTACTGTAGTTCTTTGATTCCTTTTCACGGATATACATGTGAAGTTTTTAAATAATTTTCATTTTGATCCAAATGCCCACAATTTTGAAATATGACATTAAAAAGTTAACCTTTTCTCGCCATTTTCGCATTTTTAGCTTAAAACGGCTTGTTTTCATCCAGTTTTTCTTTCAGAAAACGTTGAGCAATTGCTTAAACAAACAAAATATTTTCATCAAAGATGTATCTGTCCAAAACTTAAAAGTGACAAAATGTTTGTTCCTGTTCAAAGCGTCGCTCTATATCTAAAATTTAATAAAAAAAGATTTTGATTGAATTACAAAAACATCGTCACTTCTGACGTCATATATTGCAAGTGAGTGCTAATAAATCAAATGAATAGGTGGAAAACACATATTAGTATATTATTGTATCAAATATTCTAATAAAAAAAAATACCTTAACAATTTAATGTAACTGAAACACTTTAAAAATTTTAAATTATGGGGGCCAAGTTTGTATTTAAATATAGACAACAAATTTGGCTAATGATGTCTGTTGTATAATTTTATTTTTTGATGTCTGTACATTGCATAGCAATACTTAAATTAATTTCATCAGGCAGCATTGAAAAATCCAACCTATCATCTGCTACAGAAATATTTAGCAAAAATTATGCCTTAACGACAAAAGAGGTTAGATATATTTTTTTTGTATGCCAAAAATCAAGTATTGTTGCCTTGTATTTTTTAAAAGTAATCTGGTCTGTGCTCTTGAAAACTCTCGCGTCAAGAAGAATTGCTGGATTCACAATTACACTACAATATTACAAATAAACAAGCCAATCAAATTTAGTATCCCCGCCGATTACAGTAACTTGTGAGAATAGAGTCTTAAGCACTGTCGGATTTCCATGTTCCAATCGAATCTTCCTGTGTTGAAAAGCAGCTTTTAGAAGACCCTTTGAGCATAAGCAACAACTAATAAATTCTAAAGGACAAGTTGATTTAATAAAGACAGGAAACGTTCAATGGAAAGAAAACGGAAGACGAGGACCACACTGAAGACATCCTTTTTGTTATTCGCAGCGGTTCAAGAGAGAATGGCGCAGAATAAACGATATTACTTATGTCTTTCGCTAGTTTTTGAGTGTTTCGGTTTCAATTCAAACGCACTTTGTTCAATTGGCTTATGAAAAGAAGACATTCGCAGTCGGTCTGCCTTTACCACCCTTACCTCTACTTGCATGGATGCCACACAAAAAGCAGAAGTTTTAGAAGGGTGTGACCGAACTTTATTTGTTCTTTTTGTATGCTATTTTGTACTGATCTTATTAATGCTATTATGTACTGATCTATTCTCTGTAGGATCTAATTTCAAGAATAATAAAGATAAGTTTTGTAACTAAATGTTTTCTGGGTTTTTTTACTCAGGTACGTGTATTTCAAACTGTGTAGGGCATTAAATTTATAAATATTTTTATTGTTCAAACATACTTTTATTTAAAAAAAGGAATTGGGAAACAGACATAGCCTATATATAGGATTCAACAAAAAGTATTTTTTTAGAGATATGATTAAAATTACCAACATGTTTTTGACCATCTAAAATGTAAACTACAATAAAATGTACATTCATTTAATTGATAGTTTTAACATTAATATAAATTTTGAAATAGCATAAAAATCCAAAAATAACCAAAGATACTATAACATTATGGCAGAAGTCTATCATAAATCTCCAAAGAATATTTTATAAAGTCATGCACAATGGGAAAAAAATCACAGTTTGTTTGATAAGAATATTGGATTTTCCCCCTAAAGAGAATGTCAAGATCAAATTGAATACCAATATTTATTATTATTTAGTTTATTTACAAGTATATTTATTTTAAATTTGTATTTTGGACACTTCATAAAAATGTTCAATGTTTTCAATATATAAACTGCATTTTCAAATAGCTGTTCATCTGATGAAATAACGTTTTAATTGGGCATTAACATTGCTAGCATTATTTCTCAGTTGAGAATGAAATATATTTTCTTTTCTGTTACCGATATTAAGATATTTATAAGAGTTTGGTACCCCAAACTTTAAACTTTGCTTTAAGGGTAATAATAATAAAGAGATTGGGTTTTTTTCCGTCCCCATTAATATTATCCCATATTCCAAAGCTAAATAGTTTAAGGGAAAAACTGTTGGTGGACGAAGATTATTTAAATCCAGATCTAAAATCGTTAATAAATATGTAAGGGATGTTGTTTACTAAGGGTTTGAGTTCTCAAATTTGGATTGTTACATAGTTCAATGTCATGCGTAAAATTTGTTCTAAACACAATAGATATTCATAAAATGAATTATTATTTACATAACATTCGATATTTCTATCATATTATGAGATAGACTCAAACAAAAATTTTCTGTTCGTTTTAATTATCACACTTTTCATTAAGATAATCATATGGCAAACAATACAAAAATATTGAAAAAATGCTTTTAAAAACAATAAAAGACACTTTATCTCAAAATTTTGATTATTGACCTCATATAAAATGTTATGCCAGCATAATAAGCTCAATATAAGTAGTATACAATTATCGCACACTATATCAACATACTCAAACATGGGATCAAATAAAAGTAAAATATTGTATTTAAAGGGAATATGTATCTATGAAATGTTTCAATATCTACAATCAACCTGTAGAAGTATTATGGTCAGCGTATAACATGCCTATACACGTATAATTGGTTGGTCCAGAAACAATCAGCCTGAAAATGAAGTCCTAATTGCACATGAGCATTCGACTGTTTAATATAATTACCACCATAACAAAACTTAATGCTAATTAGCCATCAGCATTTTTCCTATATTAAGAGTACAAATGTATATCAAAAAAATTTCCTAATAAGGCATATATGATGGCAACGAATTTCACGAAATTCAGTTTTTTACATAAAAATTGAAAACAAAAAGTTGTTATTACCTTCTCTTTCATATCTATAAACATTAAAAATATCCAAACCTAATGTTCTAATAAACATAAATAGTCAAATATAAGAAATGCAAAAATAAAAATTGTTTTTATTATTGTTGTGTTTTTTGTTGTTCTTGTAATCCGTCGATTTTAGAATGCATAATACGTGTGTTTTCTTTTGTAAGATAAGCCGGAAACGTTTAAAAATATACCATCCATAGATAATTTTAAAAATGCGAAAACATTTTTAACTGCGGATCAAATATTGGCAGATTTTTTTCTTTTAATTCTTCAACGTGTTGCTATGTGTTATACATTAGATAACATTAGATCTACGTAATTCATCAATACCAAAAAAAAAAAAAAAAAAAAAAACTAGCTCACTCCACCCATTCCAAAAACAGCAATACATATAACTATAAATAGCTCCTGCTCGAGAGATTTAATTAGATAACCTAAGAGTATAGAGGAAACAAGTAGAGAAAAAAGGTCAAGAGATAGTCTAATACCTACATTGACTGCAAAAGGAAGAACATACTGCTCTGAGTGACTCAGGTGCTCAGAGAAAGTCAATTCAAGGGCTCCAAATTGACAGGAAACGGAGATAACAAATAGAACAGAATGGGTTATCCTGCCAGTTCCTGTTGCTAAGAGACTATATGGACGGTCTTGACACTACTAGATTCTTATGATTCCAAGAGACAAGATGAATGTGTCTTATTTTCTTCCGCTCAGCGAAGTGTTTCAGTTTCATCTCTAGGAAATTTTCCCCCATCTTCTCCAAAATAGAAAGATGTCAACAAGTTTGTTTTAGGTAAAATTATATCACTGAACCCCTGAGGACTTAGGTCCTCATATACATTGCATTAAGTTAAAGTGGTTGTGTATATGCGATTTTGAGGGGATAGTTAATTGAGTATTAACGCATATCTTTGAAATCAGTAACTATCAGAATTAATCTTGATCATGAATTTTAATTATTCATTATCTACAGGTAAAAAAATATTTGATTTCTGATTATGATATTTAAGTAAAAATTCACAGGTCCTTAAAGCTTTTTTTCCAGAACGTTATAATGTAAACTGCTAAATGACAGAAAGCAAAATTAATGTATCTTCGGAATATACTCCCTGTCAAATCAAAATGATTCTGGAGTGTGTGGTTCATATCTGAAACTCTTAAATAATTATCTATGTATCGAAACAACAACAACTGTTTACAACAACAACAACAACAACAGAAATAAACAAATGAAAAAAGTAAGAACTGTTGTTATCATTATTGTTACTTTAAGAATGACTTTTTATAGTAAAAAATATAAGAATTATTGGTCTGCATATATTGGGCTGCTCAGCTAGATGTGGAGTTTCAAAGTTCTCTATTAGTTAACACCGGTGATTTCTTCAGATCACACAAATTCAGTTGTAAACTAAAAAACAACAAACAAACAAGAAGCATTGTAATGGTCAATGAGTGAAAGCGAGTACATTTTAGTTTCAAATAATAAAGTTGTAATATTTTCCGTTTAACGTTGATTTATATACTTGGATATGAGAATCGAATAATGATTTTTTTTTCATGAAAATCAAATTCGATATAAATTTAGCTAAATATTAATATTAAAAAATATTATTTATAGTAAATAAGAAGGTAGAGCATCATTTTCGACTTTTTAGCCTACTCTTGTGTTCGAACAGTGATTCGTTTATTATCTTTTTTCTAAAAAATAAATACAAATTCAAGCATGGGAAATCTTCAAAACTTTGGTTTTGATTTTTTAAAATACATACACTTTTTATATGTTATAAATGTAGAGGTCGAATAAAATAAACTCGATGAATTGTATAGTTAGGGTGGGTGATTTAAAAGTTATGTTATACATGCGATAAAACCATGGAAATTCAACGAAAGTCCGTACTATTAATTATAAACCTATTTCAAATCAAATTAAGGAAAAATAATCATTACTTTTCAAGATAATATATTACATAGAGGGGTAAGTAACATAAAGTAGATTACTATTGGATCAACCCTCAATCTAATTATAATATTAGACTTGTAAAACCGCTCCTGTGCGATACGCTATACAATTGTATATACATTTACATCCACCAAGTATGATTCCCTCTACTTCTTTCTGAAGTTGATTGTACATTCATAGCTCTGTAGAAAGTGACAAGACTGAAATTTACACGCCCCTTTTATTGATTGGTTGAAACCTTCAGAAACCTAGGAAAAATCACGCACTGCACGAATTATCATGCTGACTCAAATTCCTACAGAAGACGATTTGGCTGTTTCTTTTATCTAACGTACTGATGTACATTAACAATAATTTAGTTAATTTTTATTACTTTTTATGATCAATTTATAAATTTGTTAAAAGAAAGATGTAAATATAAAAAATAAAATGGTTCGTTCGGGCTGTGAAGGTAGCGATCATTGCAGAAAAAAATTACATATATTTATGTATCTTTTCTGCAATGTCGCCACCTTCATATCCCGCATGAATCACCACAGAAACCATTTTATTGTATAAATATATAGCGAATCGTACAGGGGCGGTTTTACAAAATAGGACTGTACACATGCAGAATTCTAGGTGTTTATAAATACTTTAATACATGTACTATAAATATTATCTTTTAACATTACTAATGGTTAACAATGTGCATTATGTACCCAAAAACCTGAAAAATTTTAACACTTACTTGTTTTTATTTCAATAAAAAAGTTAAAATACAATGTAGTTCCAAGTTCAGTTTCAGTAAAGTAATTTACTCTTTACACAAAGATATAGGATAAAATATGATAATTTTACTTGTAATATATAAATAATATATATAACATATATATTAATATATATGTTAAGCTTTTTAAGCAAACCGATTGTAATTTACAGCGCTCTAAAAACTGACATAGCTGAAATCTACACGATCGAGTTTTAACCAGTTTAAACATTTTAATTATTAATCCTTTGAAGAAAGATGTTCAAGATGGATGTTGTTAAACTAAGCTTCTGTATTATTTATGTGTATCCCACAGTTTGAAGCAAGATTTTTGTGCTTGTGTGTGGGTAAGTTAGCGTTGTTATTAAACTATGTGTACAGTCATATTTTTTATTAGTTGTTTTTCAAGACTTTTTACTAAAATAAAGTTGGGTCGATGGGTTGAAAAAAAAAATAAAGGCACATTTTAAAAAAAAATTATGCAAAATAATTAGATCGGTAGGTCAAAATGAAAAAAAAGAAACATTTTCACAATAATTTATGCACATGGGATATTAATATAACCACCGACGCGCATCTAACATCCAAAAAGATTGATAACAGGAGGATAATAGGAGGACCCCATGCACATTACTCTAGAAGATCCTGATTTTAGTGTTTGTGCTGATCTTTGTTGATCTCCAGATATTTCGCAGTGCAGCATATGCTCCTGTGGCTTTAGAAATTCGAGCTAGGACATCAGCCATTGAGTCCCCATCTGTAGTGATCTTGCTTCCTAGATACACGAAATCTGTGACTTATTCAATATTTGTACCGCCTAACGTGTAGGGTTCTTCAGATTTTGTTTTGATCTTCATTACATTGAATTTGATATTGTTGATTTTTGGCCAATCTTTTCTGCTGTGTTTGCAAGCTGGTTGGTTTTTAATTTGCTCGCATGGTGTTTATGGGATAGCAGTGCTATATCATCGGCAAAATCTTGATCTTCCAGCATTTCTGACATGGTCTAACTGATTCCGGTTCGCTTGTGTTTGATGGTTTCTTTCATGATCCAGTCAATGCAGAATGTGATAAAAAAAAAAAGGGGGGGGGGGGGGGGGTAGTAGACATCCTGTCTCCAATTTAAACTCAACTGTTAGGTTTGTTCCACAGCACAGATATTTCTGTCATTTAAGTCTGTGTACAGCATCTTGAGGATAGACAGTTTATCTGGAATATCATAATGGTCTATTAACACTGTCAAAAGCTTTGGTAAAGTCGATGGAATTGCTCTGCTCTAGTACATTGTATTTGTCTGAGAGTGAAAATCTGATCAGCACATGATCTTCCCTTCCTAAAACCGGCTTGTTCTTTCCGCAGTAATGGATCTGTTGTTTCTGTAATTCTGTTGAGTATCACTCTGTTTAGGACTTTCATTGTGACAGAGAGCAGCATTATACCTCTATATATAGTTGTTGCAGTTTGAGGGGTCTCTTAACTATAAGGCCTTTTTTCCAGAAAGTTGGTGCCTCTTCTGATTCCCATATATACCATATCTTCTGTAAAATGTTTGTCAAGATGGTAGGTGTTCAGACTTCTTCGGTCTTAAAAGGCTCTGCATTAATCTGATCGATGCCAGCTGCTTTTCAATGATTTAGATTTTAGCTTTGCTATAGCCATTCAAACCTCGTCTGTACTTCATATGAATCATGAGCGGATCTAGAGGGTGAAGGGGTGTGTCCAGACTACTCCCTAAAAAATCGAATTATAAAATTTATATAGTAAATTTATCATCGAAAGTATCAAAATATCTGGACAAGGTATATAGTAGAATAATCCTGTATAAAAATATTTTCAAGTTTTTTCTTCAGTTATTCTTAGTTAAATGTTGAGCCCCTTTTGTGACAGTCATATCACATACTGATCATTGAATTTTTCGAGAAAATCTTAAACAATTGTTCATATATAAATAATCCCAAATTAAATTTTGAATCCCTTGTGGTGCAAATTGTCCAGAGACCACAGTCAAAACAATTGAGATTCAACAATATGTCAAGATGCTTGGTTATATATATTATAACAGTTGAGTTTTTGAGAATTTAAATCTTTTCTCAATGTGGCCCCAACCTATACCCGAACATCATGATTTAAATAAACTTGAATCTACATTACCTGATGATGCTTCCAAATAAGTTACAGCTTTTCTTGCCAATTGGTTTTTGAACAATAGATTTCTAAAGATTCTTCTCTACATTTTTAAATGTAAAATTTCTACATTATGGCCCCCAACCTACCCCCCAGGGATCATGATTTAAACGAACTTGAATCTACACTACCTGATGATGCTTCCACACAGGTTTCCGTTTTTCTGGCCAAATGGTTTATGAGAAGATCTTTTTTTAAATACCAACTAATTCCTAATAAATCTTAATCATCTCCCCTTAAAAGAGGGCGAATCCATTCATTATATTAGATTTGAATTCTCTTTACCCAATATGTGCTTAGTTTGGTTGAAAATGAAAAATCTCCAGTGGTTCTAGAGAAGAAGTCGGAAATGTAAAAAAAATTACAGACGGACGGACAGACAGACAGATGACGGACAAAAAGTATCAGAAAAGCTCACGTGATCTTTCAGCTCTGGTGAGCTAAAATCAATTAACAAGATTTTTTGTTTATTTCAAACTGGGGTTAAATAAGTCATATAAAAATAAAATTTACTCAGGTTTATTTTGCCCAGTCGGAAATCGATCGATTTTCAAGTGCTAGTAACACTGAAAACAATGAACCCCGATAGACTTTTTGGTATTTCCTTGTCTTCGATTTGTATTTATCGATATTCAAATATGCTAATTGCTTCATCGCCCACTTATACTGACTAATAGGTTTATTTTGTTTGGTCTTTTGCTTTAACAATCTGTATATCTAAGAAAACGATACATTTTTTTAAACAATTCATGTTCTTGTTCGAACCAATCTCAAATAAGCATAAAATATTTACAATCTGATTAAAATCAGATCCATCCTCGATGCTCCATCGATGGAACATCGAGGATCTGATTTTAATCAGATTGAAAATATTTACTACCCAAAATCATGACTGCGCTGATTTTGGGTAAATGCTTCCAAGACTTGCGCATTATTATTCATGTGAAGTACATAAAACACGCAGATATCTGCCTCGCTGTTTATTTTCAAAAATAGGACTCGATATCTACAACAGAAACACAATTTTAAATACATATTTAATATATTTTAATAATGCAACGCATGCGTATAGAGGGTTGGTGGGTGTGCAAAGCGAGTGAAAACCGCATAATCTTGGGCTCAAATGACCAAAAAAAAAACACAGAGCTTTATAAAATTTAGCTGTTTGTTTACGTGCTATAAATATTCATAGAGCACGTGACTAAGTTACTAAAAATAACGCTGGTCATTCAAACTCAGTACCGACTTCTCGCTATAACCCAAAGACACGTATATTCAAGTTACTGAAAGAAGAACTGTATTTTGTTATATACTTTCATTATTTTACAAGAAATTAGGAGCTGGACATGTGTAATAGACAATGAATAGCCGTCATATAATGTGTCTAATGTGTGAATAAAAGGTTATAGCGAGTAGTAGTCCTTTATTTGTCTTTGACTTGTTAGGTTAATAAATAGAATTAATTTAATTTATATTCGAACGAACGCAGTATGTCAGCTATGTACTACCTTTAAGCACGTATTCATAAAAACACCATTGTATTTATTTTTAAATAAAAAAGAAATCAAATTTAATAAAAAAAAATAGTACACTTCATTTGTGTAATCTATCAAAGAGGTCAGTCAGGTTTTGCATCACCGCATTAATAACATTGATTGAATCAATTGATATTATAAGGCCTAATGGAGGGGCACATACATTATCATAGATGTACAAAATTTTAACTGAATATAAGTTTAAGGTCATAAGAGTCAATTATAAAACTTCTACTAAATCCTTTAATGGGCCAAGGCGAGAAATACTATCTTTGATGCCAAACATAACATCTTAAGCCATTGTCAACGTTTGCAGTGAAAATTCGGCCAATTGTTTTGATGAATAAAAATTACCCTGTACATTGTTCATTTACTATATTCACACGACTTTATCAATGTTGCTGTAGACGGTTTATATAACTTGCAACATAGTTATTAGTTTAAAGGTGGTTGCTGTTCAGTTCTTCATATATAGGTGGTTTCTGGGACATCTGAAATTGAGTCAACACAACTTCTTATTCCTGAGAATTTTACATAAAAAATTACCAGTTTTCTTCTAAAATGGAGAAATTGTTGTAATCTCCCCATTAAGATAAAATAGGGCATTATAGTTTAACAAGTTGAAATGGCTATACACAATTTTTAAATTTAGAGCATCGTCAAGTGGAGCGTCCCCTCGCAAAGGAAAAAGTTTTTTGAACGTGATGAATTAATACACATATACATGTAATAAGCTCTCATCATATCTGCACACACTTTCACTTTTGTTTTCCATGCAAAATATCCCTATACTTCATCATGCCATTTATTTAATATGCTCATAAAATTTGACTAGTTTCTTTTAGAAAAACCAGATTTCCCAAGAAATAGAATCACGATTAACTTTGAAAATAAATATGATAGGATTAATCAATGTCCAAGATTGTTCAAAATTTGACGGTTCTTTTAGTGATGCTTTATCCCCACAACAACATTACCAAAGAGATAAAAAGCAATCACTGTAAATTCTTAATATTACCGGTAATAATACCGTAGTCGACATATTTTATTTTCACTACCATCCTGCACTTAATTGTGTTCTGGGAGATAACTCCCCATCAACCCATTACAAAACAAAGTCCAGACAGACAGACTGTTGATGATTTATTGTCCCTATAAATATCACATGACTCCCTACTGTGGTGGGGGTGCAGATGATCCCCTGCCTCGACCAAATCCTCCTCTCTACAGGAAAAAAATCAATGCACAGGAATTTAAACACAGTTCAGGAAAATCCAAGAATACATACAGTTCAGAAAATGGCAAACTCCCAAGAAGTGTTAATATGACTCAATATGCCAAGTTCTATTGTCCTTACTATTCTATTGTTTACTTTTTGTTAGTCTAAAATAACTACAAAACCAACTAAGAGCATTAACAAAAATCTTCTCATCCTTTCTTTAGGTAAGAAAGGAATTGTAGTTTATCACATACAAACATATATGATGAATTAAATACTTATTGCTGTACTCAAATCAGAAACATTTATGATATGAACAAATTATAACGAGTACTCACAAATTGGAAGGATGGGTCAGCACCAGCACCACTCTCTGCCTTTTTGTCTCCTCCGGCTACAATTTTATGTAAATATTTCATTAAATGCTTAACCACTTAATATCATTTGTGTAATATCCATTATGTTAGGTGTGTTTCGTCAAGTAATTGCCATCTGAATCTGAACTGAACCTTGAAAAATGTGATAGTAAAAATACAAAACTTTGAGAATACATAAATTTGTTGCCAATGGTATTGTCAATACATGTACAACCTACAGTTGTCACATAAATTCATTTGATAAACATTTGATTGACTACTAATTGATTAAACCAAAGTATATGAGATCAATCTAATTAGAATAGATTGGAATTCAAGAGAATCAGAATATCAATTCTTGGTATCAATTTCAGCTCTATCCCATATTCATCCCAGTGTACTTACGTGCTGCTCGTCTGTATTCAGCCCTGTCTTGTGCCCCAGGGGCTCCACGGGGGCCTTCTGGACCTGTACAATTTATAAATTAATAGAGTCAAATTTCACAAAGATATTTAATCCTCATTTATATAATTTCTCATTTTGTCATTTTTGAAAATATTTTACAGAGATCAGTTTCTGAAATTTTTGATTTTTTTTTTTATTCTTAAATTTTTATTAATATATTATTAAATATTTACCTATTGATACCAGAGCAAGGGTTGATCCAAAAGTAATTTCACAAAATACTTTATGATGATGATTAGCATTTAATCATAGAAAAAATATCAAAATATGCACCGTTGTAAATTTAATAAATCTGCATGAATTGAAAATTTTCATCAATTTTGTTTTATTGCTTAGATAATGCAGATGTTGAATTGTTCATACTCTAAAAAGCATATAATTGAACATTTAATATCTTAACACAAATATAGAAGACTCTCATTCTGACTACTGTAAAGTTCTAAAAGATGTCAATCATATCATTGCTGTGTTTGATTATCTACATGTTTCTATCTCTATATCAAATAACAAAAAGCCCACAAGAGATGTGATGTATTGTACAAACAATATTATGCATAGTGAACACCAGTGAAAAGTGACTTCTTTAAATGTGGTTTCAAATTTTAAGAAGAGGTCATGCCCGACTTCAGAGGGTTGAAATACAGCTGGTCAGATGGATACTTAAAAGCTGCTACCTAAAGTTTTGTACGAGTATAGGGATGTACTAACATTTGTTTCAAGACTCTTTGAATGAAATGAAATGTGATTAAAACATCATGGTCACGACTTCATAAAGCACAGTTTTGGCTTCAAAAATCAAAATGTTAAATATCTATTGATACTGCCCAAATAATCTTATTACTTTTGATCATCTCACCTTCTACAGGATTTGATATCATCAAAAGAGATTATTCTAGATCTTTCAATCTTTCATAAACAATAAGGTTAAAATTTTGTACCATGAATTTTTGCTGATATATGGTCTACTCATAACCCAATTTTGTTTTATTTGATTGCATATGTGCTATTACTTTCGGATCAAACCTCATGCACAATATTCAACTCAGTATTTCATAATTGCATCATTAAACAATGTAACTAAATAGAAATTGTCTTGAGTTACCCTTGGGTCTGGGTCTAGCCGTCTCTGGCCTTGTCTGTCTCTTTAGTGTTGCGGGAACAATCTCTGCTGGCAGATGGAGATAATCACGTAAATACTGGATGCCTTCATTTGTCAGGTACCAGTAATAATGACGCCATGAGAACTGTTCTCTTACATAGCCTTGTGACTTCAGAGACTGCAAAATTAAAATTTGTAAATATCTAGTAAAGTTATTTACTGACATAGAGCACTGGCCAAAAAAACAACAACCTGGTTCTATCTCTTATTTAAATACATTGTTTTAAACGCAAATGTGTTGAGATTATTTTTCTTGTTTTGAAGATGAATTCATTATCAAACAAAGATTCAAAGATTCAAAAAGCCTCTCTATGATCTAATTCATTGCTGTTGTTTATATACATCCAAATATATATCAATGAATATTTAACCAAGAATCCACGTACTGTTAATGCCTTAATAACGTGAAGGTTAGGGACATCAATTTCTGGATGCTTTGGAGCTGAGAAGTCTTTCTTGGCTACCAAAACGCCTTCCTTGAACAGGTATTCAAATATTTGCACACGGTTTTTCTTGGGCATCAACATCCTGAAAAACAATGACATCAATGCAGATGAATATGTATATTTTTCATTAAAAATAAAAATATTCCAAAAATTAGTATAGATACAGCCAGTCATATATATAGTCATATATACATTATTATTTCAACTGATACCGGTAATTCCTCAAGGCTTGAAAAGCACAAATTCCTTAACACATTTAAGGTCCAGTACAATCACTTAAAAATATTTAGCTACATAGGTTGAATTACCTACATAACTTAATTTACCTACTTGAAGTATTTTTAATTAGCAATAATGTGTCCCGAGAAAGTGCAATAAAGAAGCTAAATAAACCAACTTTAGGTAGGTAAATAAAACTATGTAGGTTATTCAAGCTAAGCAGCAAAATTTTGTGATTGTACTGGGACTGTGTACTCATGATAATGAGTACACTACCCAGTGATGTATCGCCACGTACGTATTGGGCGATTGTAGCAAATTCTGGGGAGTATAACGCAGTGTAGACGGACCAATCGTGTATGAAATTAAATTTTGGATTGTATTGTATCAAAAGAACTTTGTGGAATAGTAAACTGAAAATGGGTTTACAGGAGAGAGGATGTAAACAAATGCGTTATATTGGTTTACTACTGCATACGAATTCAATATTAACCTATCAAAAATTTAGGATAATGATTTTTATTTGCATTCTCATTTAAAACATGTACATAAATAGTGTATACAAGCCGATATCGTTAGATTTAATTATGTCATGACACTCACTTGCCAATTCAATATGGCCTAAAACCGGAAAAGGAAGTTACTATTGGAAAATGTCTAAATAACGCAAATCTTGTTATTTTCATTTTCTTTTCTTTTGTGAATCAATGATTTTAACTGCCAAGAAGTCTCACAATTTATCTTTATTTGAATTAAATATTAGATATTAATTAATTATCATATATATATTCTTTGACAGTTTTTAGTAAAATATAAACTAAAATTTTGTTTTTACGTTCATTAGATTCATAACAAATCAGGGGCGACAATGAGGGAACGTGTCATCTGTCTATTTATTCTCTTAAATATAAACACTTCGACAGTCTGTTCACAGAGAAAAATTACCGAAGATGACATAAAATTATACAGGTAACCTATAGTAAACTAAATAATTTCATGACAATCGTCGTTAAACTTTCAGTAATGTTAGAAATGGAAAATCGTCTGCTGATGAATAGAGGAAATTCGAAACAAAACTTCACTGCCTGTGCCTTCTCACTGTGCAGTATTTAACATTCCAATTAAGTTGACTCCGATGTTTTATGAAGAAATGTTACCTTATTAAATTGATAAAGAGCGTTTATTAAACATGAATACAATGAAAAGTAATTATACTTGCATTTGTTATACATCTGTACGCAATATTATGATTGTGGTTTTTTTTTAAATTTTGCAGAGAGAAAGTAGTGTCTATGTTTCATCATGCTTATGATGGATACATAAAATATGCATATCCATATGACGAGTTGCGTCCTCTCACATGTGATGGCCATGACACTTGGGGGAGGTAAGGATGTACATTTTCTTCTATACATGTAGGTCATCTATAACACGTACTCGTACAGTCATCAACCTCAGAAAGTGAAGTGTGGTTATTTCATGTGCAGAGAGACGTCCACCATATTTTACCAGCAAGCAAATAAATTTTAGAATTTTAGAGGCAAGTAATGAGAAATGCAGTCTGATTAAAACCATCCATTTTCCTTACACTCAATCATCAGTAGTGTAAGAAGAAGTGGGTTATTTTAATCAGACTGGTAAAGAGGTTAGATCATTATAACAAGTGCTGCACTAGCAAGTGAAGTGAGCTCTACCAGCAAGGCAGGTTCAAATAGAAAATTTGGACCAGCTGCATATTGATCCTATGGAATATTTTGGAGTGAGTAAGACTGACCTACAATTCCCTGTAAATTGCATTTGGCTTCCCATTTCACTGAAATACTGTTGTTCAGTCAGAGGTTCTTTGAATGTTCAGTTGTATTCAAGAAAAGTAATTCAAAGTGTTTTGACTGTATTGTGAACACTGTTTCGCACAGAGGACCTTTTTTTTTTCAAATGTCTTCAGATGAAACTTTCTCTCTGTTTATTTCAAAATTACTTACTTATTATAATTAGTATTTCATTAGAAGAATGGTTATCTTCCAGGAATATGGTTATTTTTTTAAATTACAATGCTTCTGGTTAAAACATAAGTTCATTACAATGGGTAGGTGTAGGAAATATTCATCCTTACATACCTACCGGGTATATAAAGCAGTTTTGTGATAAGTATTTGATTAAATTTGTACATTATTATTGGCATGAATATAATTATTATATTGTATTGTTTAATAATTATTTTTTTTTATTATCAAAACCTAGAAAACTGGATACCAATACAGAATTATAGATGCAAGAAAGGAATAAAAACAAGCTTCCTTTTTTAAAGAATAGACAAACGTGTATTAGTTATACACTATGTCTTTACATGTAATATAGCAGGAATCACTTGAAAATGAACATTCCTGTAGTGTAATCGATGTAATTATTTCATTTGATTTTTTTCTTTTTACACAGCTATTCACTTACCTTGATAGATGCACTGGACACACTAGCTATAATGGGAAACTACACAGAATTCCGACGAGTGGCTGAATTGGTCATTGACAAACTGAATTTTGATCTTGACATAAATGCATCAGTTTTTGAAACCAATATCAGAAGTAAGTGCAGATTATTCTTAAACTTTAGGTTGAAATTAAAATTGGAAGTACTTAAAAACATGCATTGAATAATATAAAATTTTCTACTTTTCAGTTTCAATATGTTTTGTTACAGTATATCTAATAAACATTGTGATACATTTCATTAATGATATTACTTTGTTTAATTAACTGCTTTCTGTAAAACAGTAAAGCACGGTTATAGCGAACATGCTTATAATGAATTGACACTTACAGCGAAATGATTTCCATTCCCCATGAATTTGTAAATTTGACGGATATAACGAAATCGTCTGTCCCTGGCACTTCTTTATGTGTGTTATACTGTACATCTTTACCAAATGATCTCACTCTTAAGAACCCCCTTGACTAGTTAAGGAACCTCACTGCATCAAGACTTTTACTTTTTAAGACATTACGTCACACGATGGTAGTTTAAATGTTTTGGTTTTGCTAAATTGTTTGTATCATTCGATTTGGTTAAAGTATCTGGTTTGTGAATCACAGATCACAAGTTCAAATCCATTTGGGGTTTTGTTCATATTTTTTGAAAATCATAATTTTTTATCCAAAATTGCATATTTATTGCCTATTTGACTTATATACATCTTATGCATCATACTATATATATACGGTAATCAAGTAATTTTCTGCTGATTTGAGAAACTATTTCAAGGTGTAGTGAGCCACCTTAAGAAATAACATGATTACCCTGGGAAATAAAAATATGCATGCATTAATTTGTGTCTCTATACATGAAGTATTCAGGTACCTTCTCTTGCAGTTTTAGGAGGTCTGTTATCTGCTCACCTATTCACAAAGAAAGCCGGCATGGATGTAGAGCCAGGCTGGCCCTGTACCGGCCCACTATTACGGCTTGCAGAGGATGTGGCCAGACGGCTGCTTCCAGGTACTATTGATTGACAAAATTATAAAAATTATATGCTCAAAAGGCTGAAAAATTTTGATGATGAGTTTTTCAGTCATTGCAGCATGGTCTCAAATGCTGCTGGATTGATTAATCTAATTGACAATTTTAAGGGAAATAACTTATTTTTAGTAAAAACAAATAATCAAGTTGATGTGCTCCCCTTTATAAAATGAATCTTGCAAACAAAAATAAAATACCTGCCTGCTGCATTACATTCTTAGAATGAATTTTGGCTGGAAAAACTAAAGATTAATTTACTTTTGCCCCCAAAACTTATCATATAGTACATTATGTTATTGTTAATGGAATGTAATCAGATAAAAGTTTACAGAAGTACATGAACATATACATGTAATACATGTATGATTGTTTGAATTAGAGTTAAAATTTAAACATGATGCAGTATCTTAGATACCATATATTTTGAAAAATAAAGTTTCTTGTTGTAGTAGAAATTTCTTTATATTAAATATTTTTTATTTGAATTTATTAAAATGTAACGTTGCCTTTTTCCATCAGCATTTGACACACCAACAGGCATGCCTTATGGTACAGTTAATCTTCGACATGGTGTACCAAAAGGAGAGACAACTGTTACATGCACAGCAGGAGTGGGTACCTTTCTGATTGAGTTTGGGACGTTAAGTAGATTAATTGGAGACCCTGTATTTGAAAAAGTGGCCGTAAGAGCATTGCGAGCTCTGTGGAATGCAAAATCTTCTCTAGACCTGGTATGTGAATACAATTTTTGCATTCCTTCACTAAGCAATCATACTCCTGCTGCTGTTAGGGAGAGAAATATCTACCCTCATATAAAATAGATTTTCTTTATTCTGATTACTTGTATCACTGGTAGTATTCTTTGTCATTTTATGAAAGCTTATCTTTGGTATCTCGAATTCAGATTATCTCAGATTACATGTACACTGTACCATGGATATGACAAAGTGATTTTAAAGTTCCAATCAGTATTTTTTCAATTGTATTTTAACCACAAATTCAAATAATTTGAATACCATGGATATGTCAAAATGATTTTAAAGTTCCAATCAGTATTTTCTTATTCAAGTTATTGTATTTGAACATCAGATATTTTTTTTAATTTCGGAACCTTCAGATATCTCTCAGATTTTTCTCTGTCTCCTTGACTATGAGACATCAAAATTTGACTGTGCTTTGATTATTGTTTGATTGACAGGTCGGCAATCATATTGATGTAGCAACAGGTAAATGGACAGCCCTGGACTCTGGGATAGGAGGTGGAATTGATTCCTACTTTGAGTACCTAGTGAAGGGAGCCATTATGTTTGATATTCCAGAGCTACTGGAACATTTCAGAGGTAAAATTCCTAGAATTCTCTATATAAAAAGTCACGAATACTCATTCCATCTCAACAACACAATGCTCTGTACCTATTTATGGTAAAAAGAAATATTTCCTCTGAGAAAAGATTACCTGTGTCATCGCTATGTACTCTTATATTGGAATAGTTTATGAAAAAGCCATTGTGAAGCATGTGAAGAGAGAAGACTGGTATATGTGGGCACACATGTCTAAAGGAGGAATAACTCTTCCAATGTTTACCTCATTAGATGCATATTGGCCAGGAATTCAGGTAATCCACTACTAGATAAACAACTAAAAATAGTAAAAAAAAATTGAGATATGATTGAGATTTTTTTGATTATCCGACAAAGACTTGTGGTTTCAAATATATTTTTTCCTTCCTTACCAGGAGTATTTTAACAGAATTGTCTTTTGACAATTAATTTCAATAGTCAGTTATCACCAGTAGCTAATACATGTACTTACCCTTTCATTTTAGCAGGTTTTTAATTTAAATGCTCCACTTATTTAGAATTAAAACAGATCTTGTTTAGAATTAAAACAGATCTTAATTGTACTAATTTCCTGCTAAACTACAGGAGTTACATGTAGTATAGCAAAATATAAAAACTCAGCATACTAATAGTCTTGACTTTATTTTTCAGAGCTTATTAGGTGATGTAGACAGTGCTATGAAGACTATCCACAACTTCCATCAAGTGTGGAGACAGTTTGGATTTTTACCTGAATACTACAACATCCCTAAGAGTGAGGCCCACACAGGGAGGGAGGGGTATCCACTCAGACCAGGTATGTTATCGATGTTGTTTTCAAATGTACAAAGCACACACAGAGAAAAAAAACCATTTTTTTTTAAAATCTTGTTTTTTCTTTTAAATCTACTGAGAGTTTTCTAAAGGGACCCAATCATTTGTAACTAACTTTTCGAAAAATCATTTAATCGCACGAGTAACTGGTAAACCACAACTAACAGTATTACATGTATTATAATTACAGTTGAACTTTGATATATAAGTAATACATGTATTATAATTACAGTTGAACTTTGATATATCGAACACTGATATTTCGAATACAATGGATATGTCGGATGGATTTGTAAGTCCCAACCACTTATTTTTTAAGTATTTTACCCTTGAATACTCGAATACTCGGATATCTTGAAGTTTTTAAACAGTCCCATCTAGTTCGAGATAACGAAGTTTGACTGTATGTATTTCATAATTCGTGAAAATTAAATGTAAGAAGAGTGTTTGTACCTACATGTAGCTGCATGCAGTAAATGTATTCCCCTCTCCAAGCTTAGAGGAGGGTTTTTAAAACTGAGTGACCATTACATGCCATTCTTTACACAGCATATATTTTTTTTCAGAACTGATAGAAAGTGCTGTATATCTATACCAAGCCACCAAAGATCCATTCTTACTTGAGATAGGGATTGACATGTTGGAAGCCATTGAGCACAGCACCAAGACCAAGTGTGGATATGCAACTGTGAGTATTTATAGTTTTCCTCACAAATATCTTGTCTTTTGTTAGTACTGCCTCATGATTTGTCCTATTAATTAAAAAATAGGTCAGTTTGAATGCAAGCATGCTTTATAATTATTTTGAATAACAACATTGAACATGTATAAAAAAATTATATATCTTATATGTAAAGAGACAAAAATGAGTGTTGGAGCAAGTATGAATAGCATTTATGTTTGCATGCTAGAAAAATGTAAAAAGGACGAAAAAAATCTCAATTTTGTTCCAAAGACCTGAGTAAAAGTATGATCAACTGCATTTATTGTAGGCTGGCATGTTAAGAAGTATTTAATACAGCGCTCTCTCTCTTTTCTTGTATCTATATGTAACAGTGCCCCATGTTCTTAAATGTAGGTGAAAAATGTAAACACCCACCAGCTAGACAACAGAATGGAGAGTTTTTTCCTGGCAGAGACAACAAAATACTTGTATTTGTTATTTGATCCTGACAACTTTATTCACAACAATGGCAGCCGAGGAACAGTTATCCAGACACCTAATGGAGAGTGTGTGATAGATGCTGGTGGATATTTTTTTACCTCAGAAGCTCACCCTATTGATGCAGCCTCAGTTTATTGCTGTAGTACCCAGAAGAAACAAGACGATGCAGTGCTGCAGAAAATGCATGATAATCTGAACCTGCTCTCGCTGTTCAACATTGAAGATGAGGAAACAAGGATCCGAGGGCAAAAACTGAAATCCTTTACACAAGATTTACATGGCGACAAACTTGGAGAATTAGATTATGAATCCCCCTCTGATAGCTTGTCATCAGAAAATAAATTTCAGAATTCTGTGATAGAGATCTTATCTAATTACCTGAAAACCTCAGATAATGCTGATAACACTTTATTAAAGTTGGGGGCTAGTTTAGAGTTGCTTAAATCACAAATTTCCAAATTAGAATCAACGAAATCCAAGGAAACGGAAAACTTTATGAGTGATGTGGAAGCAGAAGTGGATTTGAGAAAAACTACAAATAGTGAGAACAGTGAAGGAAGTGTGGAATCGAAGGATACCATGAAAAGTGAGTCTGAATCAAACAGGGAGCAGCAAAAAGGTGATAGACAATTCAAACCAGAGCCACCTGTCCCCACTTCACAAGTGGCACCTGATGCAGTAGAACCACCACCCAGTGGGGCCAAGGAAGAGTCTGTGAAGGGATTGCGGGATGGAGCTGATTTATCCACAGATGGCAATCCAATGGATAAAGACAAAACTGTTGAACATCAAGAAAGTGTTACAAATGACAGCAAAAGGATTCAAAGTGAAAGTGATAACAAAATTACGCAACAAGCAGAAGCCCCTAAGACTGTTGTACTGAGTGTAAAAACTGATAGTACTGGACAAGCCAGTGTGCAGACTAGTGACAAAATGCAGTCTAATGCTAAGCATGTGCATCATATTACTGAATTCAAAACAGTAAAAAAAAATAATTTATTTAACTTAGAGAGTTTATATAATATATTAGGAACTGGACAGCAAAAAGAAACTGTTCCTAATCCAAATATTTACCATTTATATCAGTCAATTCATCATTACCCATTACAATATATACAGAAACCAGAATTAATGGTTTGTAAAGCTCAGCCATTCCATATGCGATTATCAGTTAGAGGTGAAATGTTTTCTATCAAAGATGTCAAATAAATCATTTATTTATTAGGGCTTTTTTTTCGATTTTTTAATGAGGCTTGAATGTTTAACATCACAAATATTTTTTTGATTGCAGTTTTAGTATTCTTACAATGTTGTTTGCATCGTCGCATAAACTAAGCTTTTGCTTGTTGTTGATGTAACACTGTCTTGTACGAGTACTTTGCCAATTTCAACTTAACTTGGCACAAAGCATTCTTGTGTAAAGGACTATAAAATCTATTCAAATAAAGGACCATGCTCCCTCCCAAGAAGATATGATGAGGAAATAATGTAATACTGGGTATGTTGGAGGTTTTATATTTTGAACATTGGCTTTGTTTTAAAATGCTAATGCTGGGAACTATCTTTTTCATAGTTCACCATAATCCAGAAACTTCAAGGAAACCCGTATGTATTTTTTTTAATTTTTAATGATCCATGAAAATCTTCAAGCATGATTACTGTGCTTGTTGTGCATGTTGTTTGTGCAGTTCGTTGGGTTAACTGTAAAAAAAACCCACCGAGCAATAGTAAATTACATGGGCGCAGTAAAGGGGGCTGAACTTCTTGTTTTGTAAGAAGACTTTTTACCCTACTTTCATTTTTTGGAGAAATGATTCTACCCCCTCCCTCCCCAAACACACGCACACAGATTAATGATCATGATTTTGCGTAGTAAGTTTCCTTACATGACTGGTATATAGACTTGATATGATACTTGGCACACCAAATTATATGCCCAACTAAGCAATCGAGCAAGTTATTAAAACACTACTAATATTTTGTAATAGTACGCTGTAACTTCTAAACCTTTTGGAAGATAAAATGTTTTAATCCCAATATGTGCATTACGGGTTCATACAAGAAAAATAAAATGAGGAAATAGAAACACATTTTTATATGTTAATTATATATTCTAGAGTCGTTGTGCTTTTGTGTTGAAGCTTTGATCGCAATTTACATCAAGAAGTGTAAAAACTGCAAGCTGTTTTACTTGATAATTACAAAATTAATGAAACGTGACTATCATGCATGGCTAGGATGTTGATAATAACTCGGTAATGATGGCCTACATTCTGCAAAATTAATGTAGCTAAATCTATACCATAATCCAAATGTGTGACTTTGTAAAATGTCATGAAAACATTTCCAAAGAGGAATGTTTCCTTGTACATTAAAAAAGGATTAAGTTTAGTTTGGGACAAGTAAAGATAAAGTACAAATGCTCTAGTCATGCTCAGTGCACAGCTCGTGTTTTATGGATCAATGCAACCTCATTACATTACTGTGCATTTAAAAACACTTCTTTTCAAAACTGGCATGTTTTCTTAAAGAAATGTGCACCATGGGAAAATGTGTTTCAGTTTTTAAATTTATATTTATCTTTGAAAAGTGGATTAAATACCGGTATATATGTTGTATGTACGTGTATTAAGTTATTAACTGTATGTACATGAAATGCAGCTGGAAAAGGTTAACATGATCTGGATCCGTTTTAGTGTGCTCTCCGGAAACAGAGGAGGATGTGTACATTTTGATACCCGACTTATTGTCAACTTTGATCGTACGTGTATGAAGCTTGCTCGTTCAGAATTAATCATACTTGCCGATATGACAGACATCTGAAAACCTCTTGTTCAGGTAAAAAAAAAAGTAGTCATTTGAAATATAAAGTAATTTTTAAAAGTAACGCTTTCTTTTAGAATCACGATATTTTCTCATCTATTATGCAAGATAAACATGCGATTTGATACATGTAGCTACATGGTACTTGCATTTGAGTAGTCGAAGTACAATTGCAAATTAACTTTGTATTTTTAATTTTAAAACCACTAGTTTGCAGCTTTCTGCACTTTACAAGGGTGTATGTTTCGGGATAATGAAATGATGAGTCAGTGCATTATATACATGTAATTTAAAGGTATTCAGAAAGGAAGGAACATTACGGTAACAAAACATCAAATTACAGGTAATAGTTACCCCATATAATATTGTTGGTTATGTGCAGATACCCGATGGGCGTGGTCATAATGGCACGAGGGAGCGTAGCTCCCGAGTGTCATTATGGCCACGCCCATCGGGTATCTGCACATAATCAACAATATTATATGGGGTAAGTTACTTGTACCATAGTTTACGATTATTCATTATATCTTATTATTATAGCTATTGGGAGTGCACTTGCCTCTAAACAATACCGTGCTAATGCGTTGGTCTTTATATATGTACATTGTACTCCGTGAATTTCGAAAATGACTTTCTATATCCCCAACAAATATTAATTATTCTTTATTTCTTTTAAAATTTATAACCATTAGGAATAAATCGACTGCTCATTTTCATATTTTCATTTCATATTTAATCATTTTCCGACTTCTAGTGTCGATATTTTCTTCAAAGAATTAAACTTATTTACATAATTTCATGTTTACGAGCCCTAAGTTGTGCAATGCTTCTGTTTACACAGTTGAAATTAGATTTAAATTGATGAGGGTAGTCACTCTTTTTAAAATTCTATTTGATACTCTGTATCAATAATATACATGTATGTTTTTTAAAAAATGGCTGAAAAAAATGTACATATATATACTTAAAAAATCAATCAATAAGCAAACAAAAAAAATTATTTGAGAAATGTATGTCGCGAAACCGTGAATGGTAAATGTCAAATACACGAATGGCTACCGCTATTCACTCTGTCCACAAAACAAGTTTACTATTCAAACGCGTTCCTATCACGTGATTGGCTTTCTATAAAACCTTTATACAGGATACCCCTATTTCATATTACACGCGTTTCTCTACTTCTTCACACACATGGGGGAGAATAAAAATAGAGTCTTTCTGACAAAACCATTGCCGATATTGTTTTGTCTCGAGCTACAAATGAGATTTATTTGACGAAACTTAGTTTGAGTCAGTTATCCGTGATGAGTTTTGGCAATTTTGATCTGGAGGAATTTCTCACTGTGAAATATTATGGACGTGTTAAAAAACAACTTTGTTGATGTGGTTTTTACCTGAGATAGTGGGCGGAGTTTAAAAAAAAGTGTGGGGTATGTACAGATAACCCACACTTTAAACAATAGAAAACACGCTAAGCTATGGTACAAGTTATTATTAAAGTAGGTTCCTCCTGCTTCAATACCATCGTCGCAGTCCCACGGTTGATTACGCTTCGTTCCTCTTTCCGTCACTCGTAACGAAGCGTAATCAGCCAATTAATACTCGTAAGTTGAAATGTGTTTCTTTAACCTTTCTGATACCGAATTACGTGTAATTTAATTTTCTTTATGCAGATGCAGTTTATGTTGAATGTTTACTAGTGCCAGATGACAGAATCAGTTGATGCCTTGAATCTTCTACATGTTGCTATAGAAAAGAATGACCTCAAATCAGTGGTGAGCATCCTTGCGGAAAATGGAGACTTAGTAAACAAGCTTAGATTTAACCACACAGCATTGACATTAGCTCTAGAACTCAAGGCCAATGAAATAATTGAGGCTGTTATGGCATGTTCTAATATAGATGTCAACGCTGCAGATAGGTTTGGTCGCACTGGGTTGTATTTTGCATCCAAAACTGGACCAATTTCATTGGTCAAAAACCTAATATCACTTGGAGCTCACATTAACCAATCTACGCCATCAATACTTCATGGATGCGCGTACGGAGAAAGCGATAACGAGGCTATGGTTTACGTTTTAGTCAAACAAGGTGTCAATGTTGATGCTGTAGATGAAAGACTCAGAACACCGCTTTATATTGCGGTGCAAAACTCGCTTGTGAACGTAACCAAAGCCTTGATAAAATGCAAAGCCAACGTTAACACTGCTGAAGAATACCGCTCTCTGACTCCGTTGATTCTGTGTGCAGGACAATGTCCGATTTCCATCGACGCTAACAGTCAGGAAAAGTATATTAGGTCCTTGAAAGTCCTTAATATTCTACTAGAGAATGGTGCAGACCTAGGCCTCACCGACAGCAAGGGTTATACGGCACTGCATCATGCAATTGAGAATAACAATATTTTGGGAACTTTAAAACTTATCCAATGGGGAGCACAGCATAACTCATTCATGGCAGAAACAATTCAACAGGCTTTCGAGATGACTTTAGCAAGGAACTATTTCGAAATAGCCTTCTTCATATTCTTATATTATTACAAATTCTTTTGCAGTTTCTCTTTTCAATTTTATTGCAAGGCGAAAGAGAGTCTAATGAACGTAGAAAAAATCAAGACAAATAACTTTCGCTTGCTACTCGAACAATCTTTGAGCGAAATGCTTGCAGTGAATTTTCCTTTAAAAGAAAGTAGAACTTTTGAGCAACAGGCGATGACACTACAGATTCTCTGTAGACATGCCCTGTTACGAAAATTAAACTATTCATTATTTGAACGGAACCGATTGGATCTACCCACAGCCAATCTCGTACGAAGATACATCTTTTTCGACACTGATTTCTCTGAGGTATCGATATCGTTACTTTCCGATGTACATATTGCTACATACACTGGAGACATTGCAAGCATTATTTTGAAGGTGAATGAACAAATCGTCAATATACCATTGAATGATCATACACTTCTCGAAATTGCAGTCTCAAGGAAAAGTATTTTCATAACAAATCTTCTGTTGAAACATGGTGCTAATCCTAACGTTGAAACGACAGACGGACTCAAGCCTTTGCATCTTGCATGCTTTCATGGATGTTTAAGGATAACTCAATGTTTGCTGGAGTTCGGAGCAGACGTTAACGCCTTTGACAAACAAGGAAACCTTCCTGTACATACTGCTTGCTCTGCTGGGCATTTCCACATTGCGGAATCACTGATACAGCATGGCTCAATTTGCGACTCTCCGGATAGCAATGGTCGATATCCTATTCACTACTCGTCTGCGAGTGGCAATTGGAAATTTACGAAAACGCTTTTACAATTTGGAGTTGACGCATACGTCATGGACGCGTTCGGATATACTAGTTTTCAGTTGGCTTCTAGCAGAGGAAATCTCTATCTCCTTAAAAATATTGAACTTCCATACATGTTTGAAAAAGAGCTATTGATGAAAGGGTACATGTTTGTCTTGAAGTATTCTTGTAATATGAAATGTGTCCCTAAACCAAAGTATTCAGAAGGAGTTGACCATGTCGAGGTAATCAAATTGTTCTTAGAATCCGGATATAGTAGTGAAATCTTACGCATGCCCAAGACGAAACAGTCTGCTTTAGCCATTGCGAAGGATTTCGACCACATTGATATTGTTTCTATATTACTTCAGAAGTCTAAACTGAATTAAGGCTTTGTTTTATTATATAGTATGTTTGACTGTAACCTGCAATTGATACTCAGAGTTGGATCTAGTAATTAATGGTTGTAGGCTTTTTTAGCTCACCTGAACCGAATTGTTAAAATAAAGGGCAAAACCCTTTATAAAAGGAAGATAATTGCGAAACAGTGAAGATAGGATGTGTGTCTTAAAAAATCTTCTCAAGAACCACTGCACCAGAAATTCCAATATTAACTCCAAAGTTTCTATATAGTGTGAAGTTTTAAAGTTGTTACTTAGTTTTGACCCCTGGACTAATACTGGAGCCCCAAGAGGGGTTCAAAGTTTAACACTGAAATATATAGAGAAAATGTTTAAAAATCTCTTTCCTAAGAACAACAATGCTACAATTTGTGAGATTACTATGCAAGCATACTAAAATAATATATGTTCTAAATTGTTAAAATTGTGACTCCAAGACTAATACTGGGGCCCCAAGAGGGGTTCAAAGTTAAACATTGAAATATATAGAGAAAATGTTTAAAAATCTCCTTCCCAAGAAATAGAATGATACAATTTGTAAGATTACTATGCAAGCATTCTAAGATAGTATCGATTCTAAATTGTTTTAATTGTGACCCCTGGCCTAAACTATGGCCCCAAGAGGTGTTTAAATTTTAACATTGAAATATATAAGGTTATTGAAATAGAATGATACGAGGAACTGTTGTTCAGGTGAGCGACGTGGCCCATTGGCCTCTTGTTTTATACCCGATCGTACTCGAACCAGTCTTATCGTATTAATTCCCTACGTTTAACTATGTGATGAATTGTTGGAACCCTGTGTTATTACATACATACAAAACACATAGTACCACAGTCATATAAATGTATTTCTTTATCCTTAAAAGATTCGTAATCAAAATATGGTGCTATTAAAACGCTATTAAAAGTCGACTTTCTTTTTTTTTCATTTCTTTGTTATATATTTGGAATACCTTTGCTATATGTATTAATTTGGAAACTGCTAACAATTTTTAAGACAAAATTTTTACTGTGAATTGTAATTTACTACTAAAATATCAAAAAGGATAACCATGGTTTATAAACTTCTTTTAGTCTTATTTTTGTGGGCAACACTATTCAACCCTGACTGAATCAAAATTTCATTATTGTCCTGAACAAATATTGGTTTGCCAGATATTTTTTCGTAGAGAATTCATTCTTCTCATAATATCTATATTTTTGTATGAGAACTAATTAGAGGCTATAACAGAAGCAAAATTATTGCTTAGTAGAGAAATCTTTCTACTGATAAAATTTGATGATTTATTTAAATCTTATTTTAGTTACATGCATAATTATCATAATAACCGATTTGCAGCAAAATAAAATTTCAAAGAGATAATGTTCATATTGCTTTAAAGTTGTCTCTCTTTTCATCTTGAAAGGATATAATTGTTCCTGTTTATTGATTATTCATAATAAGTTTTCATAAATACATATATCTTCTTGATTTTATCTTATTTGACATGAAAGCTTTAAATTCAATGCTTTACTGCATTAATTCAACGTTTTTTCCTGCCTAAGAGCAAAATATTGCTGTACTTGAATCGAACAAAATTAAACTTTTTAATAGAAATTCGTTTCATTATTAATTAATGTTATTTTCATATTTAACATTTTGGCATATCCGGTACTTGTATTTCTTTCATAACATTTGTTTGGCCCTTATTGAGTTCTATAATTAAAGGATTAAATGATATAATTTATTATATCACACGATATTTTACTTCCACTATCAGAACTATCTGTATTACAGTTCACAGATGTAAATTTCTTCCGCGTTTAATACACCAGGTGTGCATTAGCCCTAAATTGTGCACGAGGGAACACATATTTGAGCAATGTTAACAAAAGACACGATCTTTGTTTACATATCAAAAATTTTAAGCTGCTCTGTATCTCGCTGACCGTCTTCAATAAGGAAGTAGAAGAGTGAATGCGCAGATGGACGAAGTGGTTGTAAATATGGTGTGCTAAACACCAAACTTAAAATTCTCAAATGCGTATGTAAGTCTTATTGGGATGTAAAATTTAAAAGTGTCATAATTCAGACGAACACTGAAACAATTACAAGATGGTGTCTGTATTAACGCTTGTTTTTCTCCAAACTGAAGCAGGCGAATATAGCCTTCAGAGATATAATTCGATAGAAGAGGGAGACTCGAACCAGAACAATCCCCCACCTCACTGGAGGCACAAGATACAGTATGAGCACAACCCAGTTGGACCAGAGAAGAGACTGTGAAGGGATGATGGGGTGGAGATGATTTATCTAACGGGGGGGGGGGGGGGGGGGGGGGGGGCTCCAATAGATAGAGGCTAAACTGTTGAACATCATGAAACAAATAACAGCAAAAAAATTCACGTAAATTAGGCTCAAATGATAAGCAACAAAACTTTATTTGATTACAGTTTTATCATTCACACAATGTTGTTTGCAAGCTCACCTAAGCTAAGTATTGCTGTAACATTGTCTTTTATGAGTACTTTTGCCAATTTTAACTTAACTTGGCACACAACATCATTGAGTACAGGACTCTAAAGTTTATTAAAGCGAATGTCACGTTCCCTTCGAAGAAGATATGACGAGGAAATAATGTAATAATAAATAATAATAATAATAAAATAATAATAATAATGTAATAATGTAATACTGGTTGGAATTTTTTTGTTTTATATTTTGATTTGTCTTTGTTTTAGAGTGCTGATGCTGGGACGAAACACTATACACATGAGATCTGTTACCTATAATTTTCATAAACCATAATGCACATGTATACAACAAAAACACAAAAACCCCAGATATTTTAAGATAATCTGTTGGGTTTTTTTTATTTACTTTTAATAAACCATGATCATGTACGATGAAAATCATTGTGCTTGTTGTCCTTGTTGTTTGTGCAATTCGCTGGATTAATAGTAAAAATAATTCAAGCAAATAGTAAACTACATGCACCTACCACGATGATGGACCTTCTTCTTGCATGTACATGTAAAAAGACTCTTCACCGTATTTATTTTTTGGAGAAGCCGATGGAAATGACGATACACTTTTAAAGGAGAAAAAATAACGTTATTTTCGGATCGATTCATATTGAAAACAATGTTGAGGACGAAATGAACAGCAGGTTTAATGTAGGTATAAAACCTGTCGTAGGAACAACCCAGACATCACTATTTCAACGGGTCTGGCTCTTTCAGCAATGCTCATTCTTCATCTTTTAAGTGACATGAAACTTTTACAAAAGACTAATATTATTCGCAAAAAAAAACACGGGCAGAAAAATTTCTTGTTATAAGGTTTCGCCATGATTTCAATCGGTATTGTCTTATTTCATCTTTGTTATTTATGAGAGGACATATCGGTCACAAAGTATTGAAAATTTCACATTATTTTATGTCTTGGTGTTCAAATTAGCTATTTATCAGGGTGAACAATTTTTGTTAAAATAAAAGTTTAGTTTATACTGGTTTTGCAATCCAATTGCTAACCACTTTCACGTAAAGCAGTCGTGCTCAGCACTGTGCACTAATCATGACTTGAGCATTTGTATATTATCATTACTGGTCCCAAACTAAACTGAATAAAATACTTTTGTAATGTACAAGAAAACATTCCTCTTTTGAAATGTGTTAATGACATTTTACAAAGTCACACATTTGGATTATGGTATAGATTTGGCCACATTAAGTTTGCTTAATGTAGGCCACCATTACTGAGTTATTTTCTACATTTTAACCATGATAGTCACGTTTCTTTAATTTTGTAATTATCAAGTAAAATAGCTTGCAGTACACTTTATTATAATAATTTGCGATCAAAACTTCTACACCAAAACATATCGACTCTATAATATATTAAACATATAAAAACACTGTAATGTGTCCACTTTTGTTTTGGTATTGCAGTTTTTAAGGAATAAGGAATCATTCTTTTAGCATTATGCAGTGATCAAATATGATCGAGGTGATCAAATCCAATAAAACTCGAAGGACTTAATAAAAAGATTTGATCACACCCAACCGTATCTGATCAATTCATTATAGGTGTATTTATTGTATGTACATATATTAAGTTATTGACTTCATGTACATGAAATGCAGCTAGAAATGGTAGCCAAATAACAGGATTTGGATCCGTTTCGGTGTACTTTCCGGAAACAGAATAGGATATGTACAGTTTGATACAAGACTTCTTTCCATGCAACTTAGATCATACGTGTATGTAGCTTGCTCGCTGAGAAGATACCATGCTTTCTTCTTTGACAGACGTCTCGCAAAACATTTTGTTCAGGTAATAAAATAGTGATTGAAATTTAACTATCTATCTTTTGAAAGAAACGCTATTTTTTTTTTTTACAGAATCCTGATAGTTTTCCGTCTATATATAAAACCATATAGACACTTAATTTAATTACTACATGCATTTGAAGTGTCGATGTACAGTTGCAAATGAACCTTGCAGTTTTGATTTTAACGTAAATAGTTTGCATTTTTTTCGCATTTTACAAGGGGGTACATTTGTAGGTTTTCAAACAATATCTTAACAAAACATATCAAATAACTACAGTTTCGCATAAAAGTAGGTTCAACACTATCTCGAAAACCCACAGTTGATTAGACTTCGATCTTTTCTCCGTCACTCGTTACAAAGCGTAATCAACTAATCAATACTCACAAATTAAAACATGTTTCTTTAACCTTTTCGATACTAAATTGCACGTAATTTTGTTTTCTTCATGCAGATGCAGTTTATGTTGAACGTTTACTAGTGCCAGATGACAGAATCATTTGAAGTCTTAGATCTTCTACATGTTGCTATAGAAAAGAATGACCTCAAATCAGTGGTGAGCATCCTTGCAGAAAATTGTGACCTTGTCAACAAGCTTAGATTTAACCACACAGCGTTGACATTAGCCTTAGAACTCAAGGCCAATGAAATAGTCGAGGCTATTTTAGCATGCCCTTTTATAGATGTCAACGCTGTAGTTAGATTTGGTCGAACTGGGTTGTATTTTGCATCCAAAACTGGACCAATTGCATTGGTCAAAAAGCTTATATCACTTGGAGCTCATATAAATCAATCTACGCCATCAATACTTCATGGATGCGCGTACGGAGAAAGCGATAACGAGGCTATCGTTTTCACTTTAGTGAAACATGGTGTCAATGTTGATGCTGTAGATGAGAGAAAAAGAACACCGCTTTATATTGCGGTGCAAAACTCGCTTGTGAACGTAACCAAAGCCTTGATAAAATGCAAAGCCAACGTCAACACTGCTGAAGAATACCGCTCTCTGACTCCATTGATTCTATGTGCAGGACAATGTCCGATTTCCATCGACGCTAACAGTCAAGAAAAGTATATTAGGTCCTTGAAAGTCCTTAATATTCTACTAGAGAATGGTGCAGACCTAGGCCTCACCGACAGCAAGGGTTATACGGCACTGCATCATGCAATTGAGAATAACAATATTTTGGGAACTTTAAAACTTATCCAATGGGGAGCACAGCATAACTCATTTACAGAGGAAACAATTCAACAGGCTTTCGAGATGACTTTAGCAAGGAACTATTTCGAAATAGCATTTTTCATATTTTTATACTATTACAAATTCTTTTGCAGTTTCTCTTTTCAATTTTATTGCAAGGCGAAAGAGAGTCTAATGAACGTAGAAAATATCAAGACAAATAACTTTCGCTTGCTTCTCGAACAATCTTTGAGCGAAATGCTTGCAGTGAATTTTCCTTTAAAAGAAAGTAGAACTTTTGAGCAACAGGCGATGACACTACAGATCCTCTGTAGACATGCCCTGTTACGAAAATTAAACTTTTCATTATTTGAACGGAATCAATTGGATTTACCCACAGCCATTCTCGTACGAAGATACATCTTTTTCGACACTGATTTCTCTGAGGTATCGATATCGTTACTTTCCGATGTACATATTGCTACATACACTGGGGATATTGCAAGCATTATTTTGAAGGTGACTGAACAAATCGTCAATATACCATTAAATGATCATACACTTCTCGAAATTGCTATCTCAAGGAAAAGTATTTTCATAACAAATCTTCTGTTGAAATATGGTGCTGACCCTAACGTTGAAACGGCAGAAGGACTCAAGCCTTTGCATCTTGCATGCTTTCATGGATGTTTAAGGATAACTCAATGTTTGCTGGAGTTCGGAGCAGACGTTAACGCATTCGACAAACAAGGAAACCTTCCTGTACATACTGCTTGCTCTGCTGGGCATTTCCACATTGCGGAATCACTGATACAACATGGCTCAATTTGCGACTCTCCGGATAGCAATGGCCGATATCCTATTCACTACTCGTCTGCGAGTGGCAATTGGAAATTTACGAAAACGCTTTTACAATTTGGAGTTGACGCAGACGTCATAGATACGTTAGGATATACAGGTCTTCAGTTGGCTTCTAGTAGAGGAAATCTATATCTTCTGAAAAATATTGAACTTCCATACATGTTTGAAAAAGACATGTTGATGAAAGGGTACATGTTTGTCTTGAAGTATTCTTGTAATATGAAATGTGTCCCTAAACCAATATATTCAGAAGGAGTTAACCATGCCGAGGTAATCAAATTGTTCTTAGAATCCGGATGTAGTGGTGAAATCTTACGCATGCCCAAGACGACACAGTCTGCTTTAGACACTGCGAAGAATTTCGACCACACTGATAATGTGTCTTTATTACTTCAGAAGTCTAAACTGAATTGAGGCTTTGTGTTATATATAGTATGTTTGACTGTAACCCGCAAATGATACTCAGTGATGAAATTGCGGTTTTTTTTTAAATAACCGATAGTTCATCCAGAACCAGTCTTATCGTAATAATTCCCTACGTTTTATTATGTGATGAATTGTTGGAAACCTGCGATATTAAATTCATATTTTATTAGACTGCTTCGTTATGGTAGTTAGTTCCACACTCAATATACATGTATTTCTTCATCCCTAAAAGTTCCGTCATCAAATCACTAGTGTAAACAATAATGTACTATGAAAAGTGGACCTTCTTTTTTATTCATTTCTTAGTTATATATTTGAAATACCCGCGCTGTCAGAAATATTCAGTGTGTGAATTGTAACTTACTACTAAATAACAAAAAAGATAATAATGGTTTATAAACTTCTTTTAGTCATATTTTTTGTGGGCAACAATATTCAAACACTCTTGCTGAAGCAAAATAACAATATTGTTATCATGAACAAAAAATTGTTTGCTACATGGTTTGCTATATATTCTATATATATATATAGAGAGAGAGAGAGAGAGAGAGAGAGAGAGAGAGAGAGAGAGAGAGAGAGAGAGAGAGAGAGAGAGAGAGATACATGTATCTCTTTTCTGATAAAATTTTATGATTTACTTTAATCTTATTTTTAGAAGTGTTTAAGTTATACATGTATACCTAATAATCAACACAGATTTGCAGCAAAATAAAATTTTGAAAAAAGATATTGTTCAGATTACTATGAAGTTGTCTCTCTTTTCATCTTTTCATTTTGAAACGTATATAAATGTTCATGTTAATTAATTAATTAACTAATTAATTAATTAATTAATACGCCCTTTTTCTTGATATATTTTATATACAGATTCTATGATTTGACAAAGAAGCTTATAGATTGTTTTCTTTGTTCTATTGCGTTTTTTCAACGATTTTTGCTGCTCAAGAACCGAATATCGTTGTTCTGAGGAAGCGAATCGAAAAATATTAAAAACCTTTTCAGAGAAATTCACCATTAATGTTTTTATGTAAAGATTTTGGTATGTATGGTTACTACTTCCATAACATTTGTTTAATCTATATTGGGTTTTATATGTGAATGATGAAATTATTTAAGTTATTGTATCACCGATATTTTACTTCCACTATCAGAACTACCCGTTTTACATTTCATAAACTTCAGCCGCAAATTTCTTCCGCGTTTCATAAACCAGGTGTGTATTAGCCCTAATTCGTGATGCTTGCCTGCCCCAAGAAACATTTTAGGAAGTATAATCCTTGGTCTTTGTTTTCACGATCTCTGTCTACAATAAGGAAGTAGAAGAGTGATCGCGCAGATGGACGCAGTAATTTTGGATACGCTGTGATAAACACCAAACTTAAAATTTTCAAATGCATATTGGGAAGTAAAACATTAAATGTGTCATAATTCAACTGAACGCCGACACACTAACAAGATGGTTTGCACAGCATTTCATATGGTGTATGCATTTACGCTTGTTTTTCTCCAAACTGAAGCAGGCGAATCTAGCCTTCAGAAAAAGAATTTGATTGAAGAGAAATACGCAATCAAGAAGAAGTGTCCAGACTGGGACACCACGTACCCATACTCCAATGGAGTTGACTCCAAATGTTGGTTTTCTGTGTCGTATGATACGAAGAAAAAGTTCCTTCACGAGGTGTCAAAGAACTCGTACAGTCTGGTGAACTTAGTGCTCCACTTTGACAATATATCGATACCAGAGACCAAGTGCGTTATCCAAGGGAGCGAGTGGGCATGGACATTCCCGGGGCCTAAAGGGGCTCGCCAGTATCTCGACTGGCCGCTAGAGTACAGACTGTGGTCCTTAGGTCTGCTGAATATGTACACCCTCGATAATTTCTCCGTACCATTAACAGTTCACGGAGACTGCAGTGGCCTTCAATATGGCACCAACGAGACAACGCAGCGGATCTCGTTGGCTTTGGCAAACCTGACAGACTACCTTGTGTCCAACACAAGAGGCGGTGATGAGGGGGATAGTTTGGCCGAGTATTACAACCAGAGTTACTGGTGTTACAGAGAGCGGATCTTCATTGATAGTCATCTACTGTATATGCTATGTCTAAATGTTATTTGTCCGCTGGAGGCCATTGGATACCGATGTTGTCGTTGGAAATGGGATTATTTTAAACAAACGAGAACGTTGGAATGTTCTGGAAGATACATAAAATACCGAGAGGTAGGCTGGTTACTGCCGTTTGTTATTGGTCTCGTTTTGTACATGTTTTGTCCCCTCTTGTTGATATGGTTGTTCAAGCATGTTCACGAGCTGACCTTTAGCCATACATCAAACTACCGTGAGCTGTCTGATTTTGACGTCATTAACTATGACATACGTGAACAAGAAAAATCAGAGAACTGGATTTTTTATAATCCCATACATATAGGAACAATTATTTCAAATGTTTTCCGGGGCTGCTGCCTAAAACACCCTATTTTGATGTCAAGAACTGTTCGAATCATTTTCTTTTTTGCGAGCATATCCGTTCTTGGATTAAAATTGCTTCTTCATGGGATTTTTCAGTACGATGATATAATTGCCAGTGTCAATAAAGGCGTACCAAAAGACTTTGAGTCCATTTTTGCAGGATTTGAAAAAAGTAGACAAAATTTTCTCCGAATGTTTGGGGGACCGTATGTCGCCTGCTTGTTTTATGCCGTGTGCTACACTTTAAGTACATGTGTCCCTTCTGATTTGGCTAAATTTCTTGCCAAAGGCTTAGTGAAGGAGGAATCTGATATCTCAAGCCCGCTTATGGTAACTGATTCTATACGAGTAAGATTTGGAGCCATGAAAACAACGGACATTGTCAACGGCTATCACGAGATATTTCGTACACTTTTATCGGAGTTTTTTATGATTTTGAACCCGTCTTTTTGGAAATTTTCTGTCATTACACAATGTAACCGGTGGAGGAACTGCTTTCGTGTATTTCGGAGAAAGTCTGCGTTGTTTGGGAGATTGTTTCTACTACTCACTCCTTTGTATATTATGATCGGTATTTTGGAGCTCCTTCTTTGCTTGATACGATACGGAATTCCTTGGGTCGGTTTTGCCAAAACAATAATAATTGCCTACGTCATCGCCCCTTGGAGAGGTCTTTCAGTTTGTGTACCAATAAAAATCATATGTGGAGCTTTTTCGATTTTGTTTGTGATTTTCACAATGTACATGTTTAGCATTATTTTCGTGGACAGCTTTATTTTTATTTGCGGTGTGTTTGTGTATACATATGCAGGACTATTCGCTCATCCGGAAATAACGTATGGATATCTTATATTTTCTTTCACGGTACTCATGTACATGTTTGACAGTGTTCACACTATCTCTAAAGTCTACGATCACTTGTTCCATCACGTTAAAAAAATTTGCAAAAAAATGCACAAATATAATAAATATCCTGATATCGAGTTATTCAAACGAGAAGAGGAATGCAAAGGAATACCACGTGACCTTTTCTTTCTCGTCGTCAAAAAGTACTTGCCAATCAGACACCAAGTATTCATGTCCTTTCTAAAACTGATCGTGATTGTAATTGTATTGTACATTTCAGTGGACCTTTTGTACGAATTTTCGGCGGGTAGAAACTTAAACATACTGACGCAAGCCGCAGCTACGATTATCGTCTGCCTCGTTCCGAAGTTCCTCGGGGATTCCTGCTCGGTATTCAGAAACCGGCGCCATCATAGTCAGTCTCACCAAATCAAACACATCATCAAAACGTACTGTAAACGATCAAAAGAGATCAGCTTTATGGAACATGTTTCAAATCTTGAAGTTTTATAAATTCAACAAACAAACCAATTTATTTCTTAATTCCATTGTGTATAGAGATTTTTGTATTGAAATATAATTCATTCTTGTTTTATGTATTCAATGTTTTGTACCGGTTGATTTATATCAAAAATGGCTTATAGTGTATGTTACTTTTCTGTTTTATGTATGGAACATATTAAAAAAAGTCCTCAGACCCGCTTATGAGAAAGAGTTAGAATTGCGATAATGTAAATTGGAATCATGATTAGTATGCATAGTTCTTTTACTTATATTCAGGGTTATTTTTAATCAATAACAAATCGTAGAAAAATAGACGTATACATGCAATCTGCATACTTTAATGTGGATGTCTAGGTGCCGTATCGTTACTGTTGGTCTCGCTTTTAGTTGATTTTACATCGTATTATCATTTCACTCATCAATTTACATTTTACAGTACATTTTAAAGTATATCAGTTATGCAATTTGGTAGAGATTTCTAAATCATAAAACAAGTACAAATTAGATTAACTCGAGAGCGGCCGACGAGTGGCCATCGACTCGTGCCATACTTTTGTTGACAATGTTTCCTTATTATCTATACATCAGACTGAAACTTCACACTTTTATCACGGATTCGTTACTCATTATTAATTTAGACTTCTCAATTGAAAAGAAAAAGACAGGAAGTTTTTTTTTTCAAACTCAAGATATTTTAATAGATTGCATACATGCACATACATATTTAATTTTTGTTTAATGTGCACATAAATGGTAATTGAAACTAACGTCTGTACAACCATGGTCATATTTTGAACATTCATTTGAACACGTATCTACCCAATATCTCTGTAACACAAACTTTATCGGGAGAGTATTTCGCCACCCAAAGTTAAAAAATGAACTTTAAATCTCATGGCTTTTAATTTCTGTTTAAAACACAGAAGGTATCAAGAATATCCGCTCCAAGCAGGAAAATATTTCAGCATGAAGTTACCATTGCACTTGAACGTACTTGAAAGCCTGTGAGATTTTGGAATGTAATAATGTCACCATCATCAACTTTAGTGGCAATTGCTTATGCGGAAATCTTCAATGGGATTCCGGTTGAGTCATCCGAATTTGGATGAAATCTGGGGCACTTAACTTTTACATTGTTGATGTCCGTTCGCGAGTAAACACACTAAAACGCCTCCTTAATGATGCTCGAATTAGTTTCGGGGAACCAACAGGGGCGTGCGATAATTTGCGGTGTCCTTTTGTCGTTGCATCTTTTCTTTCACTTATCTAAATTAAGATAAGAATCAATACTTGAATAAGGAAAATAAGAAAATCTGTTGAGGCAAATTTAAAGGAAAAATATTTTAAATGCAATCCTCTGCGCTCAATCGCAGTGTTAACGTTAAGTTTGCGTATAAATGCAAAGGTTTACGCATTTAAACGTATTGAGAATTGCGATTAAACGCATTGAGAATGACAATTGAACGCAAAACTTCTTGAGTTTACAATAATGTAATACCTTTGCGTTAAATTGCAATAAGGTGATTAAACGCAATAAAATGTTGCGTTTCAACAAAATAATTGTGCGACTAGATGCAATGATGTATGTATGCGTTGTCACTTAAAGGAAAATGAAAAGTGAGAGGCCAAAATAAAAATTGACTCTCTAAGTTTAATAGTCGCGTTGCCAGATCAAGAAAAAAACCCACCTTTCTGATGAGCTCGTGGAACACCCCCCTTATGCTCTCTGTGTTGGCCGAGGCCGAGCACTCTGTCACCATGTAACCGTCCGTCCGCCATTCCGGTCCTTCCTGGGGTTGCTTTGGAACAGTCCTGGAAATTCAATCAATCCTTGTTGAAATTACTTTCATTTTTAAATGGAAAATTCCGATAAATCTGCATATTTTCTTAATACCTGTATATTACAAAATGTACTTTATTTACAAATACTAGTTAAATGCCTGTCTATCAGAAGTAAGTTAATAAGGCATTTAGTTGAATTATTGTGCGAAATGTGGATAGGTTTTTTTCTTATCTATTAGACTATTTATTTATATGCCATATCAATGAGAAGAGTGTTTATCACTTAAAACACCCATAAAAACGTTGTTTAAGGTTGTAAAAATTCATTACTTTCAATGAGTTGATACATTGTTCGCGTGATTTCGAAAGAAAAAATAAAACATAACGTTTTACTTCCCAAATGAAAAAAAAAAACAATCTAAATGTGAAGCCACTATTTACAGAAGTGTTATGGAAGCCTTTCTTTAAGTAGACACAGTATTTCTCTATCTGTCTGTCTGATACTACAACCAAGCCAGTTGTCTAATACAAAAACACAGAAAACAATGCTTGACCTTTGGGGTACATGCATTATTATGCCAAAAAAATGTGACTAAGGTCAGCAGCTGATTTTTTTTTTCATTTTATCACCATGGTCTATACATGTTATTGTATATCACCTGAGTACTTTTTATACAATCGATGATCATCGTATTTAATCGCATTGACATCGTAGGTAAAGTACACTATAGACTTGTACAGTACTTACATGTACTAAACGTACTCAGAACTTGATCATGTGCTATAGTTACTAGTAGTAAAATGCCTTAATTGTATTATCTCCAGTACGCGTTCTCTTATTGTTGAATTTCTTTCCAATTACAGTAATCAACTGTTGAAAAGGGTGTTCAGATTGACCCCCCCCCCCCTTTAGCGTTTCCGTCAACCGTCAAACTTGGTTATGTCAGTTCATGGTAACCACCTGGAATGTTCTAAGTCGCATTTGTTTCCAACCAGAACCATGGGGATGACTTGGTTTGGCTTCTTCTCTTTCTTCAGCCAGTCCATCACGACTTCCGCTATGTCAAAGCTGTTCCGGTCCGTCACTGAGTAGACGATCACTGCACCATCTACCTTGTGTAGCCAGTCTCTGGTAGTCGACTTCCGGTCCAGATTCTGCAAAGAAGACATAAAGAGTAAAAACTAGACTTTTTTCATTTTTGACAAAATACCTACATTTATGACTTAGACGTAAATCCGTTCAATCTCATGGACTACAAATGTTTATAACCAATTGAATTCAAACAGTTTTAATTATTGCAAGTATTTTTACTAGTATTAGGTGTTAAACCACTCGGCAGCTCTTTAAACATTTGGTCTTAAGTTTTGTTTAAAGCAAATCGCAGTCCTTGAGGTGAGATTATGAAACTGAAAGAAGATCTTTGTCCTATCCATATCTCAATCATCCTCGTCACGTATCAAGGAAGGAAATGTACAAGAACGCTGGAAAGTGGCCATCATCTCAGCAAGCTTTAATTGCTATTAACTTAACAAATTTACTCTTGCAAATTATAGCAAATGGGGGAATAAGACACAGTGAGTCCTGTTTCATCTTTATTCCCTCAATTTTTTCGATAAAATCTAACAATTATCACGATTAGTCGGAATCGCGTATGAAATATTTCTATTTTTGAATTATTTTCAGCCTAGGTGTGCAGGATACTAGAACAATATTGGTCTATTCGATTATAAATAACCTCTCTTATACGTGAACATGGCACTACTCTACCTTTCCTGCTACGTCCGTTATTTTTATGGACACCTGCTTTTCATCCACCAGGACGTTTCGTTCATACGTCACTTCTTCCGGGGACGCATACTCGCTGAGGTATCTTCCGGTCAAAAATCGCACCACAACCGCTGCAATATAAAACGTTACGATAAAAAAAACTGCAACACAGTTGATGACGCCCTCCCAACCCTCGCAAGAAAAGAAAATGATTTCACATACCTTTGTCCAAAACATGCTAGTTTTATGCTACATATGATAATGATTTTGAATATCAAGTATCAAGTTGAACAACAAGTCCCAAGCTATTCAGAATAATGTTAACAAATTGGACAATCATTTAAAGTAGCAACACGGTTACTTTCGCTCGCGAATATGACCAAAGAGGTTAAACAATGTATGTAGGCTATATAAAATACAACATGAAAAGCAATGGTATATGAAATTTATAACTAAGTCTAAAGTATCGTAAACAATGATTTTCACTGGATTTGTTCCCTTACAGTATATTTACGCCCTGATAAGAATGATAACTGATAAATGACCATAGCTGTTTTAAGTCGTCGTCGGAACCCTTGGGTTTCCTATTGGTTTGAATGCGATAGTTAAGGTTGATTTCTGGCAAATTCATGGTTAGATTTACTTAGATTAAGTGCAATTCTAATTATATTTTAGATTTGGAAAATTATCATCACAGCAGCAGAACTTTAAATGAGTGTTGAGAGGAGGGGGGTGATCCTTAATTGCTGTTTCTGCTTAAGGTGGTATGGGGCACATCCATGTTGTAACGCACTTCCTATCGAAATAGACAATAAATTCAAGTATGATTTTATATTTTTTTTCTTTCCTAAGTTTGTTACCAAACAGCTTAGCGCAATGGGTTGGAGCGTTAACTACGAATCTCTACGTCATGAGTTCGAATCCCGCTGGGGCTTTTATAATATTTACCTTTCCAAATATTTTTAAAAAATATTTTTGGTCAGATATTGTAAAATTAGAAAATTCTAAAACGGTGAAAGTATATTGATTATAATGTACTTTTATTCACATTAATATCGACAGGTGTCCCATACCACCTATATAAATCAAGCTGAAGATACAAGCATTTATCCTTTTCTATATCACGTTCTATCCATTGGTGTTTTAATTGGTCTCAGCAGGATAGCATATAATGGTTTTTTTTCGGATATATTTTGTTTATATAAACTAAGATCAAGCTAATGGCATGTATCAAATGATTACATTATTTTCATAATGAATTGGAATTGAGCCATCTTTTCCGACTGTTGAGTCGATTCCTAATTCTCTAAGCACGTATCACTAAAAGATATTGCTACAAATGTTTACAGAATGATGCTTCAACTGTTTTTACGAATATTGCCCTATAGCTGCTCTGTATATTTCTGCGATATCTGGATTATGAAGCAAATGAAAGATATTGCGTTTTTCATTATGATTTGGGAAAATCAAATACAGGCTTCAGCTTATTGAGTTTTGCTTACTAATATATAGATTATAAAGTGTATTTGTTTATTAATTTCTCTCTCTCTCTCTCTCTCTCTCTCTCTCTCTCTCTCTCTCTCTCTCTCTCTCTCTCTTTCGTAAAATATATATAATTTAGATATTGCGCGGGTATTTCAATAACTATACTTTTTGTATATGTTTAATTCTGAAAATAGAATTAATTTAATGGAATTCCCGCAACTACTAAACCAAATACCTGAATCTTGTGAAGTGTAAAAACTCTTGCTTAAAAAACTTCCTCTATTTGAGCAATTGTAGTTCCCTATCCAATGCCTTTTTCATATGATATGACTATAAGAGAGTACTTACACATACAGTGCAAGTTCATCACTGGAAGATCTCGTGAGAAGTCGCGAACCCTCTTGTAATTACTGTGGGAATAATTAAAAACAACATCCATCAGTCAGAGAAAAAACTGACGAAGATGAATAACCACTTGAATAGACACGTGTTTTTGTTTGCTTTGAAGACTAGGTATTCTAGCTCTTTGGAAACATGATAATGAGAGAGAGAGAGAGAGAGAGAGAGAGAGAGAGAGAGAGAGAGAGAGAGGTTTATCCAAGGTAACACCGGTAGTTCTGGGGTATTCACAAACAGCATTATATAAGGTGATCATTTCCTCTATCTTTCAAGGCTTAGTTTAATCTATTTCATAATCAAAACAAATCATAAAGTAATGTCTTCTGTGCTTCCTTATCGCGAGGCCTCCTTATTTGTGTCCTTCATATCAAAATGAAAGAGTCGGATGGGTTAGACTTGACCAATAAAACGGTCGTGGCCGATTCCTACTGATGTTTTCGTTTGAAATATTTAACCAGTATTTTATCGTTTTCTTCAAAGCTTATCTTCAATCAAGACAAGATGATCTTAAATAAACATAAAAGCAGAGTGTAAACAAGCAGAAAGTGGTTTAATTCACCTCCATGAAATTCAAAAACATTGGAACCATCAAACTATATGCAACTTAATGCAACCTGGATTTTCATGGGGTAGAGGGGGTTATGATTTTAATCTTATGTGTATAGTTTTTTTTTTTCATTTTTACAAAAATTGAAATTGACAACAATAATGTTAAAGCTTAAACTCCCGTTCATTCATTCACATTGTGAAAAAAGTTATAATCTTTCTGTGTAACATACCATAAACCCATACAAAAAAAAAGAGTAGAAAAAACTAGTATTCGTGCAAATTTAATCTTAAAAGTACGTTGTGGGTTGGCCAATCCTTAGCTTTGTTATTATAAAATTATATAACTTTTAGAACCGAGAACCAAGTTTTCCTGCGTATTATAATGTCGAAGCTTCATTTCGTATATTTCCTCGTCTTAATGTCCTCTCCGTCATCGTCATAACTTTTAAAGTGCCCTTTGAAAAACAAACAACATCATCGATCAAATAACAATTTTACAGCCCCACAAATCAAAAGAAACTCCCCATAACCGTTCAATTCATCCTGGCTAAATACGAGGTTCCTCGAATAATCAGCTTGTGAATGAAATACGACTGTCTGATAATTTAAGAATGGAGATGGATTCGGCGAGAAAGGTGCAATTTTCGACAGGTTGTGAGGACGTGAGTTATTGTAAAAGTGTCGAAGATTGAATTTACCCGTTAGAGCGAACGGGATCAAGTGCAGATTAAACAAGGAACAATTTAATCTTACGTTCATTCAGTATTTCTACGTGTGTACATGGTTGTATTGAAGACAATGCGATCAGGGTCATTTCATGCACACATGAAATAACCAATGCCAGGAAATCATGGGAAAGGCTACAGTACTACATCTTATACTTCACTAAGGTAGCAGTCAACTCCCGACCCCCCCCCCCTCTCTCTCTCTCTCTCTCTCTCTCTCTCTCTCTCTCTCTCTCTCTCTCTCTCTCTCTCTCTCTCTCTCTCTCTCTCTCTCCAGGGGAGGAAACATGCATTATGTTGGATTGCCTCTATCAGAAATAACTTCAAAGAAAAATTCATCGCATATCGTGCCGGTTTTAGCGCGCAGATTTATTTGAGATGTTCACAGATGCTCTGCGATCGGTTCAAGGTCTAAGTCAATTCTATAAAGGGGTTCTCTTTACTTTTTAAACTTCAGATGTTTCAATCAATTTTGGATTACACCGGAAATTGAAAGAAAATCAATCAAATACCTACAGTGCCATCATACATGTTCTCCATTCGATGCACATTTAAGGATGATTTTCATTAGCTTTACTTCTCCGAGAGATGCACTCAAAAGCGATATCCCACAATTCAATTATACTTATGTTTGCCACGATATATCCGAACAACTTAGTTTAATATGAAATGACAAGATATTTAATAATACATGTATGTTTAAAGTTTTATTGAATATTGATCTTTTCGGCCAAACGTGTTCGTATAAGAAGGATAATCCACAAAAAGAAAACAGATTACATGTGTATTTAATAATTCAAATTAATGACAATTGCGAACACTTTCTGACTGACTATATAACAGATCCTCTTGAATTTATTTCCGGTTTCGATAATGTGCAAAAATCGCTTATCATTACATGAAACTCGCAGATTTTTCTAATAAATATATAGTTATACTGGCGTTAATGAAAATAAGAGTATAAACGTGTGTTAATTTGTTTATTCAAAGGTGTCTCTTTTAATTCTGAGTTTCATCCGTTTCATCCGTGAGAATACCAGCACTATGGTACTAGATTGGTCTCCTTTAAACATGTAATTAAAAAACCCTATACTCATGTATAATTTTTTGTCTTTTCGTAAGATTGATTACGTTCTAATTAAGACAAGGAAGGTCTGGTTTAATTGAACACGAGATTGTTCTCAATCGTGTACATTGGTACGGAAACTCCCTTTATTTGGACGTCAGCGTGTTCATTAGGTCTAATTATCTCATTAATGTCTTAAACATTTCAATCAACTGCACTTCCGTGCATGTACCTATCACGTTGATGTAAATTTATAAAAAGCACACAAAAGTAGATGAGAGACATCAAGATGATTAGTTTGTGAAGAAGAGAAGAGAAAGGGGTGTCTAAAAAGTAATGATACAGTAATTAAAAATACAACGATGCAATGCGTTGAAAGATTTTCTTCTCTCTTGCAGCATTTCCAAATGATGTATATTCATTACATATGACTTCTTATTTAAAGCTAATTCGATTTTGATAACTTATGGGGCATGCAAATCTGATTCATCAGTATCATGCATAATTTCAAGTTTTCATTACAATTAAAAAATAAAAAACCAGAACTTCCTAGTGGTCGTTAGATACATTACGCTAAAGTATAATATATCTTTTTTAACTCAAGTCAGTTAATTTGTAATTACACGCATCGTATATAGGTATACCGTAGAGCTTTTTTTTTAAGATTTCGGGGTTTTTAGTGTTCAGGGGTTTGATATTTGGTGAAAAGCACATTTGCAAATGGAAATTTTCTATAAACTTGGCAATGCAATATTGAATATTTATTTAGTTTATTTCCTGTTCTATAAATTCAAATGAATTTGACAATCGTGCAGAAAAACGTACACGCTATGATAATAACCCCATGGTATAGGAATCGCAATGTGATATACCTCTAACAAATTTACCTGTTTTCCCGACACCTTCCTTCCCCAGTACCAGGATGTTAATTGGTCCTTTCATTTTTGATGGTACTAATCATGTCAGGTTTACTTCCGTGTCGAATGGATGAGTTTAAGAGTCCTCGAGTTAAAAGTAGAGAGAGTAATTTACACAAACTACATGTATATGCATCGAAGACAACGCAAGGTCCTTCTTGTCAATAGCAACGTTATTGTCAACACTGAATCACTGGTCGGCCTGTATAACGTTTATCACTCTATGAAAGAAAAAAATTAGGTTTTAAGGATCCGATAACTTTTTCCTCTGATTCTTCTCTTCTTGATAAATTACTCCTGGGTCAAGGCTTTTTTTTTTTTTTTGGAGCTAACAAATTGAACTGTAGTTTACAAAATACGCGAGTAGTTATTTAGATAAAGACCGTAGATGAGCAAACATAACTAGCGGCCGTGGTATAAATATATACCAGCCAAGCTTTGAGCTGGGTGAATCTCTCCTGTGTGGTAATGTCTAGGCATAGATATGGAAATCTTTGCGGTTATAAAGAATTTCCTCCCGGATTTGAATTTAAGAATGTCGAGCAAAGTCCAAGACGAGCCTCGATTATCATACAATTCATTTCACGTCAATTTACAGTCCATGTAAATAAACTAACATTCCTCGTCGATTGTTGGCAAAGACAGTCGATTTATCTTTCTCTCTTGGCAAGGTGCATTGGCAAATTTCGCTGAAAATTCTAGTATTCGCTTGAGCCGTTATTCTGTATCGTTCTAAACCTTTGATTTAAAAAACTTCAGTATGAAGAATTAAAATAAAAAATCTCCTTTTAAAAATAAACAAAATTTATCTATACATGTTTTGAAATTCTGGCTTAATTGTCTGTAAATTGGTAGATATTAAAACAAACCACTATAGCATTATATATATAGAAAACAAAAAGATGACATTAACTGCCCAAACATCGATCTAAGTGCGTTATACAAGAGAACTTCTTTACGACTTACAACCAAATAATTGAATGCTAAGTTTTCATAACTTACATTTGTTTTGCTCCTCAATAGCAGTGAGTGGTACCCCCCCCCCCCCCCCAATCCGGATTATGATTTTTCATGACTTTATTTATTTATTCATTTTGCTTGTCAAGATCTGCCCCCCCCCCCCCACCCCCAACTTTCAAAAACGATGCTACGTGCCTGCTTACTATATACAAATACTTGTAGATGATTTGCTTTTCTACTCATCCCGGATCACGTCAGACTGTTTCTTTGATATTTTACAAAGCTGTTCTATTTAAATTTTATACTATATATATATTGGAAGTACATTTTGTGAGTTATTAGGCATTCATTTTGTTTTTCAAAATAAATTCTCGGAAACAATATTTACAGAGGCATTTCAACAAGGCATGGTTTCCCCAGTTTAGAATCATTTTCTCCATTTTCGGGTCATGTGACTTCAAAGTGTCAGTAATGTCGGGTAGTCGTCTCAGAACACAATTTTTATTAATTTGCAGCATTGAAATAATGATTCTGATCAGAAAATATATTTACAACTACTGATACTCAAGTAACAGGGATCAATTTCTAAATGTAAATGACAGTCGGGATTCAGAATGAAATGATCGTCATTATGTCATCATTGTGACAAAAAGAAAAATAAACTCAAAGAAAAATAACAGACAAGATAAATAAAATGACGCCTCAGCTGGATGGATCATTTTATTCAATTGAATCTCTTTTTTCTCTCTTACACGTTATCGTAAATCCGTAGAAAAATATGTTTCAGGTATAGTGACCCGCAATTGGGGAAATTCCTTCAGATTGATTAATTAATTGCTGTAAATTTATTTGAGTAGTTATCATTCTGAATAATTTCTGACATATAATTGAATGCATGTGCAATATTTTTCATCCATTAACGCCCTCCCACAACTTTTACATCAACCATGCTGCAGCGAAGCATGTCAAAGTAGTGGGAAAATCTCCATCTCGAAAGCGCTTGATTTCTAATTTCGTTTTTCGGTGGGTCTGTAAATGTTAATTTTCGAATATCGTTTAATGATCAAAGACAGAAAGGCCTAGAGTTCGTGATCAATGTATTTATTAAGTTTTTTTCTGCTTCAATTTAAACGAAGTGACATGAAACACAAACGAGTGACCCGGAATTGGAGACAACCCGGAATTGGCGACTTCACTGTATTTCCAGGGAACTTTAAGAAGAACGTAAGATGATATCCGATTTTGCGAATTTTGTTTGTGGGTTTTTTTCTAATGGGAGGGGGGGTCATATTTTTATTCCGGAATTACAAAGTTTGACCTGAAACATTTGGTCATTAAAACGTTTTCTTGAACGTGTAAATAATAGGAAGATGTTAAGTGTTCAATCAACATTGAAGAAAAATGAGAGAAGTGTGGCAAGTTTCCCTTGCAGTTAGTTGCATCAAGCTTCTCCTGATTCCTTCGTAGTCAGTGTACTTTTTGCATAATTTTCTTCATTATCATTTTCTTGGCTGTAGTACATAATTCAACAAATATTTCGTGACTGTGTATGTATACAGAAAATCTTTGAACACAAGAGTGTCAGAAAATGAATCTTGCACAGTGGCCAGTATCTTACACAAAAACATTAAATCTAACTAGAGCCAACACATTACTAAAGATATATATGGCCTGTGAAATGATGAATATCTCTGTCTAGTGACTAGATTGAATAAACATATGGTGAGACTTCCTGAAGTTGATATGAAATTATCTTATATTATTGTCTTAATTAAAATTAATCATTTTCCTCCAGTCATTCCACAGATTTTGAAGTTCACAGAAATTGGTTAGCAATAACCTTCAGCAGACCCATTGAACAGTGGTATTATGAGGTAAATAAATTTTCAAATTGGAAATTAATTTCTGCTCAAAATACATTGATTCACTAACATGGAAAAGGCTGAAGAATTCAGTCTTGAGTTCGAAATCGATGTAAAATTTTATCATTAAAAAAACCCCATAAAATATTTCAATTTTTATGGGCTTAAAGAGGAAACCTTAGAAATTTCCCTTAATCAATTTTGATTAATTGTTCTTTATTTTCAAAATGAAAAAGAAGATTATCAATAACTGCTGGAAAAAAACCCAGCATATGACATGGCTGAATTTTGATTGAAGCATTACTTTGATTTCAATTGTTAAACTGGTAGTATAAATTTCATCGGTCAAATTAATTTTTTCTTTGTAGAAGACATCCGAATGGACCTTGGATTATCCCCCTTTCTTCGCATGGTTTGAACATTTCCTTGCCAAGGTGGCCTATTATTTTGATAGAGACATGCTAAATGTGGAGAATCTGAACTATGCTAGTGAGGCAACTGTACTTTTCCAGCGACTTTCTGTTATTATAACAGATTTTATACTGGTGCTAGCTGTCAAAAAGTAAGAATTTCTTAATGAAATGTCAATGTATTTAATAGTTTTCAATCTTTAAAATCATGTACAGTATATGTATTAGAATAAGTTGAAAAATTAATTACCTTGAGATGTTATTCCATCGATTTGATTTGATAAAAGGTCATCTTAATATCTCTTTGTTTTTTTTTGTAACTTTCAGGTTTTGCACTTACATGAAGACTTCTGTATGGAAAAAATCAAAAATCTCTGATGAAAGTCTATTCAACAACAAATCCTTGATATTTTCTGTCCTTGTTTTGTGCAACTTTGGGCTCCTGATAGTGGATCATATCCTTTTTTGCATTAAAAGATTTGTGTCCTCTGTTGATGCTTTGATGGTAATAGAAAACAAATTACATCTTTTCTGGTATGAAATCCAAGCAGTCATTTATTATTTAAATCATCAGCTTTGTACATTGTTTTTTTTAAAGTAAATCAGATTGTTGATCAATCTTTATTTTGTTTATGGGTAATCACCATGACTGTCCATCTATGTGTAAACATAATGGACATCTCAAAATATATTTTAAGAACCCAGAAACTCAAGGATGTGTTCAACGACGGTCATAATGGATGTGTGTATTGACCCTTAGACAAGGTCACTTGATGATGGTCAAGGTCTCAAAACTGTATTTAAAAATATTTTCCTTATCATACATATAGTTGTAATAAGGATGAACATCTTATATATTGAAACTCAGTTTTGCATCTCTTATATTGGCCTTAGGTGAGGGTGAGACAAGACTGAGAAAATTAGATGTAGATGTGTAAAAGTGACTAATTTTTATTGTTAGTAATTGTTTGTTTCCCTTAACACTGTCACATATTCATTTCCAGTATAATGGGTTCATGTTTGGAATTCTTATATGGTCAGTGACATGTATGTTACAGGTATGTAGGAGGACAGTAAACATTATATTAACATAAATATTATCTCAATTATTTCTTGTACACTATTTTTACTTTTTTTTAAAAACATGTTTGCTTTAGAAACAAACCGTACTCACTAAATCAACCACTCTTTCTTTATTTCTTGGATATATGTGTTTAAAATTTGATGCAGATACCGGTTTACAAGCCAGGTATTACAAGTTTTATAAATTAAAGTTTTCTGTAAAACCATCAATGTTGTTTTTAATTTTGATAAGTATGCCAGAATAATGATTTAGAAACCATATAAATTTTTAGATCAATATAGATTTCATATTTCTTTGCAGGATCAGTTCATTTGGTCGGCTTTATGGTTTGCTGTTCTGCTCAACTTCAAACACATTTACCTCTACATTGCTCCAGCATACTTCATCTACCTTCTAAGAAATTACTGCTTTAAAGTAACAGGTAATCAAAATTACAGTACTGTACTTATTTTTGAGGTACCTTGGTCCTTTAAATTGATATAACAACCTCATTTTACCTGGTCAGATGTATACATAATAAAGTTTAATATAAATCTTATTTAAAATCAAAAAAGACTTTCCATGCAAGTATTGCAATGAATTTGAAGGCTAATTGTCATAATTATGTGGTCATCAGTGTGATTCTCTTATTGAAGCGAGACTTATATTATCGCTTTCAGACAGTGTTGGATGCTGACAGTATATTCATCATTTTTTTATTGTAGGAGGAAGTGTCCAATGGTCATCGTTTTCTCTCTTCCGTCTCATTTCTCTTGGTTTTGTAGTTATCTACGTGTTTGCCTTGTCTTTTGGACCATTCATATATTTGGTATGTCTGCCTCAAATTGCAATAAAAATAGAGATAGGAATGCGAAAATAATTATTTGGTTCAAGTTCTTCTATTGACACCATACAATGTCAAGTACAGATACTTTTTTTTTCTCTAGAAACAAGTGCCACAAGTTTTGTCTCGGTTGTTTCCCTTTAAGAGAGGACTGTGCCATGCCTATTGGGCTCCCAACTTTTGGGCTTTATATAATTTTGTTGACAAAACTTTAACAATATTGGGTAAGAATATATTTTATCTTTAATACAGATACAACTCTGTGAATCCAAATCATATGCATAACTCTAATAGTTTTGTGTAAATTTGCAATGTGATGTATAACTCTGACATACAAGATATAGATGGAAAGTAAGGATACTTATACATGCACCAGTATTCTGAGTTTTAGATCATCTGATTCAACACCTGTTTTATAGGGTCACGGCTACGTCTGACAACAGGTGCCCCCTCAGCTGTGATGACTGGGGGGTTAGTACAAGAGTTCCACCATGTGATTCTGCCATCAGTCCCTCCTGTGGTTACATTGTTGGCTACAGTTACTTCTATTCTGGTTGGTACACAAGAGTAAAAAATTCATAAGTTACATAAACATGTTATTTAACTCATTAAATGTACATGAATATACATTATTATGTATTTACAATTTGTTTTTTACGAATTAAAATAATGTATTTAACAAGTACCAGTATGTTGCAACAACAGTACAAGATACTTTACTTATTACACATATTCAGTATCTTGATATTTACCATGTTTCAGCCTGCCATGTATTACCTGTGGTGTAAGTCCAAGGGTCCAGAGTGCTTTGTCAGGGCAGTGGTACTGTGTGCTTTTGGATCTTACTTGTTTGGTTGGCATGTTCATGAAAAGGCCATTCTCATCATCATTTTACCATTATGGTATGTGTTATTTATTCGCATGGTCCTCTTAATAATATAAGACCCTATCTTTTGTTAAAATCAATATTTGTGGTAGTGATCACTGATCAATCAATTAAATTAAAATTATTTCCATCCGCTCCCTGGTATCGATATCATCATGGATATCAAATATCAAATACTGGGGAGCAGATTGAAGCTCTAATTTAAATTAGACAGGGTAGTAATGTATCATTTTTCTTATAACATCCACAGCTTGCTAGTTTTCAACAAGAGAGAGGATGCCTCAATTTTTCTGATCCTTTCCACTACAGGACATTATTCCCTCTTTCCATTACTTTTTACATCAGCTGGTATGTACATGTATTTAATCTGGGACAAGAATGTTTAACTCGTTGTACTTGGAATGGATGGTGAATTTTCATCAGTAACTGTTGATCCAGGTTGACATTTGTTAAATTCCAACATATTTAAAAGATAATGAACTTTAGGTTCATTTGATTGATTTTTATGAACAAAATCATATTACAGTATTATCTTTTCATGGATATCTATACAGTTGAACTGTTGAACTTTGTTATCTTCAGTCTTTAAATGTCAACATATATAACTAGTTAATGCCATGTAGTCATCAGAATTCTCTTTAAGAGAGCTATATACATGTATATTGTATTAATTGTTACAGCATTTTTCACAATAAAGATGTATAACGTTTAAGGGTGACAGCTTAATTATTTTACCAACCCAAAAAGTTTGTTAAAACAAAGTTTTACTGTAAAAATGATATTTTTTTTATTCTTTTCCTATTACCCTTCTTTGTATATTTCATTTGATACAAATTGTTTTCTGAAAGGAATTCATGTTTATTTTTGCAAAAATTAAAAAGTTTAAAATACAATATTGAATATCCTTAATTTCTTATTTTCAGAAACAACAACAAAGATTCTATTGATGCTGGCATATTCTGTGTTTGCCTTTTCTAGTCTAGGATACATATACAAGTGAGTGTCTAAATGAGTGTGCATTTACATCAATAGGCACACCTCCAGGGGGGTGGGGGTGGGGTGTAATTTGTAAATGAAAAGTTTGAATTTCCTTTTTTCCAAAGAGGTTGGTAGGTCACAACCACATAATTTTTTTCAGTTTAGTTAATTCTGATTTCTGTGTTCACCATTGTCAAATAAATTTTTTTTATTGTATTCTTTGCTGTTTATTGCATTTCAACTTTTGCAGATCAAATTGGAGCTGGCGGTCCCTTCCTGTTCTTAATTCACTTGAATCCTTGTATATAATTGGACTTCTACCATTGGAAGTGTGGAACAGTGCAACATTTCCGTTTTTAGACTTTTCAGAAAAGTTTCCATTCCTTCCTTTAATGCTAACCTCAGTTTATTGTTCATTTGGTATCATATATTCCTGGATCAAATTTTACAAAATTACCTTGTTTGATAGAAAATTGAAATCTCAATAAAAAATGAAATCCAGCATTCAATTTTTGTGTTGTTGTGAAGATGGGTAAAAGCAAATAAAAAGGCTTGAGATATACTAATACTACTTACACCACTTCACACTTGAATGCATAACATGGAGACAGTGTGTTAAGTGAAAAGAATATATCCAGTATTGATTTGCTTTACATGCAACAAAATTTTCTTTGTATTCAAGACACCCTTTGACCCCCCCCCCCCCCCCCCCCCCCCCGAAAAAAAAAAAAAACAAAAACCCACACACACAGACTGTAATCTCTATGCAGTATGATGACTAATAAATACAGGTAAGCCAATAACTGTTGAATTATCTTTACTGTGTATCTTTACTACAGTCTTTTGAGTCTTTTAAGATTTTCTTATAAAGGGGAAGGGGATAATTTTGGTCGGGTTCGGCCAACAAAATAATCTAAATGACGTTTACGCAATATTTTGTTATCCAGCGTGTGAGCCTCACAGTGAGGTAGCAATATTCAAAATGGAAATTCTGCGGAAAACTGCAAACTTTGTGCTTGGAAAAAGATTGATTGTTTTTCAAAAAATAAGACTAGCCTCTACCATGTCATCCCAAACATCGTTTCCAATGAAAATCTCTGCGCGAAGTGGTATCAACATCAAGAGGGAATTCGGATCAAGCAGTCTCTTGCACTGCACAAAGGCATCTGACAAGGAAATGGCAAAAAGTATACAGAGAGAAATCGAAAATGAAATGGAATGTTTGTCGAAAGAAAAGTCCTATTTCGACGGATGGGAAATGACTAAGTCTGGAGCAGACGTGAAAATGACCAAAGCTTTTCCATCAGAGACCATTACTGTAATGTTTAATGTTAACAACTCGCTGGCAGACAATTACGATGACATTGAAAAGGATGAATATGATGGGCCACCTATGGCTTCGAGACCACCGTTTGTAGTAGAAATCGCGAAGCCAAGTGGGATGAAAATGGCTATCGAGTGTGAATGTTCTTCATATAGGGAATCTATGGATCAAATTGATGATGAAATGCAAGATGATGAAATTCACGCAGGATATGAAATCAGCAGTGTTCAGGTTTACAGAGATGAGCGATTGCCCACAAACTACGTGTGCCAAGCTTTGGATCGACCATTGAATGATAACCTTATGGATATTCTGATGGAGAGAGGAATAGACAGTGAATTTGCTGATGAACTTGTTGATTTTTGTACAAACTATGAGCAGCAGCTTTATATTGATTTTTTGACAAAAATGAAGTCTCATTTAACTGAGAAATAATTAACATGTAAATTTGTATTTGTGACAAAGTGAGAATTTAGACTCTTCCATCATTTGATATTTTTAGCATTAGTTTCTAATTTAATTTTCTTGAATTTAAATTATATTGTTATGTAATATATGATATAATTTTTGTAAGCGTATATACAGCCTTGGTTCAATAAAACTATGAAATTCTTACAGCATACATGTTTTATAATTGTATTGTCTCATGCAAGTTGCAACACTTATAGTTATTGATAGTACAACAGGTAAATTAGTCCCAAGTGCTACACTGTTATAATTAATGATAAAAGGGTTTAATTGAACATGCAATTTAATTGTAAACTATTAAAAATAAGATTAAAAATCATGGACAGAATTACTGAATTAATCTGCATAATAGAAATAAAGTATTGACTATAACTTAAGTTAAAACATAGTGTCATAGCAATGACTATACTATAGATAATCATGTGATGGTCATAGCCAATGAGTTCGATAAAGTTTTGGCGGGAAAATAATTTAATTAGTTTTAATCTAAAACACCGTCACCTCTTTCATTTTATTAAAATTAATTTTCTATAAAACTTTAATTTACAAATACTTAAGACTTATATATCTAGAACAATAAATGTACAAGCCCCTCCATTCCTGTCTGGTTCATATTCTTTAAAAACGATTCTACTCACCTGAAAAAAAAATGCAAGGTCTAAGTTTGATATCGTTTCGAATTGTAGGCACGTAGCATTGGGGAGGGGGGGGGGGCAACCCCCCTCCCCCCTTGGTCCCCAATCAAATATCGCACAGAAAGAAAATTGAATTTGACCCCCTCCCCATGCAGGTTTGGGAGTCTGTTAAAAATTATGGAGAAATTCGAAAAATATAATGTAATGTTATATTACATGTAGGTACTTGCCCCCATCACCACCACCTGGCACCACCACACACACACCACCACCAAACAGATTAGGATTTAAGGATTTTGAAAAGGATGACTTCAAAATACTGTATTTCTACATGCATACATGTTCCAACAGTTTTTACAAATACGCTACTTTTATCACAGGGCTATCTCTTAAAAATAAAGACTTCTACTAGTATTCAAAACATACAAACTTATTCACTGAAAAATGCCGGAAGAAAACTTTATAAATGTCATTTTTCTAAAGTCAACTTGATTGAACGAAATGGGGGTATACACGTTCTAAAAGTTGTAGAAAGAAAATAATTGTGTCAACCCCTGCATTTTAAAGCTTTTCAAGTGCAACAGATATAAGCCAGTTAACCACAAATTACATAAATATGTCAAATAGGTTACTCAATTTTCTCAATAACTTTTATTTTTCAATTTGATATTCTTTCCATACAAATGGGTTTTTTATTAGTTGACAAATGAAAATTACAACTGCAATGTTTTTCTAACATACATATACTTCATTTGAAATATATATTTTGAAAATTTTTTTCACCTAATGTAAAATAATGTATTTAGAATTGAAAAAAAATGATTTTAATGAAAACACGTTATGAAAAAGGAGGGTATACATATTGTGGAGATTCTGTTCAGAATAATTACTTGTTAACGGACATGAATTTCTGGACTTTTCAATTACACAGGGTGTCAATCTAATTAAAATTAGATGTTCTGAATCCGCAACCGCTTCTCAAACGTTTGAGAAGCGGTAGCAGAATCAGAACGTCCAATTTTGATTGATTGATTGATAATAATTTCAAGAGAAAAAAACATCACTAAAAATAATTGTTGGGTTTATTTTTGCAGTAATTAGTACTGTGATAATATCCCTTGTTTTGTTTTCTATTTGAAAGTTTAAACACTGCTCCAAACCATTTGTATATCAGAATATAATAAGCCTTGTAGCAAGCAATTTTTGTAGCATTGTAAATTGCGTCGAAACAGAACGATCGGGCTCGGAATGCAAAAAATATGCAAAAACTCACGTTGTGCGAGTTGGGAGAAGGCACTGGCAGTAACCTTCGTGAGAAGAATTGCTAACAATGACGTCTGTAATCGTCAAATCTCTCCTTAACTCAGCCAGACAGTCTAAAAGGGCTTTATACACAGTTACATCCTTCAAAAGAGGTTTGTCATCCGCAGTATTTAACAAAAGCGAACTCTCTGTGACAGCGGCATTGTCGAGAAAACTCGAATGTTCTCCTCTCCAGAAGAGATGGCTATACACGGAGACAGACCAGGATATGTCCCAACACATTGAGAAGGAAATAGAAAACGAGAAGAAGATGGGTGCTAACGCCACGAATTACTTCAAAAATTGGAAAATTAATCAGAATGGATGCGAAGTTTCGATGTCAAAATCTGAAGGAAATGAAACAATTGCAGTTGAATTCAATGTAAACAATGCAACAGACCTGGTTGAGGAAGATTTGAAATCGGAGGAAGGTATGCCACACATGATATGCAGACCACCATTTATTGTAGAAATCAAGAAGCCAAGTGGAACGAAAGCTCGTATATCTTGCCAGTTTCTCAGTGAATATGAAGCAGACGATGGAGATGAAAATGAAGTCAGGGACAAATTTGAAATCGAACAGTTCAGTGTTTACCAAAAGGAAATCAGCCCAGCAACTTATGTTTGTAGTGGGGAAACAATGGACGGAGAAATGTACGAAAAGTTGATGGACATGTTGGACGAGCGCAAAATTGACAATGATTTTGCCAACGAGTTGATCGAATTCAGCACAGGTTATGAGCATGGCGAATACATCAAGTTCCTCACCAAATTGAAATCTTTTGTGGATGAAAAGTGATCAGTTTTAGATACAATGTTGTTTCTAATAGAGACTTGTCTACTAAATATACTTTTCTTAATTGGAAAGAAAAAAGTCTCAACTTAATCAGACATGTCCAATATTATGCCTGTGTCAGTCTGTGTTGAACTTCATAGTATATTAATAAATGATCATAGAAACTTGCAATATAGTTGTTTCTTAATTGCTGTGCATGCTTTATTATATGACTTCAGATGAAGATCAGAAATTGAATAGTAGAAGTGCATAATTGAATTGCAATAAACTAAAATTTAAAGAAAATTGAGTATACACTGTACTGACACTGCAAATGATGTGCAATATGCCTATTTTTCCTCTTACAACTTGAAACAAGAATTATCTAGGAAAATGGTATATACTTCTCTCTATTTTGCAATATTGGAAATGGTAAATATTTTCAGTGGGCATTCAAAGGATTCTCAAGGTAATGAGCAGTCAGTATTTTCCTATACTTGAACATTACCAACCAAACCCAACCTAACAAAAAGCAGACCCCAACCAAACCCTGGGTCTGCTTTCTGTGTCCACTTGGGGTGTGCTTCGGGTCTGTTATGGCGGACCCAGGGCTGACTCAAAGCAGAGCCCACTGACCTGGAGCAGACAGAAAGCAGACCCTGATTTCAGAGGCAGACCCTTAAATCACTACTGAAAAATGACCAAATGTCTCTTAGTACAAGTGTATTTGGAATATATATTGGGCGGGCTTACAGGCAGTAAGAATAAAATAGGTCTACTTCATACTTCAGTGCATAGAGAGGACCCCAAGAGTTGACCCTGATAATGCCCAAAGCAGACTCCAAGCTGACCTGAGCAGACCCAGAGCGAATACAAATTTTTAAAAAGCAGTTTTTGGAATCTGCTTTGGTGTTGGGTTGTGTCTGGTCAGTATACATGGTAGATATTTGGAGAAAAATGACCCATTAGATTTGCGCTGCCTTCTGTTGACCTCAAAATCAAAAAGGGACCATATATGTCCAACGAAGGGTTCTTTAAAAAGAATGCCCATAAAGTCCCGAGTAGTTTGACTCATGACCTTCAAAGTAAAAGGTGTCGATTACTCCTTAGGTTTGGTACCAAGTGTTATATATATGTCCAGCAAAGGGCTTTTAGAGATTTTAGTCCAGAGTGCGGTAGTTTGATTACAAGAACTGCTTGATTTGGTTCATGAATGAGTGACCAATCTGAATGACTTCTCTGCAGATCTTATTTTGTTCTTCTGGCATACAAATCCTAAAAGTAAAAGGGCACAGGAATGTCCAAATGACACCATCTTTACTTCCAAAAGTATACGTATAAATACATAATTCATTACCGGTACAAAAAATTAGTACCGTAAATTAGTCATTGTGATCATAATAGTTCAGTCATGGCACTAAAATACATGTATGCAGAGTAATTGAAAATATTTGTGAATAAGAATTTGATGTACTCCTTTTCTTGTACCTATTATGTACATCAAAATTGTGACAAAATGTGCCAAAAAAACAAAACTCCATTGAGAATGAGATATGTTTTGTATATACCCAGAAGAAAAGCTAAGGCCATCATTTCATGATTGATGTTAAAGACAAAAGGTCTACAAGTGACATGGGAGATAACTCAATGCTATCATTATTGATGATAAATAAGTCTACTATAAATTCATTCTAAAAGAATTATATATGAAAATCATCTTTTGTAGAGATAAATATGTCTTATTAGTAATAACAATAAATATAAACGTTGAGAAATTAAACGTGTAATTTACTGGCAAAAAAAAAATCACATAATTCAAAGCATAGAATAAAGGTTTATCACCTTCACTTACTGGATGATAATCAAATGATTACATTCATATGTGTAATAAAAAATAGGTATAGGTGCAAATTGTTCAAAATTGTACATTTCGCTACATGGTAAAAGATATTAATGTGATGTTAAAATACCATGAATGTGAATAATATCAAAATTTGTTATTGTCATATATAAGTTTTTTAGACTAGTATTGATCAACTGCGAAAAAGTAAAATATTATTTGACGATCATGATGTACAATATATATTTTTCAACATAGTTATATACATGCATGCACACATGTATAAACATGTCTTGCAATACTAGTATTATGCTGTTTTTTACTTTTACCTTTTTAAATGCATGTGCATTTTTCTCATTCATACCTTCTAAATGCAAGTGCATATAATTACTATAAAACTTTTATACAGTTATAGGTTTCATACAACAGTACATTCTTTCTAAACATTTTTGCACAAACATAAATGCTAAAAGTATGTTTTTAAAAAAAATCCACTCACATTTGCCAAAACAATTATTGTTGACATATATAAATGTACCACAATACAAATCTCAAAATGGTATTTGTACACATTAGAACACATGCATGTAAATACCTATATGTAAAAATTTTCTACATGTATAAGTTTTTGGTCCCATTTATACATGTATTATTGGTTACTTTATTTATCACGCTTGTATATTTTCTTGGCAAAGCCCTGGAACACTGATTTTGGTAAACTTCCGCTGTGGTTCTCTATCAGAGTCAACAGTTCTGTGTAGCTCTCTTCTTCAAATTCATGGTACAGTTCTTTCAGCTGTAATTCTCGGTACAAATCCTTTACTTTTTGCACTTTAGAGGGATCAGTGTCTGCATAATTATTCTGTTAAATGTGAAAGAAATATGAGAATTTTAGACAGAATTCATAATACAGATATAAAGAATATTATTTAATAAAAATGTAGTATTCTACAATAAACATGCTATTTTGAATCTGGGATTTTTTTAAAATGAGGTCAGTATGAAGCAGTGATTTTACATTTCAATCTATCTGATACTTTAAGGGGACTATAGAAATATTGTTATATAATTACATTGCTTTATAAATTCAAATACTGATAACATGTGAAGCTGTTCAACAGTGATATGACACATATATAACAACAACACAACTAACAGAAATTTGAAGCTGTTATAAACTTAAGTACATTTACCTCTAAAATCTCTCTTTGTGATTGAGTGGCTTTTTTCAGAGCTTGTATGACTAACCAGCCACACTTATTTTCCTGAATATCTGTGCCAATTTTCCCTACCACCGCCGGATCTCCATAACAATCCAAATAGTCGTCCTTACAATAAAAAATGTGTATTAATGAAGTTTTTTAGTGCATACTAAATGAACATTAAAAATACCACTTATACCTACAACATAGAGTAAAAAAAAAACCAAATTGGAACAAAGGAATGGTTGTGAAACACTTATGACCTTGGACATACATAAAAGGGTGCAGAAGCCTTTATTATGGGCAGTATAGTCCAAGGGACATAACTCTGTCAAAAATTGCTCGATTGTACCCAAAACATAATTTGACCTAGATATTCTTATGATAAATCTGCATACCAAACTTCCTACTGTTGGTGGACCGACTGACCGAAAGACAGAAGGGGGGCATAAAAATACAGATATTAAAATAATAAACCTTTTTGTCTTAACTAAAAGCTCTTGCTTCAATTTTCTTTCAGAGTTAGATGAACAATCAATATACATGTACCGGTAAACTGAAAACAAAAGCTTTTTGTACCTGTATTTGGAAATATCTGCCCATGTGTAGCAAGATATGCTGAGCTCTTTCATGAGAATCTTCATCTGTTATACCACTCTACAAATACAATTGTTGTACAAGATGGGTAAGAGACTGTGGCTAATATAACCATGAGTATACATGTATAGTGTTCAAATATCCCTCATTTTGACTGTAAAATGTCCTACCATATACATTGCTATTGCCACAGGCAGATAGAACGAGTAGTAACCAGTCTTCCACTTTACGATGGTGTTGTAGCGATCCTCCGTGAAGTCTGTGAAATCTACTTTGCCACCAGAGGGAGCAGTAATCAGATCGAGGCACTGACCTCTCACTGTCTGCATACACGTCTGTGAAACAGGAAATTGTGACATTGATTTCATTAAGGTAAATACTTTCCTTAATCTTGAGGCACTGGAATATACATATGTACATAATTCAAGATTTGACTTCAGACAATGGTCAAGAAATTAAGTTTTCACATTTTTAATCATATGCTCTGATTGTTTTCTCAAATGTAGAAGTTGAGAGATCCACTTAAGAAAAACTAATTGTTTAAACACGATTTATCAAATCAATCAACTAATGTACATGAAAGACATATCATATTGAAAAATACAACTATACATGTATGACTTTCAGAAGTCATAAAATTATTTGTGAACTGCTCTCATATACTGGTATATACATGTACCTGGTGAAACAAGTCCACTATGTTGACATAGTATGTTTTGTGTCTGCAGTATTTACGTAAGATGTGGTACACACAGCATTCCAGGTAAATAGCATCATTCAAGGCTACCAGACCCACCCCCTCCTTCAAAAATAATGTAAACAATAAATAAAGTAAAAAAAGCACTGTCTTGTAAACTACAAGCATTTGTTATAGAATTAAACTGTAATACAACAACATAAATGACCATATATATCAAGAGGGTATGGTGGTCGCTCGCTTGGACACGTGGGTTTTCTTCGGGCACTCCGGCTTCCTCCCACTTTAATGATCCCCTCACGCTAACATCCGTGCCAACGAAAGATATTAATATAAGTTGTAGAACTTTTTTATCAATCGTTGTAAAATAAAATAAAGTTCAGTTCAGTTTTTTTTTTTTATATACCGTATATCAAGAGTTAAAACCTAGCATCTATTGTTATTACATAAAACTGATTTGTTCATGTGAATGTATACAACTATGATATAAAATTATACATCATATTTATTGTTGATTACATTTTCACCTCATCATCCTTATAACAAATAGCAATTTTTATTTTGAAAAATTGATTCCTATCTTCTCTTTTCCATATTACATATCTTGAGAGAAGGAATTTAATTTCAATTATTAATAACCAGTGGTCTGCACATATTCACTAGCCAAAGGTTTCTGATCCGCATCGCTCCTCAAAAACAGAGCAACAGTGCATATCAGAAACTCTCGGCTAGTGAAGCCGTGGTTTGCACAGAATTACATAAAACAAAATGTATAATAATAACTAGTGTGTACAGTACCTTCTTGTACCAACATGGCTTCCCTCTTCTTAATACTGAACTATCCATTACATCATCAGCAACAAGGAAAAATGCTTGAAACTAAATATGTTTTATCAAATTTAAATAATTGCATACATTTTTAAAACTAGCTTTCAAATGCATGTTTTAAAAGATCATTAAATCTCAACATTTATTCAGTTACCTAAAATTAATAATGTTAACATTGCATGTTTAATGGTGTTTTGTTTTATACTTTTGATGACAAAGCACGGAATTTTTAATGAAGATTTGAAGCTTTAGATACATTGAGGGCATAAACTCCACTGACTTCCATGAGCTGACCTTAAAGACTTCCAAGTATCTATAGGCTATGAAGGGAGCAAACTAGCAATCATCGCAGAAAAAAAATTACATAACCCGGTAACATGGGTTTAGTATTTTTGGTAGTGCTTACTACCTTTAACACCAAAGGTTTAGAATATAAGTAATATAATTATTCATTATTTACCCATTCTATACACCATCCTAATATTCTGGCAATTTTTTCTTCCTCCTCTGAAAGGGTTTCTTTGAAACATCTCAAAGAGGCAATGACAGATAGGCCTCTGTTTTTCTTCCCATGTGGAACATTATACTCTGAAACCTGAAAATGGAGAAATATATATTATCGAACATGAACAGACTTAAGTTATGCAAAATGAAGATTCTGATACAGATTCATTCAAGGCTTCAAGCTAATGAATCTACATGTATAGATCAGCCTAGCATTTGATTATATACACACAATAGAGATAGTCTTGAGTATAGTCTGTCCCAATTTAGTTTTCCTCACTATCAAATAATCTTACTCAAATATATTCAAACAAAAACTTCTGATAGAAATTTACATGTATAATAAGAAATGTTGACATCTTTTCTCCATTTGGAAGTATTCAATTAAGACAGCTTGCACAATTTGTCAGCATTATCATTGGGTACTTTCATGGCATTAGCAATGCAAAATCTCTATAGCCTTTTTTTAAACTGTGTATCGAAACCTGACAAACTAGAGGGGACATTTCAAAGGAAAAATTTTCAAAATTGAAAAAATTTTGTTCAATTTATTAAACATGTTCAGAGACATAAATAACAGAGATTAGCAACTGACCGGTTTACTAATATGTAGTTCTCAAAGTAAGGTTGGTCCCGTAACATTTTTCAACAACAAAATGCGCTAATGGCGGAGTTGCCAATCTCTGTTATTTATGTCTCTGACATGTTGAATGTACATCGTTTGAACTCTGATGTATTTATAAACACAGAATAATTTATCAAAATGTGAGCCAATGAAATCTTGGGACAAAGCTATAGGTTACTATCATAATATTATCCAAAACATATCACTTACCTCTTTGAACCAACTTAATACTTTATCTAGCTCTTTCTCCTTTGAACATCCTTCATTTAAACATTCAACTAGTTCTGGGAATAGTTTGTCAAATTCTCCAAGCTCATCCAATTTAGCCTTCTTTGGCACAGAGTTGTGGTTATTCATATTGTTGGCAATTCAGTCTGGCAGTGTCATTAGAATCTTCCCTATTTCTAAAAAGAAACTATGTTGTTGTTTTTCTATTAATAGAAACATGTCATTATCTGATTAACAGATTTAAGCAATTCCTTTGAATATTAGAGCATGCGTAATATTACAAAAACAGTTCATTTAATTAATACCACTTGCTACATCCATGTTATGTATAAAAGTATAAGCTCTTTTATTAGTGATAAATTGTGCTCTAGCTATGACATTTTAGGATGTGTAAGGACTAACGATATATCATGCTGTGTAAGGACTAACGATATATCATGCTGTAGGCATGATATGACGAGTCCTTACTAAAACACATACTAAAACACGCCTGCCGACGCCTGCCAGGGAAAACACGCCTGTCGAGAAAATATATAGACTTCTGCCGTTTACCTGATGGATAATTTTAATTTTTTCTTTGATATTTTATTTTACTTAACTAAATTTATGATCTTAGAAATAAAAATTTGAATTTATATTAATTATTTAGCAAAAAATCAGCTTTTAAGTCCTTTATCTTGATGAGGAAATTCGGGCCAATATACACGCTCAAGGTTTCCGATTTGTCTATGCGCGAAACACATTCACAGGAGAATCGTATAAGTTTTAATTTCTTCTTCCTCGTCACAATTATCATTTTCCCACATAAAAATTCACCTAAAAATGATTCATTATTTACATACCCAACATTATCATGCTGCTTCCGATAAGTGATATTAGAGTAGCCTACCCTTGTTAAATGAAAGAACTGAAAGTACTAAAAGCCACTATGTAGGTCTTTCGTTGGTCTTCTCAATCTGTGCATGTGTGCAGGTCTTTATCTACGCAGGTTGGATTTTTTTAAAGATGTCCACACATTGTCTTACACAAATAAAAATATGCTTCATAAGCTCAACATATAAAAGCACAATTCAACACTTTTTACCAAACATAAAGCAAAGAATCATTGTATCCAAGAGCAATCATCCAAAATTTTGGGTTCAGAAAAACTTTCATTTTATCAAAAATTATTTATGAGAAAAAGAAGTCCTTATGTTGATATGTTAATATATTCAGGAAAAGATCTGAGAGATCCTCTATTAGTAAAATAAGATAAAGTGTACATAAACTTGCAATATAAAGTGGTAGATATAATGCCACATTAAGGAATGAAAGATATTAAAATGCTTGTAAAACTGGTGTAATTGAAGATGAAACTCATTTTCTTTTTCAATGTAAAGCCTATTCTCAACTAAGAAACAACTATTTTAGTAATTTTTATAATATAACTAACAAAAATATTGCCAATAACTTGGACAAAGAAAGATACCATTTGGTAGCAAGTCGTTTCGGCCCTTTCCCCTTTCGGACGGTGGTTTGTTCGGCCCTGGCGAGTTTCGGACCTTCGTCAGTTCGGCCTTAGATACCTAGTCGTTTCGGCCTGAGATGATAAATTAGTGTTGTTTTAATAAATGTGTTCGTTACTGCTTGTTCTTTGTTATTGTTTTTGAAATGGAATGTGTCCCCCATCATCGACATATCAAAGTTTCCGTCAATATAGATAATTAATCGATTATTAACCAGCGTAACAAATTTAATGAAGAGATTGTAATATGGCAAAACGTAAATCATCTATTATCGTGACCTGTGTATCTTTAACAATGAATGATATACAATTATACATAAATCAAACACTCGGCCCATTAGACCTATAATTCACTGTTAACACTAAATGATACTTTTTTTCTGCATGCGTGAGAATTTACTTTATGTGTTCTAATGATGGTCGTTAAATGAAAATTTTTTTATTGAGTTTCTACTGAAAATTTACAAAAAAATCCATTTCATTTATTCTTCATACAACCTTCCAAAAAATTCACAAACTTGTTTCATAGTCACTTGAACATGTATATCCCCAAATTGTTTGATTTAGTTCTAGTTGTTTTTGCAAACATTGGAAAATTTGAAATGTGCCAAAAAGATATAATCTAACTGTCACTAAAAAGTATATACTCATTCAAACTGTATTATACATATCAACATTTTGGTTCTAGCTTAAAATTGTATAATACTTTAAATCAAATACGAGCATCTTGTGTTTTTGTACTCAAATGTATTTAAAGTTAACAACAATCTCTAGATTAACGTCTCTTACTTAAATGAATATGAGCTACATTTGTTAAATATGACAATTTTTTGTTTTATCACTAACTTTAAAATACTTAAAACACAATCAATGGTATTAGGCGGCAGGTCGTGACTGAACGTTAATTCAACTTCATTGTTTGTTTGATGTGTTTTTGACAATCAAAGACATTTTTCAGTAATAATTTTCACGTGTTTTATATGTTCCAAATGGCTGCGTATTTTGATATTGACCCATGCATGATAATGGCAGATACATATAATTGTTATATGGATTTTATTTCATGTCCGTCACTAACCATATGTGAACTAAAAGATTACATCCGGTAAAAATTACGGATAAATATTCATTTTAAAGAGAAACCCAGTTATATATAAAATGTTGAAATACATGTGGTTAAAATTTTAAGATGAAAAAATAATACTATTAGAAAATGATTTTACTTAGGCAATTATTCATTTCGTAACTTACATCAGTCCCTGAAGTACATTATTTTTTACATTCATATTTTTCTTAACTTCGTAACCTGGTCATCTTATATAAATTATGATTGAATATACAAAAATGATGACAACATTCATCACTTCAAAAGGGAAAACTGACTTGAGAAATGCTCTCTTTTTTAACATTACTCTAATTTTTATTTATTTTATAATAAAACTTCCGAAATCGGGCTAAAAATGTTTGAAAATAATAGTAATATGTAACAATAAATTCTAAGTATAAATCATCCGAAAAAAAATCTCTATAATAATACACAGGCCGAAACAACTAAAGCCGAAACGACTTAGGGCCGGAACTCCTAGGGTCCGAACATGTCTAGGGCCGAACGGGGAAAAGGCCGAAACGTTTAAATAGTGATATACATACTATTTTAAAAATTACTGTTAAATTCATTAATGACCGCTTTGAACACAGATGTCAACTATTCTAAAGAAATGTTAAACTGATATATATAGTTATGTGTAAATATACTGTACATGCAGTTATTGTAAAATACAATGATGTTCCTGTATATTCATTTGGCCTTTGCCAATTGTTGTAATTGTGTTTGTGCCAATAACATATTTTTATATTTGTATTTGTATAAAGTTATAGCAAATCAGTTAGTAATATGTGCATCTGTAGTTAAAGCTATTGTCTACAGTATATTATAGTTGGGTTTTTTTTTTATTGATTGTTATAAAGAAATAGATAGAATTTTTGGTGAATTCACGTGGAGTTGCCCCCCCCCCCCCCTTTGGGAGCATGTTTAAAAAAATTTAAGTGAAAATAAGGAAATTAAGATAGAAATTGAAGTTATAAAAAATACCTATATCATGCACTCAAACCCCACCCCCAGATCAGGATTTTCATGAATTGTGAAGTTCCTTATTTTCCTTCTTTTTTTTTTTGCTTGTCAAGATTTTTTTTTTGGATGAGGCTTTTTTTTTTTGGATATTTTTATCACAATACATGGTTTGAATAAAGTTTAAACGAGGTTCAGTTGTCCTTGGTTTTAAACTGGACTGTAAACATATATATTGACGAAGTTTACGTTACCGTAAATTTTGTTTTAAAGCTGTAACAAAAAAGGGAAAACATTCAGGGTAAAATTCTACTTTGTATATATATATCATCATAACAGTAACTTGTTGTTCTTGGGCCGTCATGGTCGAAGTGGTTCCACATTTCAAGGTGTCCTTCAACCCAGGTTTCTGTCACATAGTCCTTGAATCGCATCACAGGAGCGGTGTGGTCATCACTATCCTCCAAGGCCTGGAACCACACATCTTCCACACGGTGACCAGGAACCAGAGGAAGGACGGCTGCTCTTCTAGCAAGTCGCTGGAAGTCCTCATTTTCTTGAAACTTGGTGGTCAAACCGCAGTTTTGAACTTTCCTCCAGATACACTGTGTGTAGTGGATAAAACATTCTCGAATCGTCGTATTTGGAAATATCCCTCTTACTGCATTTCTGGCTGCCACCTCAAAGTCAATCATCCAAGTTTCAGGCGTAAGCGCAGAATGTTGTTCGTTGACTGCGGTCCTCAAAAGTGAAAACAGACGTCGGTAAGTCGCTTCAGTCTTGTTGGGAAGTAAGGCAAACACAATAGGGAAAACTGTTCCTTCCACATCTGCGTGCAAAGTGTACAGCTGGGTGAATAGAGATGTACAGGAATAGAGGGTCCCATTACTACACACAGTCGAGGATGCACACAGTCTCTGAAGATTGGCATCAGTAGCGAACACAAGAAGTCTGTTTCCGGCTTCATCTCTGTCGTCACACAACAGGAATCTATCGTGAGCAAATGTCTGTGTCCATTGATCTTGGAGTTGATTTCCTCTGGTGTTGTGGGTAGTTTTGGCACCATCTTCCCTCGGCTCTGGTACAGCATAGACTTGCAGGATTGAAATGTGGGAATCGGTCTGATCATTTCTTCCACGCTGTCATCACAGTCAGCATTCCGCAGGGCTCCAAGTTCTTCATCGTACTTTAATGTTTTATCATGCATGTACCGGTATTAGTTTATACATATAAAAGTTTTTAAAAAAATATGCAATTATCTTGCAGAAAATTGATGATCTATATTTTTGTGGCAAATATTCTATGGTTATTATTATTTATTTATTCTGATTACAGGCAAAATTAAGGCTTCTTTAAATAAATATTTAAAGAAGACTTATGTTTCAATAAATGTTAAAAGTATATACATATATGATTATAATTCATTTAATATTGCCGGTAATTCTCTAAATAAATTTATGCATTGTAGTTTATCATGTTTAAAATGCTATCATTTATTTGTTTTCATCAAAGTATTCTCAGGTAATTGATAACAAATACTTTTACATGTGAAAACAGACTATAGCGTCCTGATCACTCAGGTGTGAAAATCAAAATGTTGGCCAGGTGGGAATTGAGAATTTCAGAATGTTGGCTAAGTGGGAATAAACCCTTGGTCCAAAGGGCCGGATCACGTCGAGTTGCCAGGCGCAGATCATCAGATCGAATTATTCAAAGAAAATCCAAACGTTACGGAAAACTACTTTTGTCTACGACTCGACGTCCCACCAAACGTCATATTCTCCAGAAATGAAAAAGGAATTTAAAACGTGAATATCGGCTCAAATATCGGCGTTTTCCAAAGAATTTCTATGCTTCGAACTCAGTCGTTTTAGAATAAAAAGCAGCAGCAGGAATATGATTTCTATGAATTCCATAATGGTTAGAACACTTGCTCCAATGAATAATCCCATCTGACCACCAATGCTGGCTGCAATGAAAGACAATAAGATTTTATTGGGTAAAAATATGCTTCAACATAATATTCATAGCTTAAAAAGTCAGGGGGAAAAATAAAACTAGTACAATACATACCTAAAACGTCTCCAATTCTTTCATACTTTGGTATTTGTCTCACCCATAAATAATATAGCTTGTCGTAGAATAAGTTTATTTCCAGAAGGTTAGACCTATGTAAGTAAAAATAAATAATAAAACATGCCACCCTGATCAACACTGGGACAATGAGAAAACATTAAATTAATTCATATTGCATATACACGATTATACATAAAATACAATTAACTTTAAATTAACGTTTCATATCAACGCATCGAATATTTTTAAAACGGGAAGGGTTTGAGTGTTTGAGAAATCGCTCTGTGCGCGAAAGGTTGTGGTTTCAACCCCTGGCTGCGATAGACCCAAGTTAGTCATTAAAAAAAACCAAGGTAAGAAATATGTCGTTTGCAAAGTTTTACGAATAGAAAGGTACAGGGCCTTAAATACCTAGTTCTTGTGTAATTGGAAGGTGGCAGCAAGATTAAGAACCCTCGTTGTAATTAAAAGGTCTAAATTTGAAAACATGAAGGTATATGTGCCCTCGGGACATAGACTCTATGATATCAAACTCATATTTCATATGTCTCATTGTAACCTTAATATTTTGTTTAAGTGAGATTGAGATAGTGAGATCATCTAAGTTTTAGGTCCCCAATGTCAGATTACATAGCCTCAACCGGTGCATGCCATTGAAAACGAAATAACTCTTGTTTCGTCAATATTTTTTAGCTATACACACGAAAGTGATAAAAAATAGTGTACCTTATCCGCTGTTCAGACATATTCAAGTGAGACTCTAGAGTCTTAACAAAGATGTCAGACGGAAACTGACTAGTGGATACCATGACGTCATATGTCGTCTGCTCGCATGGATGTGGGCAATCGCAACTGATATCATCTTTAACGTCCTTGTATAAAAGTCTAACTGAAAATGTTACTTGAGAAACTTACTGTAGGTCTTAAAATGATAAGCTTAACAACCGATGACATATGATTTTATTTGAAGAATAAGACTCACCCATATTCTTGAGGTAGCATGTAGAAATTTGATACTTTGAGCATATGGGATGGTTACCTATTTTTCAAAACCAAGTGAAATTTACATAACAAGATTTTCTAATTCAAGTAAATGTATCAAGAATAACGTCATAGCAAAAGATAAAATACAACATATATTGATAAAACAAATATTAATGGTAAAAAAATAAATAAAGATGTTTTAATTCCAGTTAGCGACTGCTTAAAAATACGATTGCAAATGTTGCCATTTTGTTTTGGTTACCTAAATCGCCCACTTGTACGCATCCACATTTCTTGAATATCTTTTCAGAGAAACATAACTTTTTACAAACACCAACACTGTATGGTAACGGATAGAATTTGTTGATGAAATCCGGGGCCAGTGTGTCCAGACAATAGTCTTCTACAAAGGCATGGAACGGGTAGGGCAGGAACGTAAACTACATTAAAATATGTACAAACTTCATTTACATTATGTAGTATATACTCAGTATTTATGCTAATTCTAGAGGCATGTAATTATATGCATGCGCCACTTGCAGATGTACAATTTTTCCTTTCTATTATTATAGTAATGCCCTTTTTATTCTCATTGTTTAGGCACATATTACACGTAGTATCACGTAATGGGTAGAGAAGTTCCTTAATGCATGCATGGACAGGAACATCCTAAAGTTCATCGATGACGATCTATAATAATTCGTTAATTAAATCTACACATGTATTAAACGTTTCTAGTACAGATAATATATATTTTAATTTAGTCCCCTTTGGTTGGAATACTTGTAATCACATTGTTTCAAAGAATTGTATTCGAAAAAAAATACATGTCTATAGAAAAGCATGCATCGACTTTTCTCTATTTTTAGATTTAGAACTTTGACCTTTACCCTTTTCTTGCTGATTGATGCCAGAGCTGACACCCCCGGGGCCACAATGAACCCCTGGTTGATTGGGTCCGCTCTGGTACCTGGCTCATGTACAATTACCTGCCAAAAAAAGAAGTTAGACAAAAAAAAAAAAGAAAAGACTTAAAAAAAACTGACCATCGAATTAAAATTTAAATGTCTAATTTGAATAAAATTGAACTACTGGCATCGTTTGATAATTTGTACGTGTATATTTGTGGGGCGATAATTTTCGCCGATTTTCCAAATAACGATTCAATGGTATCAGTTTAATTTGTAAATGAAAAAAATTATTGAAAATCGAGGAAATACATGAATACCTGCAAAATTCACAAATATTGGTCCCAAAAAAATGATAAATTTAAAGATTTCTAGTGGTATAAAAGTCTTATCTGTGTAAAAACCAATTTTCTAATGTGTTTTTATTTCGAAGAGTGCTTAAATTTATCAGCCAATTGGTTATTTCATTATTTCATTCTTCTCGTTTTAGAATGTGCATCATTAAAAACACGCTGGCGGGATCAAGTCAAAAGTAATTTCATGTGTTTTTTTTTCTCAAGTAAAATATTTCAAACAACCAAATTATCATCTGTATTAGTGAACAGCAAAATAAAATTTCCACAATTGTTTAGTACTTTAGGTGTAAAAGCTTTATCTTTAAAAACTACACGTTTAAATGTTTGTAAATACAGTGTAGAGTTAAATAGAGTCTATTTCCAAACATGGAATCATTGTAAATGTATGCGGCACAAGTTTTGATATTTTAATTCTCTATGAAAAAAATGTGTAAAGTTCTATATTTTAATAAGGGTAGACAACTCTTTCATATAAGCACCATTTAATTAGCAGTTTTAGGCCCTATAGTAGGTACTTTAATATTTTGAGTCACATTGATTTCGCAAAAGTCGTTGTTATGACAGAGGAACGAGTTGTTTTTATTAACAAAAAGGTAAAAAAAAAATATTGGTAGAATCTGACAAGTTATGTACAACTAATACCGTATACATGCATTGCCTTGTATTTTTTTCATGGGCATACTCTTAAAACTTCACCTTCACTCCTGTTGAGGTGGAAAACCCCGCCTCATACAGCTCTCTGTTGATGTCAAGTATCAAGTGGAGGTTATACAGAGACCCGCTCATCTTTGTCGTCGCCTTCCCGTCACCATTCCAGGTATAACACACCCCCAATGGCGTCAGAATTGGCTCAAACTCAAGCTCACCCATTAAGTCGAAAGCGCTGGTCAGTATGAACTTGGATTCATCCATGCCCATGCTTAGCTCTTGCTCATAACTTATTGGCTCGAAATAACCACTTTCTTTGTAATAGGAGTCGTTCCAGTTGACTCTTTTCGAGGAGAAAACAGACATACTGGATATGGATAGCCAATACAGTTCGTCTTTTTCTGTCTTGGAGGATCTTGATTTGTTCTTGGAGCCCATGTTGCAGATGGTCACGGCTGGGAAGGGCATCCGTTTAAAGGTCTCCAGAGATGTCTTGCTCAGATATGGATAGGAATAATAGCTGCGAACTTCGTCCACCAGAAACCAGATAATGGCTAACATTGACGTAATCAAAAACAACATCCAAAGTATTCTGGAACAAAAGTTGTTGGTACAACGTACGAGTTTACGATTTAAGCGTTCTTTCTCTGTAGATATGCAAAACTAGCTGCAGGTCTGTAGCTCCCAGTCTGAAAAAAAATTCGGAGGGACGACCTGCCGAGCTCCCAGGTCATTCATCCGATTTTTTTTTTCCAGACCGGGAGCTACAGACCTGCAGCTAAAGCAAAACAAGAATGAATTTCTTTTATGATGATAAGTGTCACTCTTTCATATTTACACTCGTTTCGTTCATTATTAAAATAACGTTATTTAAAATATAAATGATGCGGTCAAAATCTTGTTCGTAATCATAAACTCATTATTATGGTTACGAGTAAAGACCTTGAAACAAATCCTACGCCGATTTTAAAGTAAATAAAATAAAATAGAAATGCAAATTTTTGAATTGGCAGTCAATAGTATGATGAAATCAAGTGAAAAACGAAACCCCGACCGATAGAAACGGACAACAAATTGCTGAACGACACATTTCGGATGACAGACGTTAGACAAGTGATACAGGGTATGATTGGAGTCGGCAAATCGTTGTACTTCGGGAGACAAAAATTAAAAACAAAGCAATAAATGCATAGTGAATGTGCATTCAGGGTACATGTTCAAGGAAAAATGTTTACGTTTGCAAGTATGTTTCCTTATATGAACCTGTAGAATAGCGAAAACGTACGTTCAATTCTATATATTTACATTCAGTGTACATTTATATTTCCCCTTATGTTTGCATTGGAAATCTGCGACGTTCAATTTTTTATGAATACACTTTGATAAATCATGCGCCATATGCACAAATATAAACGTCTTCACGTGTTTTGAGTATATTTATTTTTGTAAGATTAAATGAAAAGTTCAATCTTACATAACCAATTTGATATGTTCTTTTGAAAAATAATCATTAAATTATATCTACTCCTTCATAAAAAAGATTTTTCTCTACAAAGTTTCTGGCACTATATTTTTTAGTCACGGAAGCGAACTAAATAACATGCCAATATGGCTGTTCCATGTATGTTTCATATCCCCGAATGAGAGCGTATATAATTTGGCTTTACAGCGACAATACACATATATTTCATAAAATTAGACATCGGTATGAATATAAATATAAGCATTGAATGCGTAAGTGAACTTTTTCATGAAGTCACAATGATCACCTCACGCGCTTATCGACACATTTCGGATGACAGACGTTAGACAAGTGATACAGGGTATGATTGGAGTCGGCAAATCGTTGTACTTCGGGAGAAAAAAATTAAAAACAAAGCAATAAATGCATAGTTTGACGGTTGGATTACTGTGAACATAAAAACATGATAATTTTACTAATTCTGAACGATTTGCCTTTTCCAAACGTAAATATACGTAATAAACACCAATGTTAAAAAGTTCACCGGGATATGAATAGGTACGTGATCAAATCTTCTAAGAAGCCATTCGGGCTTCACATGATTTGATCACGTGACCAACCAAATTCATATCCCGGTGAACTTTTTAACTTTTTATTTCTATCAAATATCATTTTCCAAGGCGATTTTGGAAGTTATCTTAAACGATGTGAAGGGTTTAACAAAGACGTAAAAACTGGAAATTTTCACATTGCGCCGCCATTCTCTTTTGAGAAGTGGACAGGCATAGCCTACGTAGGCTAAAAAGAGAATAATTGCGCCGCCTGACAAAACTTGTCGATCGTTACTAATTTTTCTTCTTCTCAAAAAATAAATAAAGCACGGTTTTGATTTTTTGGATTTTGTTTGACAAAGTGTCATGTAACAAAGCAGTTGTATTTACTATAATAGAATTTTAAGATTTCTGATTTGTCTACGAAATTTTGGGACAACCCTCGTATATTGGCTTTGAATTATAAATAAAAGCTTATCGCATTGTTTTTATTTTGAATGTTTAACCATATTATGTTTCTTCTATGTATAAGCAATGCATATCGTATATCAGAGTGCGTCCATGTTGAAAATCAATTCTAATTTCCCGTTTAACTTGATTGTAAAAGTTTTCAATACTTTCGGGATCAATTTCCAATCGAGCACACCCATGCAAGAATTTGATCCTGTTTGTGGTAGGTAAATGCACATGCGCCGATCCAACACAAACGTTTACCCTTTATAAAGCGTAATTTTACTGTCCATGGAGTAGACCAGCTTATCATACTGTCAAATATAATACATATATTCGTGTATAGATTAAATCATTTTGATTGCTCTGGTCTTCTCTCGAAAATTAAATCTAATTTTTCCCCACTTTGGTCAAAGTTAGTTGTGTTAGTTGTGTTAGTTGATCCTTGCAGTGACCCTTAAGTATGGTAGATAATCCTCATTGGGATAAAATGTTATCATTTTAAATTGTCAAAATTTAATGACTAAATGGAGATTTATTGAGAAATTTTGCTAAAAGTTGGTGTTGCCTACTTGATTAATAAGTGTTTTTTGTTTGGCGCAAAATTGAATGAGTTGAAATTTTCAAAAAGGGAATTGCTACTGTACTAGATCCAGAGCATCATTGATAATTTAAAAACAAATTAGGAAGGTAAATAAATTAAATCACATCCTTTAGTTGAACAAGTGAGTTCGATAAAAGAAAAAACCGTATTCGGAGTTCAATGAAAAAAAAAACCCCATAATCTCTTTAAAACCAAAAAAACTTTAGTTTGAAATTCATGAATAGGTTACCTGCGATTTTATGAGAAATAGAATTATTTGTATTTTGTAATTGTGCATGATTTGTGTGCTTACCCTCGAAGTTTATTTCTGCGCATCGAGCCAACTCTCCCAAATCCATGGCACGTCGTTTCTGAAAGAAATTCCCATCCTAGCTTGCTAAAAGTTTGCCTGCCAGTTTCTGTCTCACTAAATTCTCCACGATCTGTCGTTTTATCTCCACCATTTTCTGAAGAAATGTCAGATTTTCGAGAATGTACTGAAAACGGAATCATGGTTTTTCTTCTTCAGAGCATCGCACGCTTTGGTAGTTTAAGTTATATAATGTTCAATGCTCCTTTTTGTAACACTTTAAAAATCTAAATCGATCAATGACATATTGAAAAATCGACATTGTTTATAAATATGCATCAACAGACAACTCAAATTGTTCCCTTGATTTATTAATCGAGCTTGTATTAACATTTATAACTACTAGGCTGTCACTTACGTTAATTATTTATCTCGAAGTAATATCTATAGTGTCGTGGGGTTTGAAGATTTCATTTGTTTAATTGCATATGCCCTGATTAGAATATCGAAATAGCGCATGTCGGAAAGGCCGACCATGCCGTCAACTCTATAATATATATTTACAACACTGAGTAAAAATTTCATAAGAAAGGTGTTTTCATACAGTGAATGGTTATAGTTTTCTTCAGTGGGTCATTTTGGAATGAAGGTAGCGGACATTGAAAATCCAAAGAAAGCATTTTACTGTCTGTTTTAAACATCTTTCTCTGAATCTTTATATATTTTAGTTTTTTGAAGTGGGGGGGGGGGGGGGGGGGGGGGGGGGGGGGGGGCAGGCTCATCCAAAAATTCTTGACACGCAAAAAAGAAAAAAATAAGGAAAGAAAAAAAAGGCAAGTTCGCAAATCGATCATGAAAATATTAATCCGTAGATTGGGGAGGGGGGGGGGGGGTGCGTATAGCTATTTTAATTTCGATTTCACTGTTAATTTAAATTCCAGATTTTCGTTCAATATTTTACATGCTCCCAAATTAATTTAATTTTCTATTTGTAAATTTCAGAATAATTTTTGCTACGTGCCTGGTATGCTAAAATAAAATGCAGCTATTGAATGGACAGTCGAAAAAAATTGCATGTATAGTCCATCGAATCGAAATTCTGACCTCAATCCATGCTCCCTGAATGTACAAAATGTAGCTAAAAATTCGATCGATCATGAATTAATAATCCTCGAAAATATATGATAAAACACGATTATAAGAAAAGTGGTCTTACAGGTGCAGTTTCCACAACCCAATGAATGCCATACGATAGATCATTAGTGTCTAGACCCAGGGTATGTCTCACCTAACAGGTGAGATAGAAAAAAGATTCCAAAGGAAGAATTACTTTTTTACATTTTTTCATACTGGAATTTAATCATTTCTTAACTTAATTAATGGAAAATTATCTCTAATGGAAATTCCTGATGAAATGTTAAGGTCCTGTGCGGATTAGATTTTTTCTCTGTAAGGAGGAATTATTATTATTTTCTATCAGATATATTTTTTAAAGATAAATATCTCACCTGACAGGTATGACACAGTGTGAAAAATGGACGGATAAAAAAAACAAAAACAAAAACAAAAACAAAAAAACAAAAAAAAAACAAAAAAACAAAACAAAACAAAAAACCTCACTGGCATCGGCATAATAATCCAGCAGTTTTTAATATTTTAACGAAGCAGAATAAATATATCTATCAAAAAGAAGAAAAAAATCGCTAAAATTCTTTTTAGAACAATATCAAAAAGATTTACATGTATTGATACCCAAATCCAAACCTGATATCCAAAATAACTGTACATATCTGTGAAATATGACATTATGCTTAATGCTAGTCGTCCATTAGCTCCAGTTTTCAAAATAAGAAAATAAATTACTTATTCATAATAATATTGCTTCGTTGGCGTTTTGAGGAACCAAGTCCGGTGCGAAACAATAGGGAGACGAAAACTTGTGGACCGTGAATTTTTAATTTGGAATGCCTCGGCAGTTTACCAACGAAGGAGATTAGATTTGGATCAACATGAAAGTGAAATTCTTCAAATAGTTATCAGTAATTTTAGTGTCGCATGAATTATTGATTGGTTTATATCGACTATGTAAGAATCCGTGGGAAGGATTGGTAACTGTTTAACTTATTTACTGGGATATATTTTATCCGCAACCGTGATGAAAACAAAAAACTGACAGGTAAGATCCTAAGATTGTTTCGATGTTTGCATTCTCCATTTTGTTTACAGATCAGGGTCGTGAATTCACTGAATTATTTGGATTAATAATCAGCTATATTTCTAAGTAAAATAAAGTAAATGGTTTTATTTTAAAATAATTATTACCAATGGGGGAAAGGAAGATGTAGTTTGATCTCAATACAGCTATTTACATAAGAATAGCCTCTGAAATTCTATTGTACTTACATTAAGACATTTGAAATAGCTCAATATACGCTATAATAGCTACAATGTAAATTAAGTTATAGTAGAAAACTAAATTAAGAGATTGGATCCAAACTGTCCTTTATTTGATTCTTCATTTTAAAATTTTTTATCTGTTTCATGATTTCAGAAAATGGCCATGTATAAGGGACACCCAGGTATGGGTGGGCATGGTAAGCCTGTCCCAGCACCCCGCCAAGCTTCCTCCCCAATGTCCCCAACAATGTATGCCGAGATGAACCGACCTCTCCCCTCACAGATCATGGCAGCTGCTGCAGCTGGGATGTCTGTTTCACAGCAGCCTGGAGCTTCCATGTCAGACGCCAAAGCCAAGACTGTTCTGAAGGAAGCAGTAGATGCTGTTGTCAATAGCTTCGCCAAGCATTCTCACGGATATGGACGGGGTAATTACATTATATACTTGTTGTAAATAGGAATTTCCTAGTCAGTTTTTCTCAGTCGTACATGTACATGGTTTCATTGTTCAATTCTGACAAACCATGCTAAAGGCTGTAGGGTTTTGAAGCTTTGCGTATAATATTCCTGGAAGCCATCACTTGTTAGGCTTTAATCAACTTTCTCATTAACAAATGGAAAACCTAGTTAGCAAAATTCACCATAAAACATATGAGTAATCAATATGATTCCCTGTAGGTGTTACGTTTGATAAGAGTGCATTTGTTTTTTGACTATAGGCTGCAAGATATGAGAAATGCGATCAAATATCTGCTCGTCTGTTTACGAAGTATCTGTAGAAAATCTAAACATGATCTCTGGAGGCTATTTGTGATTAATGTTGCTGCTGAGATTCATATACTCATTACATGTGGGTATTAAATACGCGAATGCGTGATTTACCACTCTAAAGTTGTTTTTTTTTCATACATGCGGGGGTATTTTACACGGTTTTAAGATTACCGCAAAACTAGTGTTAATTTCCCCCACGCGTAAATAAGCAGCTTTTACAGTAGATCTCTTAATATTAAATTATTTATGCATGTTACAGACCATCCCAATTTTCTGTTTCATAAACAGCTACAATGTCATTCATACTGTAAAATAAAAAGCCTCCATCTCTCTTTCAATATCATTGATAATGATAGGATTCACTATACATGTATGATTGAAAATGTGCCAAAGCCATCATTATAAAGTCAAGTACATGTTATGTGTATTTCAGCACCTGTTACAGTATGCCATTAGCTTGATCAATCACCTTGTTGATAATGCTAATGCATAGCGCACACAAATTCATATACCTGTAAATATCAATTGAGAGACATTTTTATTTCAGTCCTCACAGAAATGGAATTTATCTTTAAAATAGGTGTGTTTTATTGTTCTGGGGCAAGCTTCAATAGATAACTTCTTTGTATTCATCAAAATTTCATAACTGATTATCATTTTTGATGAATTGGGGACCAGGTAGATACAGGTTAAATTGCACCTGATTCATAAAACAAGTGAAGAGAAAATGTACTCCAGTTACCTCTAGGTAGTGGGGCCTGGTTTGGTAAGAGGGGGAAAAAAACCCAAGGTTTCTCTTATCTTATGTAACCAAACAGTACAGACTTTGATACAATAATGGTGTCTTTTGTGCCAGGTATATAAATACCTGAGTTGATTAAACGCATGCACTGATGACATATAATGCTTGCATTTACCAACTCGTCCATTTAATCTAATATGTGTAGCTTTTTTTTTTACTGATTCCTATTGAAAAGAAAAGATATATGGTCCTTATATACTCAAAATTATCTCAACAGCAAAAGAGATATTTTCCTTACTATTTAGCATTCTTTTAACTGTGGTTTGCACTAGTTTTAGTTCTGTAGCAATTTTTGCTGATTTTTTTCAAAGAAATCAAACGAAATTTGGTTTAGCCTTTAGACATGTTTAGATGTTATCTTTAATTTGTGCATTTTTGATCACAGATATACCAATTACTGGTACATCAATGCTAGATTATTCTGTGCATTTTTTATTGCTGGTACTAATTATGATAGCAAAACCAGATAAAACAGACCTGTTTAGTGTTACAATTTATTCCTTTAAAACCCTAAAAAAAATTCTAATAGATTTGTACATGCTACGTTAATATTCCAAAATACTCTGACTACTGCCCAAAATGGAGACTGAAAAAATAATTCAAGCTTCGGAGATTTGTTAACTTGAATCTACTTGCTTGATAAAATGATTTGAATTTGAAATGAGTTTTATAGGCGATTACATGCTGGAAAATGCACTGTGCCACATCAGTATTTTTATAATGTATGATAGGTGATTTTGAACTGTATGGCTGTCTCTGTTTGTTTAGTCTGGTCCACGGCTGAAATGATTTCAACGGAGTCTATATTACTGAGAGCTATCTTTACATGTATATGTAACATGTGGATGTTCGGGTATACATGTATATGTAAATGTATAGTACCGGTAATTAGTTCTGTTGTTAGCCACTTAATAGGGACTCTATGTCTCATGTACATAGCAACATTTCCCCCCTATCATGTTTTATCATCACATTTGAAGTAATAAATGTCTCATTTACTGCCCATTTATTAGAGGGAGAGTGATAAGAATAAGAAGGCAAATATCCTTGATAAGCGTGAAGGCATTTGACTTAATTTTGTTTTCTTTTCGATGTAAAAAAGTTAGAGACTGATTTGGCAGGGTTCCTAGAGCCTGAAACAACAAATTGTTATAAAGAATCAATTTTCATCTTCAGAACCTGAAATTTAAACAATTTCAACTTCAAACAAAGTGATCAATAAAACATTTTTTGTCTGAGAGGACATCAAATACTCATAAATGGGTGATTATATAAAATAAAAAAGAAGGAGAAATTCTTGCAACAAGCACTCTCTTTAAATACTAAAAGACCCTTCTCACAGGTAGCTTGGTGTTACAAATAAAGATAAACATGGGGAATTAAAGACCAATCAGGCTTAAAAGCCGCGGATTAAGGACACGAAAATGACCAGTTGATTTTGTTTACCTCCCTGTCACAATGCAAGACAAAGGCAGGGAAAAGAAGAAAAGGCCGTTTCCTGATAATCCAGGGCCTCATGTATTTATAATCCCCACTCATTGTTGACACACATTTGTAACTGGTCGAAGGGGGACTGTTTGCAGAAGCTCTGATTCATGGGGGTTTCAATTTTGGAGGGTTTGAGGGTTTTATAACTTTTCACTCAATATTGATTTTGATACAGAACACATCAAATAATGAAGGTTCGAGTCAGTGGATTAGAGGGTCAAGAGTCTGAATTATCTGGGTCACTTAATCTGCAGAAGTGAATTTAACATATTTAAGAAGTAGTGGCTTAATTAATTTTCACCCCCAATATTTAACATTCACTCTCCTAAAATCATTAGTAAATTACCTGTTTATTGTGTTAATCAGTCATACTTAAATGTTACAGCATGAAAATAAAGATGAAGTGGCAAATCGTTATGTGCTTGCATTTGTCAGACACTCTCCTACCCCCCCCCCCCCCCCCCCCCCCCCCCTTCCACTTTTTGCAAGTGTTAGGTTTTATGCTGGAATCACTTATCAATACCTTAGCATCTCTTTCTCTGACCCTCTCACATTGAGTCACTTTGAATTAAATGAAATAATTATTACAGGTATGATAGTAAGAGTCAATTCCACAAATTTACCTAAAATGGCGATAATTACTTTTTCTTTCAAACACATGGATGTTACATTATTAAATGAGAGTTTGTGAAATATGCCATACAGTTATCCATTTCTAGTATTTATTTCTGTTTCATCTAGGTATCATGAATGATGGTCTTGCCCTTACATATGATATTCACTAGAAACAATTTAAATGATTGTTTCAGTAGATCGTATTTACGGTCATATCAACTGGATCAGTGTATTTTGATGATTTGCTTCCTATTCCATTCAATTGACCTCAAAAACCATTTGTTTATCTGCAATATCTTTTAATCAATAGCTAGGCAAACACATGTATAGAAATGAGATGAAATGTTGGTAAACAGATGTGATCAAGATTATTCCACTGTCTATAAATTAAAGGTGAAAAAACAAAACTTCCAGTCCGTGTGACAGACATCCTGCATTAGGACTCGACTAGATGTCCATTAGATTGATGCCATTCAGAGTTTATTTGTCATATCTTTACCCAATAATTCATTTCATAAATGAACTGTTATCATGTTATTAAAGCTATCCTTTAGGGGGAAACCACTATCAATTGCCAGTTTATTCAATACAGTAGTGGTTATCACAGAATCACCAGGGATTTCGCCTGCCTTTAAACTCTGTTATCCTTGGGTGCATCTTTTCAAGGTGATTTCTAAAGACATTTGACAAGGAATGCAGGAAATTCTCTCGCATATATAAGTTTCTTGTGCAGGTTTTTAAAGCAGCCATTATGACGGAGATTAGTCCGCATGACTTAACTTGGGTGATCTAATTGTCAAACCAGACATGATGTCATTGAGAAAAAAAAGCCATTGAAAGATGGGCAAAGAAATTGAGAATGTATTACATCTAAAGAAGTCATTACCAGTATACATCAATTATAACTGCACTATTGATGTTATTATATGCTTAATGTCTTTGACATTTCATTTTCAAATGAAATGCAAAGTGCATTTCATAATTATGACTTAATTTCTGATACAAAAATTCACTGAATGAGAAATATAAAGCATTGATAAGATTAACACAACACTTGGAAAAATGCTGGAAAGTCACAAAGGAATAGGGATAGACTCCGAGGTTTGAAGCATTTAACATGTTTAAAAAATGTTTCAAAGAATTCTGTTGTAAAGTTCTAAGCTGCCAATTCCTTGGAATACGTGCACATGTATTTTCATTTTTTTTTCAAATGATCTCGAAATACTTATGTAAAGAAAGGAAGAAGTAAAAAATAAAATCATAAATAATATCAGAAATTACAAAATCTTTCCATAATTTGTAATGCCTTCTAATTCTCTGATGTTTTAAATCTTAAAAAAAAGGTCTCAAAATGATGTCATTTTCATTTTAAATGTCATAACAGCATTTTTGTTTGACATTTATTAGCCAGTCATTTTGCTTGCTAGGAAATAATCAAACACTCTGCTTGTTTCAGTGAATGTTGTGGAGGCCCTGCAGGAATTCTGGCAGATGAAGCTGGAGCGAGGGGCGGATCTAAAGAACGGAGCCCTGGTGGTGTACGAGTCCCAGCCCTCCAACTCCCCACCCTACGTGTGCTTTGTGTCCCTCCCCGGGGGAAGCTGTTTTGGCAGTTTTCAGGTACTGTGTGCTAGGTCTGGGATTTTTTTCTGCATGGTTGTAAGAAAATTACTAAACAAGACATTTTTTATGAAAGATTTTGGGAAATTATCTTAAAGTTAAATTTGATGAAGATTCATCTTTGTTTAATAATTCTGTTTAACATGACAATGAACTCTGTTACTTTAATTTTTACTCACTCAATTAAAAGTTGGTCTTGGCTACCTGTGATACAAACATGTTTTTGTTCCTTTGTTTGGTAACATAGTGCTGTCCTTTTTAAAATGCAGGTTTTGCTTTATAAAGGAAACTTGAATGAATTTTTCCCTATTTCAGCACTGTCCAACAAAAGCTGAGGCAAGACGTAGTGCAGCTAAAATTGCCTTGATGAATTCCGTGTTCAACGAGCACCCCTCTCGGAAGATCACCGACGAGTTTATTGAGAGAGCAGTACGAGATGCCGCAGGGTCTTTCCAGGTAAATTATTTGGAGCAATGTCAACTCTTGAAAATCTTTTGAAGCTTGATAAAAGTGAATTGCTTTGTAAAGTATGTTTGATAAACAGTTCTAATTACAGTAAATACATGCGTGGTAATTGTACCTATATAAAAAATTTAAGATATCTTATTGTAAAAGAATATTTTGGGTATACATGTATAGTAATGAACATACTCTGGTATGTTAAGGCAATTGAATAAATGAATCAGACATAAATATAGATTAAGTATAATGTATAGTAACATAAAACAAGTTGCTCTAGCAAATGTTTATATGGTAGAACATTGTGAACTTGTGATACTAATTTCTTCTTGTTATTTTTCAGGGGAATTTAGCTGATGCAGATAATCCTGCTACTGGTATAGGAGCATTTCGTTTTATGTTAGAGGCCAACAAAGGGAGAACAATGCTAGAGTTTCAAGAACTTATGACAGTCTTTCAGCTTCTTCATTGGAACGGCAGCTTAAAAGCCATGCGTGACAGAAACTGTTCTCGACAGGAAGTGCTGGCTCATTATTCACACCGTTCCCTTGACGACGACATGAGGTCACAGATGGCTCTCGATTGGATTGCCCGTGAACAGGAAACAGGAGGAATTATCAAACATGAACTTCAAATAGCTGAACGTGAACTAGAGAGTGCTAGACTTGCTGGAAGAGAACTGAGGGTGTTCAAAGAGAAAAGAGACATTTTGATGTTGGCTCTTAGTCAGATAGGGCCAGCAGAAAGTTTGGCATAGCCACAAGTATTTTTTTTTTAATTTTATGTACAAATGTTGTGTTATAACATTTTATCCTGGAGAGAAATTTGTTATTTTGTTTCTTGTCTTTGATGTTTACCCCAAATATCACTTTATGTTTAGTTTAAGAGAGTAGATCAATTTAAGGAATACACTAAAGAAGGCATGAATGTGGAAAGTATCTTATTAACAATGCAAGAAAACGTACTCTGTAAGAAATGAATGAAGATGGTATTAATGTCAGGATTTTACAGCTTAGAAACAGTAATCACGGATTGGTTTTCATCCAGTTTTGTATGAATTATATGGGGGATGGACTATATAGTTTTATGGAATTTTATTGACAATTATTTTGATACTGTGTGTGAAAAAACAACATTATAACATTACTGCTACTGATCATTAATTCTTAATATTCCTTTAGAAATTGTAGAATTTATGACACAGAATTATATTAATCAAGATTACCATTGAAACCTATCATCATATAATGATCCTAAGTAAGGTCTTCCATTTTCTTTATGTAAACACATCAGTGCCTCGAGATTAGAATAATGCTTTTATTAATCAAAGGAGGTTTAATGTGTATATCATCTCATGAACTATTCTTATAGCTCTAAGAATGTGAGCCTGGAGTGTACAGCTATATTAGGATAAACGTTTGTAACTTTTTTGTTTTATAAACTAGGAAGACATGTGCTTGTTGAAAATTTAGTGCAATATGTATGTGTATAAATCCCAGAATGCATTTCAGATGTGATTAGACCAAAGGAAAAAAAAACATACCATATAAGTACATGTACATTATAACTGCATGGGGTGTAATGCATAGATTTATTGGGAGGAACATGTTTGAAATTTGAGGGATGGATTGAACATTAAAATTCTGTGGAAAAAAAATATGAGTCTTTAAAAAAATCATCCTTTTAATATAAAAATTCATAATTGAATAATTTTAAGGAGGCATACCAAGAATCTCAAACTATATTGAGATCTGTCATTCAGTGTTGATTTATGATAAATTCACACTCCATGAAAATATTGGTTGCAGTTGTATCTTTTGAAAATCTTTGCCAATGTATTTAAATGTGTGTATATTAATTGGTTCTAACATATCTTCTTATACAATGTAATGAGAAATCAAGTTTGTGAGATGTCCCTTTTTTCAATATTATTTGAAAGATTGTTTTAAATTTGATGAATGAATATGCCAGGATATTATTAATTTTCCTTTTCCCATTGAAGAGGTTGGTTTACTTACTTTACCATAGACACAGAAGACATTTTGGTCTAAACTGGATATATGTACATACTTTTAGAATTTTGGTTGTTAATTTAAGACCTCTTCTGCATTTTAGATGACATGAATGTCACTAAGGGGAATCTGTTAAAGCAGTACCAGTACTTGCTTCATTTTATGTTTGTATGAATGAATGTAAAATTTCTTCTGTTGTTTACTGTTGTTTACTTTGTTGAAAATGAAATGCATTAAATGAGAAAAAACAACCCCAATAAACCCATAAATGCATGAGTGGAAAAATTGTTAATCTTTACACTAGAGATAACTAAAATTCAGGAAGGAATACATGTATCTACATCATTTAGGTACTCTATGTCAGAAGACATCTGACAGGGTTTTTTTTCAGATGATATTTTTGTACAAAGGTTGTCTATCTGTTTTATGAATTAGGTTATTGCACTCATTTGTGATTAATTATTTTCGTGTTGTGATTTTTATTATTTTTTTTTCTTTCTGAATAATTTCTGCATGAAGCGCTTTCATCAGCACATCTAGATTATGCATAATATATGAATTATATTTCAATAAAGAGATGTATTATAAGCATATTTGTATTGATTTATTATTGATTATTGCCTGAGGTCAGCAGCTGATCATGTTAGTCTAAGGGGCATAACTGCAGTTAGACTTGGGTTGTCTTTCCTGAGCTTTGCGTCAAAATCGCCACGTCGTCTGACAGACGGCGCTGATATTCAAGATGGCGTCCTCCTTACGAGAGAAACAAATTTTAGCTCTGAAACGTATGTTAAATTTTAACGTCCCTGCCACAAAAGCTACCACCACAGAACCACAATGGAAAGTACTGGTATACGACAGATTTGGACAGGATATTATTTCACCACTTTTAACGGTGAAAGAACTACGAGACATGGGTGTAACACTTCATCTGAAATTGCACTCGGAACGCGACCCTATACCAGACGTACCGGCTATTTACTTTGTTATGCCAACAGACGACAATATTCGTCGGATCGGCCAAGATTTCCAGAGTCAGTTGTATGAGACATATTACCTTAACTTTATCTCGGCCATATCTCGTCAGAGACTGGAAGAAATCGCCAGTGCTGCCATTCACAGCAACTGTGTAAGTCAAGTTTCCAAAGTGTTTGACCAATATCTGAATTTTATTTCTCTCGAAGACGACATGTTTACTCTCCGCCACCAAGACAGAGACAGTATATCGTACTATGCCTTGAACAAAGGCGACGTGAAGGATACAGAAATAGAACACATCATGGACACAGTGGTTGACAGTTTGTTTTCAGTGTTTGTTACCTTGGGAACTGTTCCTATCATTCGGTGCCCTCGAGGCAATGCGGCAGAGATGGTGGCAGAGAAGTTAGACAAAAAGCTCCGAGAGAACATCCGAGATGCCAGAAGTAGTTTTTTCACCAGTGACAACATTCAAGCCGGACAGTTTTCATTTCAGCGGCCATTACTAGTTCTGCTTGATCGTAATTTAGATTTAGCCACAATGCTACATCATACCTGGACATATCAGGCTCTCAGTCATGATGTGTTTGATCTTCAGTTAAATAGGTAACAGGAATTTTTGAAAATCGATGAATAAATGGATTTATTATTGATATATACAAGAGCTGTATGGAATTTAATTTTTTACATAGTGACCTAAAATCGTTCTTACCTGGAAAAGTTATCTAAAATAAAATCTAAATCTATTTTTGCTAATGCTGTCTCATAAAAATCTATTTTTACAGAGTGGATATTGAAGAATCTGTTGAGTCTAGAACACCTGCAGGTGGAGTAGTCAAGAAAAAGAAAACGTACGACTTGCAGCCATTTGACAAATTCTGGCAGGCACAGAAAGGAAGCCCCTTCCCAGCTGTGGCAGAAGCAGTCCAAGTGGAATTAGATTCTTACAGGTGTCTTATTTGTACATGAAGATCTTAGAAAACACATATGATTTTCTTATTTTAATCTTAGTGTTGAAAAAAATTGTTCTAATGTGAAAATGACATATAAGAATTTATCATAAAGAAAATTTCCACTCCGGTCCATACAAATGCCATCAGAAAAATTATGTATAATATTAAAGATTTCAAGCAATTGCATATATAAACATTATGTGTTGCAAACTAAAGAGTTCCATTTCTTTTATTGAATTGTATAATGTTGCATGTATGTAATATTTAGTTGTAATTGACTTCTCAGAGAAATCAGTACTTGATATACAGTTTCTAAACATAATTTATTCTTAATATTAAGTAAAAGAATTTAAGAAAGTAAGTAAAGAAATGAAATTTTCAAATTACAGGGCACAGGAGGGTGAAGTAAAGAAGCTAAAAGCAGCCATGGGAATCGAGGGAGAGGATGAATCGGCTATAAGCATGTTGTCTGACCATACAGCAAAACTCACATCAACCGTGAGCTCTCTTCCAGAGCTCCTGGAAAGAAAACGACTTATTGACCAGCATACCAACGTAGCCACAGCTCTCCTAGAGCAGATCAAGGCCAGGAAACTAGATGTCTATTTTGAAACTGAAGAAAAGCTGATGGGAAAATCTGTCTTAGATCAGTCGCTGATGGACATGATCAATGACCATGAATGTGGTACACCACAGGACAAAGTCAGATTGTTCATCATCGCTTTGCTGTGCGGGCCACCCATGTCTGATGCCGAGATTGACCAGTACCTGATTGCTTTAACTGGTGCCAACTGTGACACATCCGCTCTCAGCTACATCCGCAAATGGAAGGCTTATACCAAAATGACGGCAGCTCCGAGCCAGTATGCAGGAGGTGGAACCAAAACAGTTGGAATGTTCTCCAAACTGATGAACCAGGGCTCCCAATTTCTGATGGAGGGAGTGAAAAACTTGGTCATCAAAAAACATAACCTACCCGCAACACGAGTGGTGGATGCGCTAATGGACATGAAATCACTACAGGATGTGGATGATTTCCGTTACTTTGACCCCAAACTCCTGCGTTCAGACTCTTCGGGTATTCCCAGGAACAAGTCTCCATTCCAGGAAGCTTATGTGTTCATGGTAGGGGGAGGCAACTACATTGAATATCAGAATCTTGTGGACTATGCTAAAAACAAGTCAAATGCTGGGGCACCACGTAAGGTGGTGTATGGTTGCAGTGACTTAACCAGTGCTACACAATTTTTGAAGCAGTTAGAGAGGCTTGGCTCAGAGAATTAAAATCTGTCATTTTAGATGTGTTGTAATTTATTTATTGTATAAACATGTACTTTGAAACAACATTTTTTCTTTGAATTTGGATATGTGTATAAAAGATTTATTGAAAAATAAATGTGTACTTGAAATTGTTGTATCAATGCCTCTTTCCTCTCCTATCAGTGTGTATAATATTTTTGTTTTTGTTTAAGTGCCCAACTGTTCTTGTTTAATTTGAAAGCTTCATCATTTAATTTTCTTAAGGGAGCATTAAATCTGTTGCAGAGCACCTCTGCAAGTTGCATTTTCTTGAAAGGCATATTGCAAATTCTTGTTGGGAAACATCACATTCACAGTAACCAAAAGATTGCATGTTTTAAAAATAAGGTTTAGTACTACAGGTATTTGTATAACTCTGACTACCTGTGATTGCAGGATGATTTTATCTTTATTGAGGTTTTCATTAAATTCATGAAACCTATATGCCTTGATATATATTATTTTTCAAATATCGGATATATTGCTTTTCACGTTTCCAATGATGGGTCCCAAGAAGGGATACTGAGTTTTTTCATATGAATTATTTCAAGGAAATCAAAAAGGGTTAATTGTATGATTAGAGAATCAAATTTTTTTAAATCAAGGCACCCCAAATCAAAGGGGTGTCACTGCAATGGGATTTCTGAAAAATTCAATATGAAAACAAGTTTGTTCTTTTTATGCACCAAATTTCATTTCATTGATAATTTTAGAATGGAGAGAGAAAAAAGTAATTTGTTTCTTGTTTTCCATCAATAAACGATATTACATGTATGTTGATTGCAAAAATTGATCTAATGACGTTAGATGAATTCAGCGAACAGCTCTGTACTGTCATATAAAACACATACATATAGCTTGTGAACTTGTAGGCAGGCAGTGTAGGACAATTTTTAGAGTGTATAATGTAATGTTTTATAGGTTGATTTCATCACAGAATTTGATTAATAAGCTGAAAAAGATTTACTGTTTTAAATTTTATTTAATGATCTCTTTTAAACACTCTAAAGAATTGTAAAATTATTTGTGTATTACATTTCTGCTTGTTTTATGATTAAATCGGGTACATTTACCATGAAGTAAAATTATCGTTAGATGTGTCATTGATCATAATGCATAATGTAATGCTAGCATGAATTAAGAAATATATGTACATTACAATTCTATATAATATTAGCTAGTTCAAAGAGAAATCTAATTCTTCACAATCTTTCATCTTCAAATTTCACTTCAAAACTTAACTGATAAATAATCAATAAATTTTTTTATTGCACATCAGACATAAGTATATACGAATGTTAAGTTATCAGAAGCAATGAAGTTGAAATCAAACATACTCGCAATTTCATGTGTGAATCATAGTCTAACTTTTAATTTAGACATCTCCTAAAAAACTATTGTCCAAAAATACACAAATAAAAATATATAAAGAAATAGAAAAGATACACCTTCTATATAGTACTTAATTATATATAAGCATTAAAATTAATATTACTACATGTACATATGTACACGTATCAGTCATGTCGTACAGTCTACTTTATCAGGAAAGATAACCCGTATGTAGCGTACATTCACTCCTATATAATAAATGTACACTCATGACTGTGTTATTTCCCTTTGAAATGTATACGTATAATAATTGAGTATCTTTATATAATTATACTAATATATATTTCTTTAGTTTTATTTATTCACAATAAATAAAATTAATTGTATTTAATTTCAAAGTTGACGATAAATTAAAGATAAATTTCATATTAAACACCAAATGTTGAAGATTTGTCTTGAAAAACTAATTTCAGGTAAATGGCTGGATATTACATATTACATATGAAAACTTTAGTCGGTAGCTTTGCGCAGTGGCGGTACCATAGCCGATGAGGTTAATCCGAGGCGTGGTTATTGCTAGTTGAAAACTATACCCAATACCCCGCGCAGTGGCCTGAAACATGGCCGCTAGCGCAATTTTTGAACGCTCCTACGGGAGCAATCATAATCAACTCAACATAAGTACACTACACTACAATAACCGGGGAAGTCCGTCATTCTTATATCACATAAGATGAATAGATTCGTTGCGTGAATTGTAAAATCATTTTAAATAACGTTATCTATATTTATCTGAAGTTACTTTTGGAACGTGACAGACAGATTTTAATAAATTCAAATACTAATATATAAAACATTAGTTTTAGCAGAGACATAAATAACATTATTTTATTTAACGTTATTTATGTCTCTGGTTTTAGAGATAATTTTTAGAGATTTGTAAGATCAAAAATAAGGCAATGACAGGTCCGGTTTCCCGCATGTATTATATATACAATCTATAATGGCATGAAATACTAAGACATTATCACACAAACTATGATTTTAAAATGGTGAAAGAATAATGACAGAAAGATAGGTAACTCTGGCAAGATTCCCGGTAATGATTTTAATTGTGACGTCACGGATACTGTTACGTCTTTGAAACCAAGAAAATACCACAACAAGAATGGTGAGTTTTATTTGGCGTGTTTATTTTTATTTTTTTTAATTCTTGACTCATCATTTTTATTATTCTTTGATTCGTTAATTAATTATATTTTTTGACACTGATTACTGAGTGCAACTATAAACGCCTGTCTTACTGAACTAATTCATAATCATATCCCACCCCTATCCCTCACCTCGAAAAAAAAATACAGTTGCATAATCTGTTTAACAAGACGTATTTGTAACAATGAAAAGAAATCGATATTTTTTGAAAGATTTTATTTTTATCCTTCCTCTTAAATTAACCTTCCAAACATACTTTAATGATTCGACGTCCTCTTTCACAAATTCAAGATCATTCTTTACAAGGAAAATGCTTTGTTATCATTTTATTTACATACATGCATTCTCACTACAAAAGCAGCATTTCTTTTATTCAGAGAAAGGACATTCATCCCCCCTCCGTGCTCAGTTGTTGTCCATTCTCCTGATTATGTGATTTCAAAATATTTGTTCTACCAATCTCATTCCAAACTTGTTTTTACAATGTTGGAGAATATGACAGATCATTAGCTAATCAAATATTTGTTCGTCTGCGAGATAAAAAACTAAGCGGTGTCGCTAAAACGTACGTAGCAATACCACTTAGGTGTAAATATAAATGTACCAGAAAATTGACACTCATTTGATTTGTAACAATATAGGTGCAAACTTTTAAAAAAGGCATGTCTGCAGATGTGAAATAAAACATTGCTTTGCAATAAAATAACGCGTAGGACACACTTAACAGATATGGTTAATTACAATTTCTGTGGGTCTGATGAAAAAGAATTACTTATCTATTGAATATTCTCATGAAAACGCAGATGTCTTTAAAGTTTACAAGCAACAAATATTTTATTTTCTCGTGCTTGAATAGCTTTTAATTTTTATGAAGGCATTGGCCCCAAAAAGCGTTTGAAAACCAAGCAATAATTGTGAAATCAATAAAACTTATTATTTCACATGTTTATGTCTGTTCATTTGAAAGGTTTACATTATTCAATATGCACCGTTCAAGGCCAGTTTTAATGGATATCGGTCTCGTTCCAGAGTTCTAATTCTTAGGTCATTTAAACAAAATGTTCAGATGAGCTTTACAAGATAAGATTGAAGTAAATTTCATATATTTTTTTCATTTGTAATTTAAGATCTGTTCTCTTATCAGCCCTATTTGATACAGCATCGAAGAGAATTGGTTACCTTAGCTTACCCCTCATAACCACATATGAACCATTTTTCTCTGGTCATTGCTCACAGGCGCTTGTTTCTGTAATACAAATCCATTCTATAGTATACACATTATTATACTATGGGGCAAACTTTATAGAAGGAACAAGTACATGTGTTTTGGTTTGGTTTGAACGTACATGTACATGTATTTCATTGTATAAACGACAAGAAACAAGTTCTAAAAAATTAGAAGTTTTTTACACACAAAAACTATTTTCGAATGTCAAATAAATAATGAATATAATTAAGAAAGTAATTAAGACAATACATTCGTATATTAATATAGCAAAGAAAATCAGAGAGTATTTATTTCTTTATGCGATTGTCAGTCAACAAATTTAGAGACTTTTTTGTGACACATATTTTGTTTTATAATCAATCTTTAAAAAGTTATCATGCATTTACATGTGGGTGCGCGGGATGTAAATATGAAAAGAACGGACATAGATGTAAATATAAATTTTTCATGATTATAAATTCAATTTTTAGTAAAAATATCAATAAAAATTAAGAAGATTTAAAATCATAAACAGTAAATGCTGATACGAAACAAAAATTAAATGCCATTAAATCCCATTCTGTTAATCAATCATGTTAATGAAAACCATGAAATATCACTTGAGTATTTTATGAACTCGTAAAAGAAATTTATCAAATCGAATTAGCAATCTCTCAAAATACACTGAGAAGGTGGAAAACTGCCCTTGCCCAAACCTTAAAACAAGTTTTGTTACACAACACACATATCAAAATCAGGAACATAAACATAAAAACTAAAGCTTTTTATTGATTTTACACTTAAAATGTACCTATTTCAAATTGGTACATTTTCATTTGCATCGAAGTGTTATAAAATCATAAAGTATTAATTAAATCCATACTACGGCAGCAAACAAAAAAATCTCTTTTAACGCTTTTTTCAAAACTCCTAAAATAAAGTAATGAGAAATACTTTGTTATGATTGATATTGTTTTTAATCGTTTGATTCGTTTCGATTCCATAACAATAAATACTGAAAATTAAAGAACATGTTCATTTACACCTTTTGAAATGTGGCTTCCAAGGGCTATTTTTACACAGAACTCTTCACAAAATGAGAAAGCACAACGCAGTCTTTTCTACCTTAATACTTGTTGAAAAAAATGTTTATAAACTGTACATGTACTTTATACTGTCTGAAATTCGAATTCGAATCTTTATTATTAGTCTCCACTTTCCAATATAACAGTGTTAGCTATACGTACATGTGTATTAACAGTGTTAGCTATACGTACATGTGTATACTACAAGTAGTATGCTAATACATGTTTCAGATTGTATAACCTTAAACAAGCAGGGACCATGCAAAATGTAATGGACACCTATTCTGATAATTATTTGTTTTGTTTTTCATCTCAACATCGAATAAAAAACATAAACTTATTTTATGTAGCCACCAGGAGATAGCCGTAGGTGTTGATCCTCTCCTAGCTCTTCTTATTCCATTTCTGTAAGAATAGTCGTCACCCTTGGCTAGAGGGTGTGCAAATCTTCCGTCAATGCATGTCTGGTTTCTCAGACTCTTGAGTACATTAAAATTTTTAACTATTTAAATAATGAATAATTAAAGTTAATAGAAAAGTTAATGAAAAGGTTCGACGAAGAAGTTAAAAATCAAATGTAAGCAGAAACTAAAGCTGAACCAAAATTGAAGGCACTGGTATGGCTAATTATTTGCACATATCGGACATGCTAAACAGTTCCCATTTCATGTAAAATGGACATACAGATTGGGGGGAAGGGGGGGGGGTTGAAAAAAAAGATAGAGAAATAGGAAAAATCTAGGGATTGTTAGTAAATGCGTTGTCTATGTATTTGTGTGTGCTTGAGTACGCTTATAAGGACGACGTTCTCTTCCAGAGAACATTTCGAGGGAAGTCCTAATTAATTCATGTATTTAAATCGAGTGAAAGTCGGCGCACTGAGAATGTTCACATATAACTTTTTTTGTTGACATAGACCATGGCGTTTTATTGCTGCATTGAGCATTGAGTAAAGTTACTTGTCGATCCAAGCTGTTTCCAGACAATAGCTAGAGGTGTTGTGTAGACTACGTTACATAACATTTATACATTTAAAACAAGTCGCAGCCTTGTCTTTTTTTCATTTTATAAGATACCATTTTTATCATTAAAATGAAATTAGTCTGAGGTACCACTGAATATCTTAATACAGATTTAATGTTACCAGACGGTTTGTAGTAAATGGACAGCTTATTTTATATCAACTTGAAAGCTATTCTGTAATATTGAGAGAGAGAGAGAGAGAGAGAGAGAGAGAGAGAGAGAGAGAGAGAGATTGATTTTTAAATTTCCTTTTTTCCCCCATAAATTAATGAATGATGTAATGTGAGCAATCTCACACTCCCTTTTTATAAGATATTCCCTTTTGGTTTAACAGCAGTAGCCCGGAAAAGGAAATAATGAATATTTGATGTAAGGTTAAGGCTTGGTGACCCAGATAAATACTTTGCTTCGGTGCAGCACGTCGAAATACACGAAATTTGAGATAGACAGGTGTTGAACAGTCAATACCTCAAAACCCCCTCATATTGGTATTGTTTGTGTGCATTTGAATTATGAATGAAAAGAAACAACCATCAATTAAGGGACTGACAGGTAAACCGACCATGCAGTACCCTCCAATTTCTCTCTTACTCTCGCACCTTTTCTACAGTTTCAAAGGTGTATTTGCCAGATAACAATGTTGGCAAAGAAGTAGTCATTCTACTTCTGTTTCTTTATCGAAAAAAAATTTAAGTGTTTATATTGATTTTTCTTTACAAAGATAAAACTCTTATTGCTTGAAATTGTTGTATGTCTCAAGTTGAAGAAACCTTAAAAACAGGCAAGAGTAAATAATGAGTGAAAGTGGACACTTTTGTGTATGAATGAAGTGATTAATAGAGGAACAGGCACATTTCAGTGGACTTAGAAATTAAACTATTAATCTAAACAAATGCTGTCTAGAATGTTCAATAAGCGGTTCAGATATATATGTATTGAATGTTTAAAGAGACTTTAAATAAGGTTTGGATAAAAGAAAACCCTTCAACCTTAACATTTTGCTCGCGACTGACTGTGAATTGTAAAGCAAGTTTTCCGTGGATCATATTATAGAAAGCATCGGGTTTTGCAAGGTAAGCTCCATAAGTATCATTTATCTAATACTATTTTCAGCATTCTGTGATTCTTAAGAATTCAGTTTTAGAAAAAAACAAAACTATTAGATATTTTAAAGAAACAAAACTTTTGGGGGTTGACCGGATGTTGCTCAGCATGCGCAAAATGTGTGTGTCTATGAAACGAGTACCCGTAGCAACGGGACGCCATGTCGTTGACAACCAATTGATTGCAAAGGCTGAACGAGGGAAAGGTAAGACGAGGTTTCTCAGTAGTATCAATTTAACATATCAGAATTTTAACGGGAAAAATTATCAATAATCGACGACTTTGGTCTATTTCTTCGTCATAAGATAATGGAGGGATGCATTTTAGAGTAGAAAAACGTTACAATTAAACAGATTTTAATGATTGAGATTTAAAGGGCTATGAGGCATCAAGTATCACTTAAACCACATTATGTAAAAAGGAAAAAAAATGAAATTTAAATGACAACTATAAGAGAATTAAGTGAAATAAGGTAATCACGAATATTAATGAAATAAAATTATGAAACGAGTTTAAAATGAAACACAATTTTTCACAATTGGAATGACTGACTTCGGCATACAGTGTAATTTTCCACAAATTTTGCTTTTTAAAATCGATGCAGACATAAGTGTTTACGCAATGTGTATGTATATGGTTTAACAGTATTTTTTTGCACCCATGTACATGGTTTGACAATATTTTCCTTGCAAATCTCTCTTGATTTTTATGTATCATTGTTATATTTAGTTTTCAACTATGCAATAAGTTCAAATAATCTCTCTGCCAACTAGGCTATCAAACGTTGAAAATAATGTAAGCTTATATAAACAAATCAAATTAAAAAAACACCAAAAAGGACGTGTACCCGTTGTTACGCTGTTTAAAAAGCGTATGTTCAGTGCACTTTTTGTACAATGTATGTATAATATAGACCAGCGCACTTTCCAATAAAAGCCATTCTGAACAAATTTGCCTGCCCCACATTGATCAGACTAAGCCAATTCAGTAACAAATAAAGACTTAAGCCCGATCTAATCCATTTGTTTGATTGATCTTAGGAAGATAAGAGAATTGGATTAGTAAGCGAATACACTGCCCACTACCAGTATACGTAAACGAATACCGAGTATTCAACGATTCGGACATAGTCCCGGCATTCAATATCAAACTTAACACTCCAAACCTGTCGTCGACGACTTAAATAGATTATCTACTGGGGAAGACTTTTCATTGAACAATTTAAATGACACTTGTATGTATTGGTCTCTTGGTCGGCCATGTTTTGTTCATATTCTTTGATCTGTTTTTCTCCCATTGATTTTACTTATAAAAGTTTTCACACCTTCGTGTTATAAAGGCCAGTTCGAGAGAAAAATGTTTGACCGTCAGAAGTATACAGTACATTAATAAACTTAGATCCGGTCTCGCAACAAATATGGACTTTAAAAATTTGATGAATTGTTCGGTGGGGGTTTATGAACTGATAACAAGAGACCGACCCACAACAGTTAGTTTTGTAATATTAAGAATGTGGACGCTCAGTCGTACTTAAACACGTCATAAGAATCCTTCCCTTTGAGGCTTAGCAGCGTAAAATATGTCTAGAGTAGTCCAGAAGTGTCATTCATGTCATAGTGTTAAAACCACACGAATAAAACCGTCAGCTTTATAACGCAACAATATTGACTCTGCAGACTTTATTTGGGCTGTCTGTTTTGTTGGAAGGTTAAGGGGCTTCGGTTTATTACCAGATGTCGTAAAAATTAATAATATATAATATATAAGTGTACAGTAACTTGATGGTTACAAGATCATGAAAAGGGTATACTTTAGGGCTGGGGAATATTAAAATTATATGGACCTTCTCAAGCCATAAATAAACAAAAAAAATAGCTGGCTAATGTTTTGTATCTATAGATCGTGACTGCCCCCCCCCCCCAACACACACACACAATAAGAAAGTTCAATTGTTAAGGCACACGTGAAAAATAAATAGATGGGGACTTCATTACGTCATCTATCATGGTGATGACCTATTTCCGGTTGATGAAAAACACCGGAAGTCGCTTGTCTTTATGGCTAGACATTCTGCGATGGTAGTGTCAGAAAACTTTGCTCTATCCTTCAACAAAATCAATGCGTGTTCAATGAATTTCTCATTATTTAAGTCACTGGGTGCTGAGTTGGCATTTCTCCCATATTTGATACTGACACTGGGGTATTTTTGCTCTCAATTTGACAGCTCATTAACAACGTCTTGAGACGAAATTATCATTAAACGCAATCCCACTCTCCAAAACAGTTACCGTAAAACGATGATTAGTTTATGGAACACTTCATCCTGAAGCATTATGTAAACAACCCCCCAAAAAGGCCATATAAAATCTCCCTGTGCGCTGTTAGGCATCCGTCGCGTCCAATGCTTCTTAATAAACATATACACACATTTAATGGAACTCAGAGACAATTACTGCTTGTAACTCTTATCTTGTCATCTATGCCTAACCGATTGTTCCGGGCGACCGAGGAGCCCATACTATGCCACGTCATGGCCTCAGTATCAGTCGTTATCGAACGAACAGGGTAGGCGAAATATAAACCTCTTTGTTCTGTTAAAGCAGTTCCTAGGCATAAAATTTGGTAGCTCTTGTTGAAGTATTCTTTGCCTCTATTCACAAGTTTAAAGTTATGCTCCATCGCTGGTAGATTGTTCTCTCAACCGTTTCTGCTTGTGTCGCTGAAATGGTGTTGAGACCTTCATAGGATATTCAAGTTTTCTTATAATGCTTTTTAAATTAGGACCGTTATTATCTCGAATTCATTTTGGAACTTTTGTAAACCTACTTCTATTATTTTTTTTATGCTTTGACTGCCCCTATGAAAAACGATATAATATATTTCCATTTACAGCTTAATGTGTAGCACGGCCAATTTTTGTTTTGTGAATTTGGAATCGTTTCCCAAGATATAATGGTGGGCCATAATTTAAAAGATATACATGTATTAAGCTCAGAAGTCTCATTTTATTGGTTCTTTGCACAATTTCGTGAATCTTTTCAAAATTCACACCATCTGCTCTGTTCAATAACGCTTTTTAAAAAGTAAACATACAAATAAAATGTCTTTATGGTGATTCTACTAGAATAAAACATATATCATGGTTTTTCTAAATGTTTTCAATATCTGGTTCGGATCCAATATTCAAAGAACCTATTCAATTTCGACATTTTCCTTAACATGAATGGCATTGAAAGGCCCATAAATGAAGTAATCAAATATAAAAAAAAGATCAGACTCACTATACCTTATATTTTCTACAAATTAAACCCACCATTGATATTGTTTCGCAACCGTATCCATTAATCAAAAAATGAATTTCATTCCAAAATCTTCATAAGTTGTTTAAGCTAGTGTAAAACTTGTGCAAAGTAATAAGCATGCATTGCGTGTTGCACATTACATTAATACAACTTACTCGCGCACGTGATTAAATTTCAGCCAATGATATAAATTACAGTATTCTGTCAAGATAATTTAAAAGACAAGAAGATATTTAATGTCATATGTACTCTTGAATCGCCAAGCAGAACAACGTTTAAAATCTATTAGAGAAAGGAGGGAAATTCAACACCCGGAGAAATTCGGTGGCATTGTTTAATTCAGTGACTAAATTAATTACCTCCTGCAAGTAAAAAGTACCCGCGATTACTTGCATTTTCATGCCTGTTTCCAAGCGACATTGATAAGGTCGTTAAGGCGAGGAGCATTAGCTCGGGAAACTTGGACGACCAATTTTAATATCAGAACAATAAGATTAATATAAAAGATTAAATTTTTCAGCGGCATAAATAACAGACTACTGTGTATTTAATCCTTAATGCTGGGACTTGTTTTTAGTCGGTGTGCATTTTAATCCTTTAATGCACTCCGCCGTTGTCACAGTGCAGCTCAATTGTTCCATAGTCGTCTAGCTGCACCTAGCTACCTCTCGCAACATAGTCGTATATATTTCCTGCCCATTTCATCCTATTGTATATTTGGGTGAGTGATATTCGATTGATATTATTGGGTGAGTGATATTCGATTGATATTACTTTGATTTATCGAGTCTTTCGAAATTTATTACGCTTTTCATCTGTGATAACCCTTTGATTTTTATTTTTTCCAACTTGGAATACATGTTGTGAGGTAATGCACACCTATCAGTGAAACTTGATAGTATTAATTCTTGGATAAGATGTAAAGATGAGTACATTGTATATGGTGTGACAATGAATTCGTCGGAAAATTATTGAACCTAATTTTACACTTCATTTTATCATGATGGCGGATTTAATTCATATATCTTATTTCTTTCGTCTCGTTCATTGTTTGAATGTAATCAATATGTGGAAAAGAATTGATATGATTACTAAGCCTTATTAATTATCTTTTTACTTTGTGAATGGCACACTTTTGGATCTCATTTTTCAATAGGAACTAGAGCATGAAAAGAAAATTCGCTCTTCATTGTATATGAGAAGTTCATTGTCTAGTGGTACGTCTTAACACCTCTCTCCGTTATTGCATGATAAAAAAACCCCTCTCTCCTGCCAAAAGTTTGACACGAAACACTTATTCAATTTGAAGCCTTCTTTGAAATCAAGACCTTTTACACTCGAGTATGGGGTCTTTCTCTATTGTAAAGTCTATTATTTCTTTTCACACACACGCCAAGTGCGTTGACAGTGTGCATTTTCAAAGACGACCAATGATTCCTTTTTGATATCTCAATCGATTTCGGCAAAAGTTTAGCGTAGGTCGGATTAGATCAGGTGGTCAAAGATTAAATCAATTAAGTCTGGGCCCCTCGAAATCCCGTGGCATTACTGCCGTTCACTTAATCTGCAGTCCTTTTGTTTTGTCGCTAAATAGGTTCTACGAAGGAGTATTGCCGTCTTTCCAAAGCTTACACCTCTATTAAAATAAATCTTTTTCTTTCTTTTGAATAAAAATCCATCTAGCTCAAGAAATTAAAGAAAAAGTGGTTTAAAAACTTCAAACAAATGAAATGCCTGCTGTTTAAAAAGTAAATATGTTAATCATTTGGAAATACAAGTGACCAAATGCATATTAAACCTAGAAAAAGATATTAATAGCATTCATTTTAACATTTTGCATTAATCGACAATGATAATTTGTGGGATTACATGTATTTTCACACTAAAGGTTTTTTTTTTTTTTTTTTTTTTTTATAAAAGCCTAACGAAACAAGTTCCGAACAAAATTAATAGAATATAAGAATTTATTGGAGAATTTGGTCAATAAGCTTCATTTACCAACACTTCAAAATATTTGCCATCATTGTTTGATACAGTGAATCTGAGTTTGTGAAAGCATTCAAAAGGCAATGAAATTGTCTAAAGTCAACACGGAAAAGTGGTTTTAATATTTTAAAAACTTGATTTTGTTTTGCTTATATGGAACCAATATTCTTCAGATTGGAGCGTTAACGATATCCTCTCTATGGCTGTTTCCGACCTCTATTGATCGAAACAGTCCCAGTTATACCCAGTTCAGTGTCTGTAGACGCCAATGATTATTTACTATGAATATTTTATCATAACACGGGGGTTCCACGAACATTACAGCACACCTAACTACCCGTGATGATCACTGCTGCGAATGTTTTATATTTTATTTACCCAGCGAAACAAATGTTTGTATAGTTCATTTAACTACTGTAATTTGTAGGTTTGGTTTGACTTACAAGCTGTCCTCGCCCGCAGCCACCCTTTCTTTATTTTTTTCTGCATTAGTTAACTGAGTTTAAACAATTCTTTTAAGAAATAGGTAAATATTGTAAGCATGTGATTTGTCATCTCGATTCCATTCTTTGCTATTAGATAAAACAGAAAGTAAATATATTGACATTACAATGATCCTTTTCTAATGAAGGTTTTACTGAACAATCATTTAATCCCCAACTCTGTAAAATATAGGTTTATGGTCAATACAAAAACTCGGTTGGTCGACTGGAAATCTTTAGGAAAACATATGTATTTTTCTCTGGTGTTTACGCTATGCTTGCATTCAGAATTCTGTGGATATTTTCTTATAATTTAAACAGTAGATAGACATGACATTTAAATTTCCATAATGATAAGTACTGAACAACATGTATATTCTTTATCAAAGGACTGCTTATTCTATGGTTTTCACTTTACGCATACATTTTATATATCGTACTTGACGGTCAATGTCTCGCGTTATTACAATATTTCAGTACAAACACTTCGTTGTCATCTATGTAAACCATATTGTCTAGCACATTTGTACCGATATAGTTCATTCATTTTTATTTTTGCTTCAAATATGATGCATACTTTAATTTAAAAATATTTGAGTACAAAGAAAAACGGATTATAAACAGGTCAAAAGGTTGCACCTGCATATCTCAAATGCGGCATTCGGATTATTCGTTACCAGGGACGCTTATCAAAGACATTGTTCATGCTGCGGATATTTTTTACGTTCGAAAAAAATAACCATTTAGTTGATAAATAGTTAATGACATGACAAAGTTTTTACACGAATGATATTCATCTCTCTTTCAGAATTCCTGCTCCGGAAAAAAGCACGTGACAGGTTGCTAGGTGCATTTCTATGACAACGCATCCTCTAGAACGGGAAATAGAATTGTGCATACAGTAGAAATCGTCACCAAGAACTCGGCCTTTTAGTTTTATTTAATCAAACTTTTGATAATACACCAACATGAGCAGGTATGTTCTCAATTTACTTATCTTATCTTGAATTGAACCTGTGTTGAAAAAGAAATTGGATTTCTCTCAGGCCATAAGATTGCTTTTGTAATGTCGAATAAGGTTGTTTACGTTTGTGAAATTTTGGAGACCCGAAAAGATTTTATAGTCTGATTTTTCTGATCAACAGTATTAGATGTACCTATTGATTGATCTCACACATGTACCTTAATAATAAACTGCAAAATATTATTAACAAATCGTGTCTGTTAAAATAAGTTATGACTGAGAGTCTTAATTAAGATAAATAAAAAATAGTGCACAATGAATATCAATATACCGTTTTTAACGCTCAATGTCAAATATATTGCAAATCGACTCTTTTTTTTTACCCCCCATTATATAAGACGTTTCACTGAAATTACAAAAGACGCATTTCATGTGTATATAATCCCCAAAAAGGCTTTCCGATAATTGCTAGTATAGAGTTACATGCACGTTGATATTTCTTTTTGAACACTTATCTAAATGTTTCTTGAAACAGTGACACTCAGTTTAAATGGTATGCAGGGTAAACTGTATTCGTGTACATGAAGTGCTGCTTTTTCAAGCAATATCGGTTAATGGTTCGATATTGCTTGGTAATGTAAAACAGATATACTTCATTACAAACATGTCTACAAACGGAATTTGATTTTCAAAGCAAATTCTTAAAATATACTTACACTGTTATCAACACTTTACAACACTATCCTTATTGAAATCAACAGGCAAAGTTGGCTGTGTTCTATCATAATACATAATTTACACGTAGAAGTAGTTCAGAGATGTATTTTTTCTCTTTTAACTTTTATAGACTGGGATATAACGATTACAACATCATGCGTTCACGCAGTGCAACGCCCCTCACCCCGGAAATGTCCAAGATCCTCCCCTACGTCAGTGACAAAACCATCTCCCGCCATCTTGGCTACGCTGGACGCTCCCTGGATATGGGTCACGCCAAGGCATACTACAACCCTGCCAGGTAGTTTTCTTAGCTGGAAGATCCATTCTCTTACTGAAAAATCTTTTGAATATTCACGTTCATACACATACCTATCAGCTAGTTTTCATAACTGGAAGATCCACTATCTCTATTCAAAATCTTTAGAACATCAACGTTCTTATACATGTACTAGTAAATCCCAATTTATCATGAACACGAACAATTCAAGATTACTAAAGTGGAAAAGCTTCACGATCGACCTTGACATTCCATTAATTACGCTGCACAATCGACCTTGACATCATCCTAATTTCAATACCATAATAACAAATTCATCATTTGCAGAAATGCCGTCTACTCCCGTTACTCCACAAACGACTGGGGAATGTCCAACAGCATGAACTTCTCCCTGTCCGACAAGGAGCGATCGTTCGCCGAGAGACTGAGGGCCGACGCCTGGAGAGCGGTCAAGGAGACCGATGCCAGGACCCGCAACAGGCAGAACGACATCACCAAGAAACTAGGTGAACACTAGAACCAAACAAGCAACCTGCTATCTAATCAAAGAATAGGAACAAATTAATTTTCTATACATTTCTAAATTCCTATAATTCTTCAGTTCCAGTTTAAGATTACCTATTTCGACTTTCAATCTAAATTCTTATATTTACTCAGTTTAGGAAATGAAATTTTCTTGTTCGACTTGCAATCTGAATTCTTATATTTAATAGATAGTGTAGGTTTAAGATTATAATGTTATATAGATAAAGAAGTAGTTTTTAACTTTTTTCTTATATATAAAGAATGTATTTAACATTTCGCTAATTTCAACAGTTTTCTGTTTCTTTTTCTTGACTATGAAATTGTCTAGGCGAGCGAATCAGCGACATAGCTTTTTGGAAGAGCGAATTAATATCTGAAATTAGTCACTTGGAAACGGAGAGTCATAATTTAGAGGTATCATTGTAGACCGGTCTACGGTTGCATGATGGGTAGTCCGTTCTTCCTTCTTACAACTGCTGCTTCCTCCAACATGGTGGATATGTAGAAAACTGGTCTATTGTCGTAAAATTTGAACATTGGCATCTTTTACATCTATAAAGCGAAGCTGTAAAGGACTTAATTTCAAATTTTGCAACATGGGACCAGTTTTTACGTCATAAATATTTCAAAGTGCACCTAAAACTTTGCCAATAAAATGCGGTGTTTGGATGGTTTAAAATATTCATCAATTTGTTCAACGATTGGTTATCCAAGCGAAGGGACTTTACAGACCTTTGAAATATTTATGAAGGGTAATTGTCTTAGTTCATCCACCATGTTTTACATACATTTTATTTCATCAGGGGAACGAGTCTATGACATTACATTCTGGAAAAGTGAACTTAACAACGAGATAAGTGCCATGGCAACAGAAATTGAAAACCTGAAGGTAACAACCGACAAATGTTCACAAATAAAACAGAAAACAACTCTTCCACTTATTTTGTTGTATTTCTGTCATGGCGATAAAAAGTTCACCTTCCATCAATCTTGACTCTGTCTGACACTTTTAGTCTGAATTTTAAAAAAAAAAAGTTTTATATATAGAAATAAAAACTTTCATATTTCACACCGTATTTTTAAAAGACACTATAAACTTACAAAACTCTTTATTTGTACGCTATCAGTTATTAACACATCTTTCATGTGGTTATACAATTTCTTTTTTTTTAAAAATCAACAAAAGATATGGGTGGTAGTTAAATGTCGATATACTTTAACTATATCTTTGGGGTCAGTTTGGGTTCCTAACTTGGGAGCAGCATAGCAGTTGCTAAAAACTAAACAATAAACATACATGTCTGTGCTTGAGTACATTAATACATTTTGCATGCATTCTTAACTCAATAAAGCTAAACAGTTGTAAATTCCTGGCAGAAATTGAAATATGGAAAAATGAATTGATAACATTGATATAATAAAAATGAAAAAAATTTCAATAATGCATGGAATTTACAACATCGGCGAAGGTTGACCATTCTCTGTACATGTATCTTTCTTTTTCTTCTTTTTGTGTAAGCATAAATGTACCTATGCACACACATGTAAACAAACGTGCCTTTTATACTGACTGCAATGGATAGAATGTTTTGGTTAAGGGAAAATCACTTTGCTTATTCGTAAAATTGATTATTGTAGGCTGGTAACGGAAGCGATTTTGTTAATATGTTAATGTAAATATATGATCCAAATGTTTTGAATCAAGCTTTAAATGATACTGATAAATTAATTACACTCAACAACAACATTAATCTGTACTAATAATTTTTTCTCTTCTCAACACAATTAACCTTCTTTGACAATAAATAATTAATACCGTGATAAAAAATAACCTGTACGATTCCATTTTGGTTAATTTCCCTGAGAGCATAACTCCAACTATTAAAGTACCTTAATGGATGGTCATGATTCCTTGTCTGTAGGAGTACCGCCGTACCCTGGAGAAGGCTCTTGGAGACACCGCTAACCCCCTCCACATCGCCGAGGAGTGTCTGATGCACCGTGAAAAACGCCAGGGCATCGACCTTGTTCACGATGATGTGGAACGCACTCTGATCAAGGTACAGTGTATGAATTATTTAAAAACAACCTCAAAGAGTGACAAAGTAGGCAAAAAACAGCAGTCAATTAATAAACATGATCGTACCATTATGTCAAACTCACTTTACTTTTCACTGATCCAATGAAGACATAACCTACGAAACTTCATGTAAGTTTTCACGAAGAATAAAAATGCCTCACCAAATGAAGAAACAAACATATAACTTATAATTAACATCTATACAGGAAGTAGACATCATCAAGAAGTGTCAGGCCAAGATGAAGAAGGTTCTGGACAAGGCTTACGTTCAGCTGAAGATGAACCGCGCCGCCCAGCACGCCATGGAGATTGATGCCAAGGATAAGCACCACGCCCAGGGCCTGGACGACAGGATGCAGCAGCTCAGGAACTCCTCCAGCGGCATCGGCTACTACCCAGGCATCGAGAGCATTGACAACACGTAAGGCGATTCAACATTGAAGCCCTGTCGAGTTTTGGTTCTTAATCTTCGATTTTTCAAATATGGCTGCGTTGTACAGTCAATTTTGGGCAACCAAATATTGTAGCTTTGTCAAAATTTGGTTTATCTAAAGATGTTTTGTTATACCCCCATCACTAAAAAAGGAAATAAAAATATAAAAATCAAAAACAAAATCTCAAAGTAACAAGAAATGTCTCACTAATCTTGAACAATTTGCATTAAAACGTGCTATAATCATCGACTTCTTTGGTTCACAGAATTACAATTCCCGATTCATGGGTGAGGTATACCCAGGAGAACATCGCAAGGTCCCAGAAAGAACGGGCCGCCTCTGAACGCCTGAGAGGAGAAATTGACAGCACTCTGCGTGCATGCGCCAACGAGATGTGGAACCAGTTCAACTCTGTGAACAACTCGTTCAACACCAGGATCAGGGAGACAACTGATGCCAGGAACAAACTGCAGGCTCATCTGCAGAGAGTAAGCCAGTTAACGAATTCGTCTCTCCGCCCTGAACACAATGAAAAATAACAAAATTTATATTATACACATTTGTAATTACATAATAGAAATGGGAGGTTTGTATCGTTCTTCTATACCATTAGTTGAATAGTTCCGTTTTCTTCAATAGACTATGCAGGAGATCTTCGACATGGAAAAGAACATCGAGTTGTTGCGTAAGGCCATCCAGGACAAGGAGAGTCCGATGAAGGTAGCTCAGACACGTCTGGACGAGAGAACCAGGCGTATAAATGTGGAGCTCTGCAACGACCCAGTGATGAAATCGTACGTAAAATAGAACCTTAGTATTAATTATTGTCAATAATCAAAGTACTGAACTGATCAAAGATTCTGTTATATTTTGCTTTTAAGAATTTAACCAACTTTTTTGCGCGAATGTTAGTGTTAAAAGAATGCAAAAAACCTTTGCAAAACATACTTTTCCTAATATTTGTTAGTACATGGTATAGATTTTAAGAATAGATTTTAGTTACAATTAATAAAGTGTACACTTTTAATGTGTATATGATAACATGAATGTTTTCGTCAATATCTTTATTGCATGCATTTCGTTTACTTTTCAACAGACTGCAGAGAGAGGTGACCGAAATCAGAGAGTCTGTGAGGATTCTGAAGGAGAGGCTAAAGGCATCCGAGCTCAGCTTAGCTCGCCTGATGAAGACAAAGGCCACACTGGAGCACGACATCGGAGTCAAGGATAACACCGTTAAGATTGATACATCTTATTGTATGGGCATGCGCAAGGGTTTCCCCATGGACCCTAAAATAGGCCCAGTTTTTCAAATGCCAACATGCTAGGTGATTTTAACTAATTAGGAACAATTTTTATCTCAGAGTTATTGGACACCGACTGATTCGATTTTGATGAACTAATCATATAAGGGTTATACACTGTTATTGTAAAGTATCATAAATAACATATAAATGTTATTCTGTATTTATATATGAGTTAGAGAGTTAGGGTGTATTCCTTTTGTTTCGAGTTTCATCAATCAAAATTATAATCTTTTCTTTCATTTTAATGCCTTAGACATCCTGATTTGTAGTGTTTTTCTAGTTTGCTGTATGAAGATGATGAAAAGGAATACATTCTTCTATATTTCCATGGTACACAATGACACACTTTGTGTTTTGTCAATTAACGACAATTTGTTCGATGTTTTCATTTTCTCAATTTCATTGTCGCAAATACAATTTGCATTTGTTGTTTTTTTTTATGAATATCATTGAATTGTTTCATTGTTTTACATGTGATAAGTATGTTTGCTACTTGAAGTAATTTTGTTAGCTAATAGTTATAGTTCTAATGTTTTATTTATTTATCTTTATTAATTTTTTTTATATCTGTTGATTTAAATGAAATCGTTTTCGAATGTTGCTTTGACTATCTAGTTTGTTTTCAGCTCGAGTTTTGTTACAAAGAGCGTACCATTTAGTTGGGGAAGATTTCTTTGTGCTGATGTTCCCATCAAAATATATGAAATAATCACTTATCAGTGGTTGTAATCCATGTTTGTTGATAAAAATGTACTGTTTTACTTTATTTATTGGTATTCTATAACATATTACTCATGTATAATGGTATGTTTTGGGGGATATGGATATACTAATTTTTCATAGGATGTCTGACTTAAAAAATTACAAGAAAATAATTATTACGAATGCCGAACCCGATCGAATTACAAATAAATCGCAAAAAACATTTATTTATTTACACCATATCAGTATTAAGGTGTTCTGCAGAGTATTAATATTGCTCAAGGAGATTAATTCAGAGCCCCTTGCCATCAGTGACTGTGATAGATGCGGTTGGTTGTTAATTTTTGTATATATTATTATATACCGTGGTAGCGCACACAGTATGTCATGCTTATGTTGTTTGCACAAATAAAAAAAACTTCTTCGTCAATTTATTTTGTGTCTTTTTTTTTAAAGAATATTTAAATTGGGAACATACAGAATAATGCCATTAATGTTGGTTGAGTGTTTGCTTCACGTGCAGCGATTGTAAAAGTGAAATGATTCTTTTATACAAGACTATGTTCAGTGACTGAGTGGAAGCATTAACTATGTATTGCATTGAAGCATATCAATCAACCTTTGTAATTAATCATTGTAATTGTCAATATTTAGCATATAAATGAATCCCTGCTTGTATACAATAAAGGAACTAAATGAATTAATTACCTATACCATTGATAATTTAAAATACTAGTTGTCACTGAACGTAACGTACATTGAAAAAAACGTTTTATCAAAAGTAATATCATAATTTAACTGGTTGTAATTTTAAAACTATCCATTAGTGAATTGATTTTAAGTTAGTACATTCACACCCACCAAGTAAATACAAAATTTACATTATGGCACAAATATGAAATCCACAAGTTGGAAGAAATATTTAAGTGTTAACTTGTTGATCTTGATTTGGTTCGTGCGTGTGAATCAAATCTACAAATTACATAACTACTTACAAGATATTAGTATCAATGGTAATACATAATACACGAGTTCCGGGTTAATGAGTTTATTCAGTGACCAAAACAATGACATATTCCTCCCCAGCAGTGGGCGCGGCCAAATTCACAAGTTTCACACGTGTCTGCTGTCACACATGCTACAGGTAAAAGGATAAACGTGAAAGTCAAATCTATAATCTATAATCTTACCCAAAAAAAATTCAGGCATCACTCCAACATGCATTTTAGGATTTCTGGCAAAAGCCCCATATCATCAACATCTTATATGTAACATTATATTTATATTGCCATAGAAACGACAAATGAATGGTTAATCATAACTGTTATTCCAGATATGAAACTGCACACGATAGACCAGGTGTTAGTTGAAGTACTTATAGTCAGTGTTTTACAATTAGATTTGGTATCAATTGGTAAATAAAAGGGATGAAATTATTTCTAATTAGCTTTAAGTACATGTAAATCCAAATCAGCATTAATTATCATTTAAGTTCTGTTTCAATTTCAAACTACTGCCACTGTTTATTTGGAAGTTAAACGTAGCGTTCATAATAAGCAACTACTTCTTTTAAAAGTACCAAGAATGACAACTCCAATTCTTTCTCTTGTTACCATCTACCCCCTTTGTGATTGGTAGAACATACTGGTACATAGTGTGAACTATGCAACGCAATGGTGATCTTATTTGATACGACGTATGATTTTTAAATTGAAATTTACAAGATTTTCAATCCTAAAAGAGAGAGAGAGAGAGAGAGAGAGAGAGAGAGAGAGAGAGAGAGAGAGAGAGAGAGAGAAAACCTGAACACCATCTCTATCAAAAAAATTGCAATAAACGAATCAATTTATTGGCATTTAATTTTTCTATTAAAAATGTTGAAAATTAGGCCTTTCATATTTATATGATTAACATATGTTTCTTTCTGATCTGGCAATACTAGTGTTTAGAAAAATCTGTTGTAGTGCTTCTAAGATTTATTTGATTCCCTACCATATCTAGATAACATGCAATCTGTAAAGTGTAATGGTATGTATATGATTACAATTCTTTAAGGCATATTAGACATACAACTTAAAAAAAACCTTCTTTATAACATTCGAAGACCTTGATGCAAACTAGTATCTGTCATATAAATGTCCTACAATGAGGACGTCTTAAAGACGGCGAAGTGGGGGTTTTTTGTTTGTTTGTTTTTTTTTCATAAAAGCTATTTATATTTTTTCAAGAAACTTTTTATAATATAATATATAATTTATAAACCACATAATAAGTTGCTTAGGAATTATGAATATCAGTATTTGAAAAGTATTCAACGACTTTCGATTTCAACCTGATCCCTTGAGAGAATGTTCATAATTTGTGTAGATAAATATATCCGAGAGGTATATAATACATGTATTGAAACATACATGCTCCAGAGCTTTTGATACAGCTGCAGGTGCCGTGGTAACAGGCCAGTGTTCCATCTCTGCAGGCCAGGGTACAATCAGCGGTGGAATGGCAGGCCTCAGGGGCAACTAGATAAACACAAAGGAAGACGTGCTCGAAAATAGACTAGCGAAATGAAAAACTGCAACCACACTATAACAATGTTACAGTTGATCATTATTTGGTATCTAAAACAAAACTTTATATATAGAAGACCAAAGGCTATTTTATTTCTAGCCATGTCTGTCCGTCTGACTTATATGCAAGTTATCCTCAATGTCTTAAAATCCAAAAATAAAATCTTTGCTCGAAAAACAAGGACTGGCTGTATCAAAAATTTATTGAGTATAAAAATAGAGCAAGAAAAAGTACAAACTAAATACTTTTTTCAAGTTCGCCCTGACTAGATAGAAATAAAGGAAAAACATTGAATTAGGACTGCAACATGTATTTAAAATCGAATCTCTAAATCGTCAGAGGGGTAACTCTCTTTCCAAAGTGTGAAGTCACAAAAAAAAAAAAAAAGACCAATAATAATTTTACCGTATGCCAACCCGCAGATCAGGAGAAACACTGTTATATATAGCTTCATCGTGCAGACCAACGCAGTAACAGTGCGCGCGGCCGAGTCAGTTTTATATACTAGTATGTATGTAACCTAGTGCTTGATAAGGGGTTCCATCTGCTGGCCTTCAGTCTTCTTCCTGGAACCGACATTTTATCACTGACATTTCTGTTCACCGGCGGAGTTGATTTTAGCATAGAAAAGGATGGGGCGGGATTTGATGATGGCAACTCCACCATTTTTTCGGCCCAAAATGAATATTCCTCTTCTAGATCTGTTTGTTTGTGGTCTATCATTGTTGTCGTTGTTTTAGGTGTAAACATTTCAAACGTCCAACCTTTTTCCTACGAACTGCTTGGCTGGTTCCCACCAAACCTGACATTTAGGTAAAGGACTATCATTGGTATAGAGGGTATACAAAAATAATGTGGAGTGCTTTCAAACATTTTTTCATTAAACCAAATAGTCTTTACAAACTTTTTCAAACTTTAACGGACTAGCAGAAATCGTCGATCAAAACCATTTGAATATTATTCTATTTGGACAATATCTGATCAATTCTTTGGAAGTCCAATATGCCGCACTCTTCTCGGTATTTTTGATGTTATTCGAATTAAACGGGTCGCGCCAAGGTTTTCTTAACTCAGTTTCAATGCTTGAAGATCAACGTTGAAAACATGCCAGAAGTTCTGACATGATCTAGTCAAATTGAATACAAACATTTGTGACACTGTGAGTGTGTCAAAATTCTGATAGCGTACACATGTGTTTTACCTGATCTACAGGGAAATGGTGAATACGGGAAGTTTATATTGACAATGCGGTATCAGATATCTTAAGAAAAACAAACAAACGCTTCTCTTTTTACCTCCTTAAGGGCGTAATCCGCTTATGCAAATTAAAATGGACTGATGTCACTGATAGGTTAAACTTTGTTTTATCGATAATAATTTAGAAAAAAAAATGTTGAATAAAGTGGGGGGGGGGGGTGTTGAATGTAGAGTATAATGTGGTACACTTTTAGAAATATTTCAGAAATAGAAATGAATTTACCGTATATACCAAAATGTATCATGTACATGTATTATACAGAAAGAATTGATTAACAATATTGTAAGCCCTTCGGATTTTACAGAATTTGATTCTATGGCGGATCCTATGAATGAATGGTATTTTTTCCTTAATGAAACCATGTAGCAGAAAACTATTTCTTTTGATTCTGATGCAATTTGTTATCGAGTAATGAGTCAATCCTCGTTATGGTTCGTCTTCCCCTTCTCCTTGATTGGTACATGTAACGTGCATCTAGTATATATTAATAGTTTTTAGGTCACTCGGATCTCTCAGATGAATCTTCCTCTCTAATTCTGCACATCTAAGAGAATAATTGAATTTAGGTACATGTATTTAGAACAGGGAGCATTCTACCAAAATTTGAAAGTTTGAAATCATTAAATTATATCTCTCCCATCTCCATAAAAAAGTTTACCTCCAAATTTCGGGCACTATTTTTTCTCACCGAACTTACTTAAACAGCATGGTTTAAATCAAACCCGAGGTGTTCCGGATGATGGTATTATGGTGGCTGTATTATCTAACATTCATATCCCCAGCAAAGACGACTCATTGCTAAATTCTTTTTTTCAATTATTGGACGATTATGTCATTGTATATACTTAATGCATGCATAATTATACACACCCAGCTTGCGTACCAATAATTTACATCAAATAATATATACCACGTGGTACAAAGCAATGAACACGCCCACTTCAAGTTATAATATCGTTCAAATTTGATTTGTCGCCTACAAAGGGCAAATGTAAATATGACTCAACAATCAGGGTTTCAATGAAATAAACATGACTAATGATTTTGGATTAGTTATTTTCATATCATAGGTATTCTTATGAAAAACTAGAACACCTGCTTTTTAAATTGAAATGGGACTCTACATCCTTATGTTAGTCCCCCTGATATAAAAATGCCCGTTGTAGCTACAGTGTACATGTACCTTTCAGCATTGCCTGTAATACTGGAATTTGGTTATATTCATAAAATAAAATGAACTAAATAATTTTTTTTTCAAAATAGCAAAACAAAAATCAAGACTGTATTTTTTCATGCAGTTTAACGTAGCAGTTCTCTTCTACACAAATTTTCAATAATAAAAATGTTGACCTCCTTCTTTATAGTCCCTTATCAGTTTTACAATAGTTCATTATCTCTTACATTTCCAATGCTACGTCAAACAGTTGTATTCATTGATATGCTTTGCTTTTAGACATATTTCAATAAATTATGAATATTCTATATATTATTTAGTTGCACTATTTTTGTAAATAATTATTTGCTAGAGTGACATTAGTGCATGTATACATATGACCTACTATTTAATCTGTTGCATCTTTAACATTATTTGCTCTTCTAATCAACTCTGCTGCTATGTTTAGGAGTACACGTACATTAAAGGAATGTAGACTATTTCTAATATTGTTTTAATTCTTCTACGGTTCCAAAAATGTGCTATATAATGCAAAATTGAGGACAGATAATAGTAAATAAAATCTGAATGAATTGAATCGATCGTTAAATTATCCAGTACGTACATGTTCAGGACGAGTAAGAGGTCACGTTTTCAAAATCTGTGACTCATGTGTCTAGACAAAGTTTTATCTCCGAACTAATTTTTTAAACTAGTGCTTGGGCTTTGTGTCCAGGCAATTCTGCAATGTTAGAATAAAATACATACATACATAGATATATATATATATATATATATATATATATATATATATATATATATATATATATATATATATATCCCCCACACTGAGAGAGAGAGAGAGAGAGAGAGAGAGAGAGAGAGAGAGAGAGAGAGAGAGAGAGAGAGAGAGAGTTTTCTTTGATTCGGCTCTTACCAGAGAAAATTAAAGATATCTTTGTTTATATACAAACGACAGAAGCCAACTTGTCGCTGTTCAAACGTAGCTTCCATTGTAGATGTATTTGTTCTCACTCCATTGTGAACACATGTGGCGTTGGTATTGACATATTGAGAAGGTTGGCGAACAAACGATATCAATCCATTAAATAAATATGATCTTATTTTTCAAAATAATTGCAATCACCATTTATTGCTAAATATTGTATATAGGTCCCTTACAGTGGTAATTTAAAAAGTTTTTTGTGTTATTATATTATAACGTTTAAGCAAGGGGTTAGGGAATAAAAGCAGGGGTGGTTGCTTACTACGGAAAGGTCTGTTACATGCTAAAGTGCGTAACTTTTTGATTCAATCGTCCATCGTTTACAAGAGAACAATAGTAATTCTTTTTAGCCTTATAGAATGACACTCGACATGCAAAATTTAACTACAGGCTATATTTCGTTCATACAAGTAATTCTCACTGGTCTCATGTTATAAAGGTTTGGCAGCTTATGAATCATAAGCATTTATAACTTTCGTCCAAATTCGTAAGTTCTTTTAAAATACGCTACTAAACTTTAAAGGACTATTCAAACACTCGAATTCAATATAACAAAGAGGATGCTTCAAAAAGAAAAGAAATGATATATGGGTTGTTGCATGTATAGTACTAGGTTGAAGCTGATCATTTGAAATGTTAATGATATAGATAAACTTATTCTAAATCGTAGATTTCCATTCGTGTTTGAATCGATTCCATATTCTTTATGTATAATGTGCTAATGTATATTGGACATTACTGGATAATCTTGCAAAAGTCTCACACTTACTGTCACCTAATTTTAATTTACTAGTAATTCAAATAAATATAAAATCCACCTTTCTGAAATAAAAAGGTTTCTTAACAAGAACTCCTAGCGCAGCTAATTGAGTTTAGCATCAAAATCTCGTGGTAACAAAGCCATGATCAATAATTTTACCCCAATTTTCATATTAACAGTTCAGCTGTCACATTCGTCAATAATTCTCGGGGATCAGAGACCATTTCTGGCCAATCGGAGAGTGTTAACAACGCGTTTAAATAGCCACGCTGCTAGCGAGGAGAACAAACATTTTCTCTCTGATTCGAGGTCAGTCCTTTTGAGAAATTCCAGTTTTTCAAAATGGCTCAGTTCAACGGAACATGGGAGGACAGGGAAACGGACCCAAGCATGGGACCATTCTTGGACGCAATAGGTCTGTATTATTTGTTTTACCTAAATCTTATTGGTGCTTAATTGCTGATCTCTGTCTATTTGAGGGATGAGGGTCAACATGTAAAACAATAGCATTCACTTCATAATTTCTGATTCGTAGCTCATGATTTATCCAGCTTATGAATTGCAAATATATTACTTAGTTAAATCCAATTTTCTTATTTAAAGAAAAAAAAAAGAAAGAGAAAAAAGTGCAAGTTACGGAAAAATGTCTGTCAGTTTCAAAGGAACTCAATTAAGCCATGATAAGACTCTGTAAATCTGGTGATAAGTCTTTGACTTTTGCAAGAGTTAAGAAATTTACTTATATAAAAAGTGATAGATTGACATGCGCAATGTCAAACACCAGACTGTAATTTTAATTTGAGATATCTGGCATTGTTGTTGCTCGATATCAATGAAAATACATATCAAGAAAAATTTAGAAAATAAAGGAGTTTAGGATGAACGAGGGATGCAGCATTTTGTACATTTGAATATACCGGGTCACGTCCACCTGGTCGCAAAACTTAAACCGTACATCATTGCAATATTCTCATTTCAGGGCTCGGTGACTTTAAAGAAAAATACGCAGGTGCAAGAACAACGGTTACCTACGAGGTAAATGGGAACAAGTGGAAGATTTCTTATTTGACAAGCTTGTTCCCTGACAAACCCATGGTCTATGACATCGAGATCGGAAAACCATTCGATGGAAAAGGCCCGGATGGATCAGATGTCAAGGTCTGTATCAATTGGCATAAAAATAGATTACTGAAAACGTATTAAATTTTGCTGTGTATTCTTTTTAGCGGTTTTAGTAGAAAGGAGCTTCCGCTAAATCAAGTTCATCGCTAAATGACAAACATTTTTATACGAGGGTTGTTCGATATGTAATGTGTATCGTACAATTGAATATTTGCAAATTGTCTTTGATTGAATTTGAATATGAGTTTAAAACTATGTGGAGCAAACGGCTAAAGTTTGTTTTACCGTTTGAAAGACATTGAATAGAGCTATTTAGTATCATCATCCAGTAAATCGTGCAAAGCGTTTTCGCGCTTGTCTACAATACATATTACATATCGAACAGCCCTCGTAAAAAAGGTACATGTAGTAATGCGTCAAACCTTATAGAAACATTTATTTCCGCCAAATATCGCACACGATGAATTTTCTTAAATCTCCATATTACAGAGGAAAATAACAGTGACACGTTGATTTTAATTTTTGATAACGAATATGTATTGGTAATGCATGGTTTTAATGTATTTGATCAGTTTTGAAAAAAAGTGTTTTTCTCAACAAATACAATATGTTGTCCAATTTTGTGTTTCAGACTGTATTCACGGTGGTCAGTGACAGTGAAATTAGAGAGGACGAGAAGACCAATTTTGAAGATGGCAAAGATCGGTCTTTTGTCATTACCAGAAAAGTTAATGGCGATGAAATGGACTTTGTAAGTATTAATATTTATAAAGAGTGACTAATCAAACCTACAACGAATGAAATACCATCAGATTCACAACTTTCATTTTTAACATGCTTTCAGGTCGTGGAAGCTGTGACCTGTAATGCAAAGATGACAGGAAAATTTTACAGAAAGAAGTAGTTGACGTGACATCAGTTGCCATGAGTAACATGATGTCAGTAGCCTTGGATAGGACTCACTGAAATTAGCCTACAATAATGCAATCATGAGTTATGCCGACAAAAGACAGAAGAGAAAGTAGCTAGTGCGTAAAGATTGCATGTTTTATATGCATCTGCTTAAACGTGCAATTACAATTACAATGCTTTTTTCATTGTTTATTGTACATCCAGAGAAATTATTGTTTTGCAAAATAAATTTGTCACTTGTTATGAATGTGTTGTGTTTTTTATCCCATATATTCCGAAACCTTCTCCCAAATTCAATATAAAACAAGAGAAAACTCAATCATTTGATATTTTTTTTTTTTAGCTAACTCTGATTCTCCCATTGTTATAGATAACAGGACAGGAACCATTATGATAATTTCAAAATAAACAAAAGGTAGAATAAGATTTTACTCTGCAATGCTATAGTCCAAAATCGTTTATTTCAAAATTTCTGTTCCAAGTTATGAGAAGGTAAAATCTAGTACAGCTTTCTATGGAGAAAGAGGCGGTTGCATAATAAAATCGGTTATGAGTGCCCAACGTTTTGTTTCAGTTGTGCAGCGTTTTACAAGACAATCGTATTCAGTTTATTTGACCGATCATTTGCATGCAAACTTTATACAATGCAATTTATTCTGGACTATTTTTTTTTTAAAAATTAAAGTGACTTTCACTGATATCACATTGAAAAATTTGGCAGCTAATGAACAATGAGCATACTAGTATACAAATATATGATCTTAAGTTCTTATGAAAAACGCAGTCAAACTTCACTGTGAATATGCGACACAATTTTTTTTCAAATCAATGTTAAAACAGGTGATTCCAATATTGCAAAAAGGTGCTACACAAAAAGAAATGATGTATTGGTTGATATGAAATTATTAAATAATTTTTATGATTTTCATGATATCAATATATAGTTCTGAATCTTAGATTTTCGTTGCTGAATAAAATTGTTTCATATTATTTTTTCATAAGCTTGTGTAAACTCAGGGAATTGCTACAAAATCTTGAAAAACTTTCACACTTGCTGAGACACATATAACTAAATAATTGATACGAATATAAAATCTATTTCAAAAAGATTCTACATTTAGCAAGAACTCTTAATGTATTGCAACATGTTTATGTGGTAATGAAGATCGATAGCTTTACCCTAAATTTTTAAATCAACAGTTCAGCTTTATCATTATGTCGTCGATAATTTGAAGAAATCATAAAAATTCTGGCCAATCAGCGAGTGTAATAATGTGTTTAAATAGCCACGCTACTAGCGAGCAGCACAAACATTTTTCCATCTGCTTCGAGGTCAGTCCGACTGAGAAACCTGTTTAAAAAAATGGCTCAGTTCAACGGAACATGGGAGGACCGTGAAACGGACCCAAGCATGGGGGCATTCATGGATGCAATAGGTATATTGATTGTTTTACCTATATCTTATTGGTGCTTAATGAATTTGGTCTAATCTTTTTTTTTTGGAAAGGGGGGGGGGGTAACGTTCAAAATTAAAAAAAAAAAACAACAACCATAAATTAAAGAAAGTATGGTTTGTTGTTAACACTGGTTATTGACCTATCAAATCAATAAATAAGTTTCAAATATTTGATTTTCCTAATGCCTTCATTCTTTATCATTCTCCTTTACAAGTAATATAGTGTAAGTAATGTACAATACATGCTAGTTTTGAAGATATTTAATAAGCCCTTACTAAAGTTTGCTGAAGAGGGCGCTGAAATACATTTTTTATGAACAAGTACTACACTGTAGTTTGGAATAAACTGTTGTTGCTCAGCACTTGACAAAAATCATAATTATCACACAAAAATAACAAGAAAACGAACAAAACTAATCTAGAAAGGGAATGTAGCATTTCGTGTATTTGAATAATACCTTGCAACGCTTACGCAAAACAAGTACTGTACACAGTTGTAAATTTAAACTTTTCTCTTTTCTCCAGGGCTTGGGGAATATAAAGACAAATACATGGATGCGAGAACAACATTGACCTACGAGGTAAACGGGAACAAGTGGAAGATTAGTTATGTGTCAAGTTTGTACCCTGACCAACCAATGGTCTATGACGTCGAGGTTGGAAAACCATTCGATGGAAAAGGCCCCGATGGATCAGATGTCAAGGTCTGCGTCATTTGTGATATAAATGTTTTATATTTAGCTGTGTATTTTATCAAGTTGTTTTAGTAGAAAGAAGCTTCTGCTAAATCAAGTTCATCGCTAAATTGCATGCATACATGTTTAGTAATAGTAACATCTAATAACGTATTAAATCAAACCTACACTAAATTGTTTATAAGTTAATTTATACCAATTAATATGTAGCACACGCTAAATATGCTTAAATCTCTGTATACAGTGTAAAAGAAGTAACATATATATTAATGAGGTTTTAAAGTTATGTTTATATTACTAATTATTGCGACTTTGATTTAGTAATGCATAAAATTGAAATTGCAATAATAGTGTTTCCTCTTAAACAATATTGTACGGTCATAAATTGCGTTTCAGACCACACTCACCGTCATCAGTGACTGCGAAACAAGAGAAGACGAGAAGACCAATTTTGAAGATGGCAAAGATCGGTCTTTTGTCATTACCAGAAAAGTTAATGGCGATGTAATGGACGTAGTAAGTACTATTTTTCAGTAAGGGTGACTGATTAAACTTACACCCGATAATTCACTAGTACTACTTTTATTTCTTTAATATGTTTTCAGGTCGTCGAAGCTGTGTCCTGTAATGCAAAAACGTCAGGCAAAATGTACAGAAAGAAGTAGTTATACGAACAGTGTAACCTGACGTCAGTCGCCATGAGTAACGTGACGTCATGACTCTGAAATTAGCCTAAAATAATGCAATCTTAAGTTATGATGACAAAAGACAAAAAAGATAGTAGCTAGTGCGTAAATATTGCATGTTTTTTTTTGGTTTAAAAAAATTGCAATTACAGTTCAAATGCTTATTGTTACTCCTATCGTACATCAAGTGAAATTATTGTTGTGCAAAGTAAATTTGTCACATGTAATGAATGTGTTGCGTTTTTCATTTCAAACATTCCACATCCCCCTTTACGATACAATTCAAAGATATTAAAAACTTACAGTCTTTGTTCAAGTGACTTTTACTGACTTATTACTATTTTTTTCAAAAATGTGTAAAGGGACAGTATTGAACAGTGTTAATAGAATCATTAGAAATCAAAATGAAGATTAAAATTATACATTTGCAATGCTGTAATCCAAAATCGTATATTTCAAAATTTCTGTTCCAAATTAAGAAGAGGGTAAAATCTAGTACAGCTAACTATGGTGGATTTAAATATCGAACACTTGAAATCATTACTATATGTGTACTTTTCCCACATCCACAAATTAAAGAGGAAATGTCAATATCGCGCCTTCAGCAAAATGTTAACAAAACTAAACGCGCAAATGACCCACTTTTGTCCCTGTTGCTATGTGTAGGGTTTTTTCCGTTTATTATCTTAGCGTGCATGGTATTTTTTTTGTCTAATGAATCTTTGTTTTAAATTTTGTGTTTACCGCCACCCGGTAAATTCAAAATTTACAACATGACAATACCATAAATAGGCTGCATGCTGAAGTAATTAATTGCATGTCAACATAGATGAGTTGCATTAGTGCTTATTTATTATTTATGTTATGTCAACATTTATAGAAGTTTATATATATATATATATATATATATATATATATATATATATATATATATCATAAACTACTTCATAAATACATAAACAAGTTTCATTTTGCAAGAAATATGTTATGCATGGTCGATGATTAAGCAGCTTTTTAATTAGCAATGCAAATTACGGTCATTGCGAAATAGCGCATCTTTACGTTTTGCTGAAAAAGGAAAATTATAGGATTATGTAATGCACCGTACGTGCTTATCTGGGCCCTGTCTGTTCCAAACTTTTGAAGAGGGCAAAATCTAGTACAGGTGCCTGAGTTGGATTTTAAAATTTTCCACACTTACTACAATCTACACCTGTATAAGTAAAATAAACGCTTCTTTCTCAGGGTTTTTTTTGTTCGTAGATTACTCAAAATGGCTACATTTAAGAGGCTATGTAGATACTGGCAGGCCAATAAACAGCCCTTTCCTGTTCTTGTTTGAACAATATGTGACAAGAAATCGTTAAAATTAGTAGTTGCATCTTATGACTTACGATCGAAATAATAAAAAAAAAATATTTTTTCATGATTTACATTGCAGTTGTCAGTTTAAACTCATAATCAGATTCAATCATGAAAACGTCCCAAAAATAAAATACAACTTTAAGTTTATAAAACATAGATAATTTATTTTGTGACCAGAGGATCACTCCGTTGTTTAAGTTGAAAAGATTAACGATTAAATGCCGTATGTAGTCCAGATTATTTAAAGTATGCAAAGACTGGGAAAGTGTGCCGGCATTCGTTGACATACGCCATTTTCGTGAAGGCCAGGGTGGTTTTTTTTAGGACTCAACACACTTTAATTATGATTAAAAAATGTTGGACCAAATACGCATTATAAGCCGTAAAAGTTTATATGGTCTTGTGGCTAGTAAGAGACTTAAAATTCCTTGTGCATCGATTGGACAAAATAATCTGAAAGGTGTAATATTTATATTAAACACACAACCCAGCGTGTCAATGTATCAACAGTCAACATGGCAACAGCATATAACACAGCGCCCTCCAGTGAGAGCGTGTGAAATCATTTTGTATTTCATAAAAGTTTGGATTTTATGGTTAAAATTTAAGAGCAAATACGTTCATTTCTGTAAATTTATACATTTGCAATTATTCCTCCTATATCAACCTATAGAAGCAAACACGTTCAATTATGTGTGAACTTTTTAATAACGTTACAGTGATTACCGCACGCGCTTATCACGCAAATATAAATAATAAACAGCAAAGGTAAAAAATTAAGTTCACCGGGATATGAACTTCGTTGGTACGTGATCAAATCTTCTGAGAAGCCTTTCGGGCTTCACAAGATTTGAATACGTGACCAAATAAATTCATATCCCGGTGAACTTTTTACATACTGTTTACTTTTGACGTCACGATGGTCATCACACGCGCTTATAGTGTTACGGTTTCATAAATAAATGAGTGTTTATGATTCTGAGCGATTCGACTTTCTCAAACGCAAATATAGGTACTAAACAGCAATCTACAAATGTTCACCGGAATATGAATTTGGTTGGTATATACGTGACCAAATGTTTTGAGAGGCCCTTTGGGCTTCATAGATTTGATCATGTGACCATTTAAGTTCAAATCCCGGCGAACTTTTAACCTTGGTGTTTTAATTGCCAAAGTCTTTTTGAAATGTTTGATTCTACCGGTAATTGCATTTTTTTTCTAATTATTTTACTGTAAAATTAAAAAAAAATTTCATGAATGCCATAATGATGAGGAAAATTTGTAAATATTTGAACAGTTCAAAATATACAATATGAAGAGAATACACCTTAATCATCGACACGAAATTGTTTTACTTTTCCTATAGCTTTGGAATCTTCGTCAACATGATCTACGATTATCTCTGTCTTGCTTCCACGACCCTCTTATCTGCCGACAAAAGATTGACAAACCAATAGTTCTTTCCCTCATCACTGCTCATATCATTTATTTACATTTCTTAGATGATAGGTAATGGACCAAGCATTTCTTGGAACTTCACTGTATGACAACAAAATTTAAAAGCACACACACACACACACCATTAGAAATATTGTAAACTATCGATAACCAAATGTGTACAAGTGTTGATACCCGTATTTATAAACAACCTTCGAATGAACTGAACAAGAATGATAAATATGGCGTCTCCAAGGCAATTTCGTTTTAACGTCATCATGCCAGTGTCTTTTTGACGTCATCATTAGTGCTGGAAGTGGACCGTAACCTCTGAAGGTCATCCAGTCTGTTGTGTCTGTAGGCGCCAGGGTGGGTTTTTCTGTAGATCCAGTACATGGTCAGGCCCGCCCCAACCACGGCAAAAAACACCCCTAGGATTACCACCCCCACAAACAAGACCAGCTGTTTCTCCTCTTCTATATCTACAGTATATTGCACAGAGCTTACAGGCTGAGATAAATAATATTGGCGATGAAGACGACGAGAATTACATTCTTATAGATATATGAAAATTCAGAAAATCGGTGTACCGCTTCAACAATCTTTATTTTTGTTTTTGGATATCTAGAGTTATAGCTCTTTGAATCGCTCTTTGAAAACTTGATTTTGCAAGGCCTATTTTTGTTTACCTTCAATGAGAGTCTGACCCCTCTTTATTAGATCGTTGCTCGGGATGCTGCTAGGCGTGGCCATTTTATTGTCCACCTGTCCAGCAAAAGAGATTAAATTATTATTAGTAAAACAAAAAAAGAAAATCGAAGAGAGAGAGAGAGAGAGAGAGAGAGAGAGAGAGAGAGAGAGAGAGAGAGAGAGAGAGAGAGAGAGAATGCATATATATATATATATGTATGCGTTTTCTGTTTGATTGATAATGCGCACACTGAACGATTCACAATGTTTCTGAGATCAAGGACTGTTGAATCTGTTATCTCTTCAGCATGGTTACCGTCACTATGTATATACAATGCACGAACTTGCATACTGTAGATAACTAGCTGGAATATTTATCTTTCGGTTTACGATGAGAGAGAGAGAGAGAGAGAGAGAGAGAGAGAGAGAGAGAGAGAGAGAGAGAGAGAGAGCGAGAGAGAGAGAGAGAGAGAGAGAGAGAGAGAGAGAGAGAGAGAATAAATGAAACCTTTTTTCATAAAAATGGCATATATAGGTCAAATTTAAGATTTGGTCCGGTAAATAGTTTGAAGTTTTTTTTATAAAACCAATATGTCGCTCATTCAGAGATGCTAATATAATGTATTGCCTTCAGGGTGTAGACCAGAATATCGGTATTCTGACCATGTAGGTAAGTTACTACACGTGCATATTATTGACCTGCTGCAAAAATCTGGGCATTCAATCACCTCTAGCATCAGCCATCTAGCTGTATGCTCAATAAGGATTTTTTATGTACTTGTGATAAAAAATTTCCAAACGAATTCGTAAAATGATCGTACAGCATACGTAAAATGCACATATTTCTGCATCTTTTGCAGGGCAAATTGAAAAAAAAGATGTGTTATGTTTCCCTATCATTGATCAATTTTGTGAAGGATTCCGAATGATAATTATTAGTTATTAATTTTACATCATACCAGGGTCTCTTTGTACATGTATTTTAGATTTGTCGATTGCTCTTTGATACAAGCACAGTATAACGGTATTTCAGTTCACGATTTTATTTCATAAATAAACACCAGCCTGAACTAGCATAAGATACATTTAACAGGTTGGGACCAATCACCCAAATTGAATATACATGTAATAGCTCGTTTGGGATCTACATTGTAATATCCCAAATGGGATATGAATTTGAAGTGCAAAAAATAGATTTTTTTTTATTTTGCTAAAAATATGGTAAATCCGCATTAGAATAGATGAAATGTAACAACTTTTGGTAAACAACTTTTTCTGTAACCGTACTATTACGGAGATTCATCCCTCAGTATATCCAACACTTCTTGGGGATCAATCTTACAAACTATAGGCATATACACAAAACATGTACTTACACTGAAATGCATGATTAAGGATCTTGCTCAGGGAATCATATCCACAAAGCACCAATAATCCACTAAACAGCTGCTAATTCGTAATCGAACAGAAATGCATGAAATTCATGCTGCGGTATGCTCGTGGAGTTTATGACCCAAATTTAGCTAAACTTGTATTTATATAAACGAGTTATATTATCGTGCTAACAACGACTGACCCCAGATCAGACATCTTAAGTATTCCTCTTATGTTATCTCTGACAGCTTTATTTACACCGGCCATGTCTGCGATGTCCTAGACACACTGTATGTGTGGCGGATCACGTACCACCCCCACCCCCGCTCTCTAATGCTGAATTACAGAATAACTGCTATTCGTCATTTCCGGACATTAGATAATAAGAGACATGTCTTTAAAAAACGCCAGTTATAAGTTTGAGGCACTTTTATACTGAATTCGCAGCATTCAAAGTTAAAAATAGCGCAATACTGGAATTATATTGATAAACAGGCAGATGAATTAATTAAGGTATAAAGAATCATTCTTTGAGTATTATGAGGTGATAATTTCGGTCGGGGCGTGATCAAATCCAATAAAGCCCGAAGGCTCATAAAGGGCTTTATTGGATTTGATCACGCCCCGACCGAAATTATCACCTCATAATATTCAAAGAATGATTCCTTATTACTTATATTAATATAATTTTCAGCAGTTGTACGATTAAATATTATAACATTAATTATATATGCAAACCCGCTTGCGCCCCCAACAATACATCTTTTGAATTTATTGGGCTGTATAGTACAAAATCGATTCGTAGTGTTATCACAGACAGAGACACTGGAAAATGTAAATATTGATATTTAGACACTACCGAAAGCTTTCGATGTTGGTTCGTATTTTTTGTAGAGGATCTATTAAATTTGTGAAATCGCTTATTAATTATGTTCGTTGGTGCATTTAAATATATCAAAAAGCAGGTGAAAGGAAATCGCATATTAAATTAGAAAATAGAAAAATTCTCCATAGAAATGAAAAAATAAAATAGGCTTTATACTAGAGCACCAAAATACCCCCTCTCGAAAAACCCCAAACATTAACAAAATATACTTTATAAATGATGCACTCACATGTTCGCAGACGATGCTCATGTCAATGTGGTCAGATATTTCTGTTATTCTTCAGTGATGATTGTTTTAAATTGAAATACAAATTATTATTTATAAGCACATGTCTAATGCTAAAATATTTTGTGGAGAAAAAATTCTAATTGACTTTCTTTTCATTGCCCTCAATGCGAGATGGAGTACATGTAGAGGATCGTTATGCAATAATTGAATCCTTTTAAAACTCCGCACACGTGCTTACTCATCACTAGTAACGTCTGGTTAAAATGAATATAAAGTGATTTGAACTGTTAAATAAGCATACAATAACACACGGAGGTAGGAATCCATGGGTTAGAAAATTTTCGTCTCGTGTACAGCACATGGTTTTTTCCTCGTCTATATGGGTTGGGCTGGGACTTTGCGTTCTACTATAATTTATGCATTTGTAATTATGAATTATAAACTAATGACTGATAAAGCGGTATGCCTAATCATGAAGAAAAGTAAAACTTTAGAAAAAATGTACTTTCAAGGAGAGTATGATCACGAGAATTTGTCCAGTGATGATCACACACAGTAACTTAAGTCTGTTTATATTTTTGAAATAAAAAAAAATCAAAGAGAAAGACCTGTGGTAAGGAAATACATCGATTGTAAGGCATTCAATCGCAACACATGTATAACTTTTAACCAAAACAATCTCAATAAAAAACTGTACTTACGTACTACTCACTGGTATTATGAATACAGCTCAAATCGTTCACTCAACGGCTACTGACTATGACGTCACTGTCAAACCGAAAGATGTTTGTTTATTTTTAAAACTAAGATTTTTTCACCTAATCCAATCACTTCTTTGTCTTTGTTGGTGACATTGACAAAAAGGTTGCGATATTTATTTACTTGCCGTTTTATTTTCACTTAAAAACTACATACATGCATAATTATGCGCATTTGTGCAGTTTTGTCTACATTAATTAAGCATCAATTTCGTAAACATACACGTGTAATTATATATGTAAAGAAAACTTTCCGATCCGCCACTGATTACGGAAATGTTCAGGATCTTACATTATTTGGACATCCTGCATCCTTTGTATACTGTGAGTAAGGTCACATTAAAATGACGAACGTTAGAAAGAGGACAAGATACCTTTAAAAATGGACAGATTTTTGTGCATAGGCTGTGTATTTATCTTTTTCATTAGTACATATTCTGCAGGTAAGACTGATTTGGTGTTAAGGTTTCATTACCATAAATGTAATTTAACTACAAGTTCGGTACTCCAAGTAATGATACCCAATACCAACTGTAGGAAACAGCTGTTTATTTACATGTTTGTGTATCAGTTGTCAATCTATTTTACGAATTCGTGTTTTTAATTGTTATTTGATATATAGAATTTAAACAAAAGAAAACAAGAAGAAAGAACATGGGGAAAATACTAATGAAAGGGTTTTTAAAAACAAGAATACATGTACAACACCAAAGTTTATTAAAAGATAAATTTTCGAATGAAATATTTGAAAACCGTATCAATTGAAAAATGAAATTTCAAATAATTTTCGGAAATATCTTTCATTGGTTACCTTGGTTGTGAAATGATTTGACACGCTACCGAAGAAATGCTGTCGAATGTTTATGCCAGGCGAGTGTAAACTGTAAAATAAAGAGCCTCGAAATTAAATAATCATAAACAGTATAGATATGGTATTGAGTTCTATTAATTTTATTTCATTTAGGAATTCTTTTTTTTTCTTTTTGGCTATCTATCGATATCAAAGTCTTTATTAATGTTCTTTCCCATTATGACACCATTTGTACGTATTGTTTTTAGATATTCTTACATTTTAGCCTTATGTACAGTAATTCTAGGAAATTAACACGTTTCAATATAGAAAACAGTAACCCTGTAAACTAAACGTCTCGGTAGGTTTGTAGTAATGAGTATTACTTAAGAATTACTTCATTAAGAAAATGACAATTTTCGGTTAATTTTCCGCCATTGATATCGATGCCTTCCATATATTTTTTTATTATGCCTCCATGTATATACTCTGTTTATTATACAGATGTTCTTACATATTAATATATCATATATATATATATATATATATATATATATATATATATATATATATATATATATATATATACACACACACCTCTGTGAATGTAAAGTCGTAATATTATGCATGTTCATCATGTATGTACCATTACATTGTTTGAGTAAATAACTGAACTTGAATTTATCGAACTGCTTGTACTCTTTTTTAGCCCAGACACCGACTGTCATTACCTCGGAGAACTTCCCCGCCAACTACCCGCCATCCTCCAACAGAGTGTACCGGTTCGACGTCCCGGACTCGGACCGAGTTTTAGTCACCTTCACCAATTTCTCAATTCAGTTCAGCTTCAACTGCGTTTTGGACGCGTTAGAAGTAAGGAAAAAAATGGAAAAATCAAAGTTATTTTTGTCTGCTGGTAATAAGACTAATAATATAATAAAAAGACAAACTCCTGCTGAATTTCTTTTTTACAAAGTTTGGAATTTCAGTTGCTAAAAATTAAAATGCAAATTAGCCACGTGCCTGAGCATCTTCGCTTGACAAGTGTCCGATTCGCATCAGACCCTAATCAGAAAAGGGAATATGAAACGGACACTTGGCTAGCGATGATGGTGTTATGTTTAATATATGTTAATTAGAATATCTTCGTCAAGTACCGTCTGAACATGCCATTTTGTTAATGTATATCAATATTTGCAAAGGTCTTGCATCTGCATATATTGAATCGATTTCTTGCCAGGTGTTCTACAGATACGAAGACAGCTATAAATTCCTGACAAAGTATTGCGGAACATGGGATCCGTTCTCGGTCGTCATTTTATCTTCAAAAGGCGCGTTCAGGATGATATCAGATTCTTCATACGAAAGTAAAGGGTTTCGTGCCGAATTTTCAGCAATCAATGAAGGTGCGATTTAATTAAAGATTAAACCCTTTTCAATAAGCCCCCAGTATTAATGCATGCTACTTAATTGTATAAACTAACGGTTTCTATACCGTCTGATATAAGCTTTTCGTTTGGTTATCACCTTTTGTTTTCAGTTTCGCACTTATTTGCTTTCTTCTTCAGATTATGACAAAACAGTTAATGATACCGAGGGCAAGGTTTCGTCGCCTCGTTACCATGGTGAATACCCCAACAACGCTGATCACTACATAACCATATTGAATCAGAGGGGCTCGCGAATCGTTCTCCAATTCCTTCTTTTCGATGTTCATTCGAGTGATTTTTTGGAGGTATCCATCTTTTTTTTCAAAGATTAGAATCAGCATCGTCAGCTAACAGGTGATTCCTTCCAGTTTGTTTCCACTGTAGTGAGCAAATACACGCGTACATGAAATATATTTACAGATACAAAATGGGATCGATCCATTTTCTCCTACTTTAGTGAAATTATCGGGCACCAAACTTCCGGACACAGTTTATGGATATGGAAAAGGCATTCGACTTCACTTCCAATCCGATCTGCAATTCACGCTGGCTGGTTACCTGGCAAAATATATAGGTATCACTAAACAACTGCATGCTTGCAAAAAAATATTTTGTTGTTGTTGTTGAAATTTGTTATGATAGAATTGACAAACTTAGTTAATTCGAATTTAGCACACTAAAAAGTTCAAAAAAGGAAACGCCAAATGACCCCACCCCCACCCCACCCACGAAAAACCCAGCTGAATTACGCAAAAACGCGACAAAGAGGGAAACTAACTTACTGAACTTACAAGCGCTACGATATTTGAAATAATTATAGTCAACAAGTATAAAAATAATATTATAAATATTTTTCAGTGGAAAAGATTAAGGAGTGTCTTGACACGGACACTGGGGCAGACTATACAGGCACGCACAGTACTTCGGTGTCTGGAGCCACGTGTATGTATTGGCGTGATGCGGGCAACAGCACCGAATTACAGCGCCTACCCGAGAACTTCTGTAGGAACCCGGATGGGCGCTATTCTCCCTGGTGTTTCACAAGTCAGGGCGTGGTAGAATCTTGTTCCATTGAAAAATGTCGTAAGTTTGAAATATTAGGTCTATGGTACACAGCATTCCTTATACATTAAACTTAATTTTTAGTTAAATTGCCTGTGAATGAACAACAGATCGAATCGGCAACGGTCAAAATACAGTTAGTTTCATGCATGTTTATGTATCATTAAAAGGTGAAACAACAGACAACGGTACTTTAAACCCGATAACACCAGGTACTGGAATAAAGACCAAATCTGGAAATTCCGGACAAATAGATGGCGTCACAGAAACAAATAAAGTTACAGAAGGCACTACATTCAAAACAAGTATGGATAGAAAATTAAGTTCGAGAGCGAATTTTTTACTAAATAATTGGTGCAAATAGGCTGATGCTGTTTCACTATACTTATACACAGACACAACTAAAGTTATAGAGCCCGCCGGAAAACCTGACGATACGCTCCATGTGAATACCGGCAATGGTGGACAGCAAGGCTCCCACAGAGACGTACTAAGTAAGAGAGAGAGAGAGAGAGAGAGAGAGAGAGAGAGAGAGAGGGAGAGAGATTCATATAATTGCTTATCGATGACGTGTTTGTTTACTAATGCGCTTCCAGACTAAATAATTGTAATTACTGAAGTAAGGAAAATTTATAGAAAATTAAAAATGTTGTTAACAAAAAACCCACAATTCACGAACAGACAGACAGTGACTCTTTACATAAAGTCTGTCAGTGAGGTTAGCAAGAGACAACGAATGCAATAACTGATGTGAATATGTCGTCGTCTGCTACCATGACTGAGGCAGGGAGGCTCAAATTATCCATCTGATCGGCTTAAAATTTTTAATATGATATTTATAGCCATAACCTGTCATTTACAGTGTAGTAAAGAAAAAAATTAAATATTTTTGCTTTAAGACATATACATATATCTTTATATACATGTAGAGTAACTGTTCTTCTTCATTAAGAGATTAGTAAAGTCTAAAAGTGGCCACGACCATTGAGCTCTCTTAATATTTCGTCTGTATTTGTTACAGTCCCTGTCACGATCGGAGGGGTTTCTTTCTTTGTGGCAGTTATGGCACTGATTGCTGTGGCCGCAAAAAGGAGACAAACGTAAGTTTATTATAACGTGCCATTACTTCTTCAGGTTGTTGAATATACTATATATTTCATTTAACATAACATTATTAATTGCGTTTGTCTTTTGCAGTTTAATCTATCAAATATTTTTCAATTCACAGAAGAAACAACCAAAACGAAAGTTATGAGCGACGCCCAAGTGGCGTACATCCTGTTGATGAAATGGCTTCCACTTCCGGTGAAGCGAGGTATGGCCGTACAAAGTACCACCCCAGCAACATCCTCGTCCCGTCTGAAGAGATCACATATACCGCCATAGACACTGTTGTTGACCAATCAGAACCGTGTACAGGAAGCATCAGTAGTTTGGACACAATGGACACGACGTTGAGAAGATTTTGCGATGGTAAACGATTGGCCATTCATTTTGACGAGGACGGTTATGGCATCGTTGATGAGGAATTAAAAGATGATTTTGACGACAATCGGTTCATTCGGAAAAGGCCACGCGACGGGGATTACGACCATCTTAGATCTTTCAAAGTCAAGTGGGAGAAAGCAGACCAGGAAGTGGAAGCTCTTTACGACAATTGCCAGGCTAAAGTGGTTCGAGAGAGTAAACTAAGCGATGTATTTGATGACACTTACGATCATACCACCACATCCATGTTGAAGAACAGTCTTAGAGAGAGTAAAGACCAGTCGGGATCTGGTTCTAACGTTTACCACGACTGTCTGTCAAAAGTACCGGAGGATTTATAAAACAGGAACAGAGTGAAGTGACTCGAATGACTGTGATATACAAAATAGTATTAATTTTATATTTCAATCAGCGAAAATTGTTTATATTTATATTTATTCTCTAATCTTTACATCTTTGATATTTATTACCTAGCCAATGAGTTGTTTATGTTAGTATTAGATATTATAATTGCTTTTTGTAAATTAATTTATAAACTTTATTTATATAAAAAATTGATTTCTAAAAAATTCCTGGTAATCTTTTTATTATTACACTTTTTAAAAACATAAATTGAAATATGCCTTAACACGGAATATTTTGCGTAGAAAAAAGATAAAGCGTGTATTTTTATACAAAGTTTGAATAACATATTTTTGCAGCAAGAAAAAAGTCTGTTCAACATAGAAATATCCTATCATTTTATGTATGTAAGGTTTTAATTTAGTCGACAACCCCCCCCCCCCCCCCCCCTTCCCCCAATAATTGAATCTTAATAAATGCTACAAATGACAAGTATAAGATGTGCTTATTGAGACATTTCTCTCTCTCATTCTCTCTCTCTCTCTCTCTCTCTCTCTCTCTCTCTCTCTCTGTTAATTAATCAGCATGAACAAACCTTCGTTGTTAACAAGAAACTATCAATGTATTTCTCGAGAATTTTAAATTGAAAAAATTCGGCAAAACCTTTTTAAACCTTTTTAGAATTCAGTTGCGATATTCAAATCAAGTCGGCATTAATACGTTCCTTTAAAAAAAAACTTTCCTTTTTGTTTAAATGAGTTGCTAACATATGACTCCTTGTTCATAGAATCTGTATACATGTATATCATACATGTAACTCAATGGCAAATTTCAGCATATTATATATCACGAGCTCTTAGCTTCAAATTGATGAAGGAGTAGTGAACTTGATGACAACTACATGTACTTGAAATCCTCTTAGAAATGTTTGCGTTTCCATGTGTATGTACAAACAAAAACACAAAAGAAAAAAACACTTTTGTTTTAATCAATTAAAATTTTTTATTGTTTAATCATATATACTCAAAACACACTTATGCGCTGCATAAATAATCCCTTTAATTTAACGCATTATATACCAGGTATTAAAATAACAAGTTGGTACATAATTCACATGAATAAGCACTACTGCTGCCGAATCTTTTCATTTTTTACAAAACGATCCGAAGCAATTTTGAAACAAATACTTCTTGAGTAATAATGTCATTGATTTATTACACGTGTAATTATGATTCACACACACTATAAAGGACTTTGACTTACATACCATATGTAAATTACATGTACTAATACAACACGACATAACGCTCGCTGCGTCACACTTGTTTATTTCCGTCTTTGTGCTGACACCTCGCACATGGATGTTAATGTTATATCACATGCATCAACTAACTGAGTCAAACGTCACAAGAAATTCGACTTTCAATTCTTAATATTTCGTTGAAAGTGGCTTCTCTCCAAAATAAATTTATGATTGTAATTTTTAAGAATCAGTTTATAATTTGTAAGCTTGAAAATATGTGTCCAATCGTCCATCGCCGGAACACCACTAGTCACATGTACTGCATGACCGCTGATTTCTGACCATTGTCATTCACTCAATTGTGTGGGTGTAAGTGTTACAATATGACACTATGATTTTTTTTTATGATTCATCTGGTCTATGTACGAGTATATCAACTAGTAAAAGAAATATGATATCATATAAAAATATTTGTAAAAAATACAAATTTAAGAAAAAAGTACAGCTAGGTTTCGAAATCTTCAAAATTCGTAGTACATTGATTTTTTTTCTGTTTTGAGTAATATGAAAGATTTGATTTTTAATTTTTCCAAAGAAAAATAAATTTAAAATAACAAAATGAATATTCAATTACTTTGTGAAAAATAGAGATTAGAAAATTCTAACAATAATTTAAATGATGTTCAATGCTTCCTAAATAAATAATGCCTTCTCAATTTCGAATTGCATGTTTTTAAGCATTTGTTATCTTTCCAAGTAATAGATGTAAATTTTGTTAAGCATCAGAAAGACACACGCTCTACAAAAAAAAGAAGCAGAAAATGAATAGAAAAAAGTACATTGAACAATCTATGTCGAACATTTCCAAGAAAAATCGAGGTCATTGCATGATGCTTACGAGTTTTTCCCCTGTCTTTTATTTGTAAAATCGTGTGTTGTGAACTACTGTTTTCAGACCTATATAAGGGACACAAACAATTAAGGATGTCAAGAACAAATCATGCAGCTCAAAACTGTGCTCGTACTTAGTATCCTCTACATACTCCCCTGCTATGGATTCCCTTGTGAGTATTGCAATTTTTTATACTTGAATTACAAGTTTTGACTTTGAAGGTTATTACTTAAAAAAAAAAAATCATTTAACGCAGAAATGCGTCCCGCGAAGGCTCCTGGGAGCAAGATATTTTCTACCGTGTACAATGTATATCTTATCGATTATTTGACTTCTTTGACATTTTCTAAACGGTTGTCAATCGTCACTTTATGTATGTACATATTAAAATAGCAAGATAGCAACATTTTGTGATGAAGAGGTTATAAACATAATCTCTACGAATTGTATCCCCTAGTTCCACTAAATACAATTATGCTTTCACAGAGTCTTTGATTATGTTTTTATTATCTGATTTACGTTTTGGAAATTTCATACAATGGATATGTTACTGAAGTTTGAATAAGTGATACTTTGAGCCTAGTTATTTAGTTGTTTTTTCAGAATGTAGACATCTTTATTTTCTTTTGACATCTGGGTGGCATGCTGACTGACGTTTTTCATACTAATTGTTAGACCATAATTAATCACCTAATTGTCTACGGACTTTTTCGTTTTTCCCGATTACGACAAAGAGCACACGGCGGGTGTGACCGGTCAGCAGAGGATGCTCACTCCTCCATGGCACCTGATCCTACCTCTTCTTTTTTTTTTTTAAAGAGGTCCATGTTTGCTCTGCTCCTGTTTTGTAATTTTCGTTTGAACTTTTGAATTTGAACACTGTTCGTTATCACTACATGCCATCTTTAAGTTAGCGTTAGCATCTTAAATCATGTATATGTGTAAATATAAAAATTTCCACTTTCAGTAATATTTAATAAAATTTCAAGGATCCTACAAGAAGCTTGATTTTTTGCTAATACGAAATGCAATGAATAATACTGTCGATAATTATGTACTATCTTCCTCAAACTGTATGCATGCAAAGATATCGCATTTGGTTTGTTCTTGACTTCCTCCAAATGTGTTCCAATCGAGTATCCGTAATTAAATTCTGTAGTTTTAAAAAAGGCATTTCAAGTGAAATCAATAATTCTTTCTGACAGATATGAAATATCCTGTCTTCTGTGAACCATATATGTGTCCCGCGGTCGAGATTCCCCCTGGGTGCGCCATGCCCAACTATGACAACAATGGGTGCCGGGCATGCGACATTGATATCTGTGGTAAGTAAAGGGCTTCCTCAAAAAATGTATGCAAAGCTAAAATATTATTTATGGTAAAATGAAAACATATACTTTTTGGGTTTCTTGATGCTTATTTATTTTTTTGATAAACACTACACTTCCTTTGATTTGTAGGCTAGAAGCAGTTATCTGTTCTAACATTTTATATTATTGTTGTTGGTTTCTTTTTTATAATTAAAGGGCCACCCGCTTGCTCTGTTCCGGGTGGATGTTCTTGGATGAAGAAGTACAACTATTTCTGAACTTTATCATTAACTCTTGCATATGTATGCCAGACTATCATAAAATAAACTGTGAAAATTGATATACTTATTAAAACGTTGGAATAAAATTCATGTTTTCAACATCTAATATAGATTTTGTTATTTAATATATTTAATATATTATATTTAATATAATAATCATAATCATAATAATAAAGAAGGGCAAATATGAATTAGGATTTAGCAAATACGACTATAACCCCAGTGACCTTTTCAATTTTTACTTCATTAGACACCTAAATGAAATACAACTAATATGAAATTGTCGGCGCTTGGATGGTTGCTCATTCATAATTAATTAGCAGAACAACAGAATATCCGCCGGTTTTAAATCGATGTGGAAGTACAAACACGTACACAACGAGTCCAAACATTATTATATACCACCTTTATGCAAAGAACTTGAAAATCACAATGGCCCGCGGAAGGGATATTCAATATAAAAATCTGGCACTAACAGTAATTCAAGAAATTAAATTCAATTTTTTAATCACCTTTGTTTTAATTTCTGCGAAAAATTCACTAATGACATGGACTATTAAAAAAAATATATGTACTACACATTTATCCGACAAAAATGTTCTTACATTTTCATGTATAATATCTGCAACATTGTTCTTGACATCATGATTTTACAGAAAAACTCAGAAAAGCGAACAGCAATTATCATTGATTAAATGAAAAAATATTATTGTCGATCAAGCTATGATTGAAACTTTCATGAATTACCTACTGTAAAGAAGCCGTTGATCAAAATGGAAATGAAAATTGGAGTTTAAATCAATAAAACTTGCTAACCGAATGATTAAATGCTACATGTATTTGTTCTGAATTGTAATTATATAGTATACCGGTAAATTATGAATAACTGATAGGGTTGCGCTCAGGGTGCTCAGTTTGACACAGAACAACACAACACTTCGTTTTTTTAACTAACTAATTACTAGGTTTTATGCGAAAAAGACGTAAAAATCTAATTTTTTTTAAATGTTTTATCATTATTTGAGTAAAAATCGTCAAATTATTTAGTTAATTCCTTCTGAAAAAATATGGTATTGGTAAAAATTCATAATGAAACAAACTCAAACCCATTGCCATATTTCCTCAAAAGGAATTGCCACTGGTTTTAAAACCAGTTATATTTTACATCATCGGTAAGGTAGTAATTCTTTTTTCTGTTTTTGCAATGATTTTAGCATTTATATGGATGTTAGTAAGACCAATGTGATTATTTAATATGCATACATGCACCATATAACTAGAATTCCTTTGTACATTGTACAAGAATTTATCTTTAGTAATTAGACTAGATAGAATTTAGAGAGTATTGGATTCTTAAACACCAACCGGGTCCCAAATTTGTTCTCATTGATTTTTCACCCAAGAGTACAAATTATGCAGATGATAGGGCATGATGCACTTAAATATTGTATAGTGTAGTATGAGAATAATTTTTTTTCATTTTAAATTATCAACTCTTTTCATGCATTTTTAATTACACAAAAAACTTTTCTCTGTCTTTTTCTTTATCAAGGAGGCTGGGTGGTCAACAAATTAGGCGGCCGATTGGCAAAACTCTTTATTTTTAATCATATGTAATGTACACATACTCTAGTATATTTGTGCAGTTTCAAGAAAATCTACCATCTGGTTCTTTTTATGGGCCATCTCAAAATACAGATACATTTACTTTAGGATTCATGAGAGTCATCTCAAAATATCAAAATGCACAAATTTTTGCCATATATATAAAGTATTACAAATGTAGATTGGTACAATAGATGCATTCGCAAATTAAGAAAACTAACCCAGAGAATAGCATAAATCTGTGTGTATAATTCCCAAGCCGTACACTTTTTACTTTTTTTTCAATGTTATTCATTATAACGTACTCCTACAAAGCTTTATTTTAACGTCACAAAAGCACAATCATTTTATCTGTATTTTGTTTATTGTGTTCAATTTCATAAATGGTATCGTAAAAAAATGCTTAAAAAGTATACATGCACTACTTTCAATAGACTGTACAACATCATGCGCAATGAATACTAGAGATAAAATTATTTTTCATCTTTAAACTATTATTTAGTAAGGAAAAAAATAATATATCAAAATTTGTATATTTTTCTATATATTTATATACAAAGCTCTTCTTTTTTAGAAGATCAATATAGTCTAAAATGACCACGACCATCAAGCCCTCCTAACGAGTGCGTCAATGAGTTACAAAGCAGCCATGTCAGAAGTTTCTATTTACCATGCATAGTGTCTGTGACAACGAATGCTTTATTTGAATACATTTCTCGAAACCTCACACTAAGAATTGCTATTGGGTGGTCGTAGACTAACGTGTACGACAATTAAATGGTAACCTGCAAGTTCAAAATCTTTCTAATACAAAATAAACTGTAAACTATGTTGGTCTTAAGAAAAGAATCTTGGGGAAAAAAAAGAGTAAAGAAACTGCACTAGTCGCTTATTAATATCATTTTATACACGTGTAGCCATTTAAGGGGCTCAAACCTATTGGAACAAGCAAGTCAATAGATTCTGAAAAAGAGGATAGGACAAAGAGAAAAATGTTAATTCATAAATTGATATTTTCAAAATAAGTTAATTAAATTATTGGTGTTGCAGCCTTTTAGTATGACGTTATACTGTCTATGCTTCTATCACAGATAAACAATTATAATGTCATCTTTGTGTACATGTATATTTGCGATGGAAGGCACATGGACATCGTATACATGTATTAGCACTATTTACAACCAGTTATCGCCCGTTCATATATGGGCGAGGACAAATGTCTCTATCACAGTGTCTACAGAACCTTCCTTGGAGAAGATAATATCTTGGAAGAGCACATCCTGGCCTGACAGGTGGACAATGATAATCCGGACACCCTTGGAAAGTTTGACCTAAAATAAAACGAAAAAGGCCGTAGACTTAAATGCTTGTATACACTGTAAATATTTTTGATTTGGTTCTATCTATGTTTTAAGATTCACACTTTTGTCATATGAAGGCGTGGGTTTATGTGAGATATCGAATTTTAGTGTAGAGAGAGGGAGTACTCAGTCTGGTATTTATATAAATTCTTTATATTCATCTTTCTTTTATAGAGTTAATATCTATTTATTGAAAGTCATATTTTGCCTAATTAAATTTAAATGGTTTCAGGTTTTTAAAAATATGTTGAACCATTTTGTTAAATAATTCCAATTTTGCATTTTTGTTGAAAATCTCAATACATGTACAATGTATCATTAAAACTCACCTTAACGTATGCGCTTCCTAAAGCAACATATTAAAATAAAACCCCAAAATAAGAAAGAAAGTATAATTATCTTTATGATGAATTACATGTGGTTATAACAGTGTCCAAATTCAAAAGTCCAAAGGAAAACTACAAAACAAGAGCAGGGCAAACATGGACCTCTTAAAAAAAATAGAGGTAGGATCAGGTGCCATGTAGGAGTAAGCATCCTCTGCCGACCGGTCTCACCCGCCGTGCGCCCAATGTTAATGAACTGTGCCCAATGAATTGATGTTAATACCATATAGTTAAATGTTTTTAACGTTTGTCAAACCTTATTTATACCGACGATGATGGTTAGAGGTTCATTGCATGTGTCAGCAAAAAGTTGATTTATCACCATCATTGTGAAAATGTACACCTGCTTGTATAAATAAGTATGTTGATTAATCTAAATTTTGATTTTTTGTAGCGTGTCAATTTAACCACTTTTTAAATAAACCTAAGATTACGTTAATATAGCTTAATTTGATTTTATTTGATTTTTTGTTTTACGTTTTGTTTAAATTGGACTTCCAAAAGTCCATGATGAATTTGTTGTAAAAGCAACTCAGTATGTTGTTATATATGATCATATATGCTTTTTACACAGTTTGTGCGACAATATAAATTGTACCCATAAACGCACGCACGCACACACATACACACATTATAAGATTAAAGTTACCAAATAAGGAAGGAGAAAAATTGTAAACATTTCATATGCGTGAACACATGACATCGTAAATATCCCTTCAATGTTTAACATGCTGAACCGCTACATACTTACTAGGACAACACACAGCAAAGTTCTTGCCAGTGGTACACACGTGACCGAAAGGGCATCCTTTTCTTCTGCTACACGTCACTGCGTCGTCATTGACTCTGTAGGGAATTCCTGTGCTGCATGGATTGTTTTCTGTAAAGAAATATGGAAAATTGGAATGTAATGGCTATGCGACTTGTCAATTTTTTTTCCAGATACTTATGACATCTTGTAAGATCTTTTTGTTCACTTGACATTTATTTACGTGTTTATGATTTAACACGAACAGTGTGTATGCCAAATTTGTGCAATCTATGTTGTATCAAAATTTCCTGACAAGTCCACGTCAGTATCCGTATTTAAGGATAATTCAAATCAGTATCACCTTTTAATTATCACCGAAGTGATTCTACATAGTAAAAGACAGATCTAATGATTGTTTTCTGACAAGTTAATGTAAAGATATGACAATTTATGACAACAAGAACTTGATCAAGTCAACATAAAAATCAGACAAGTCTATCATCTGACAATGATGGCAGGTCTATGCATCCAATATGTTTAAATAACCGTGTATACTTGTTGGACACTTATGTTGACTTGTCAGATAAAAAGTTACATAATATTTGTTGTTCTTAAAAAAAAAATCAAATGTATAAAAATTGAAGAAACTTTAACTTATTAATCTTTTATTCAATTTATTGATCTGAATTGTAATTAAACGTCATTTATAGTTGTCCATGATCAATTCATATGTAATATATTATAAAAGTTACTTGCGTCGACAGCATGGCCCCTCTCCATCGGCTGGGACATAACAAAAGAACCCTGCTGGACAGTAGGTGTCAGCTGGATCTGGAGTAAGGCCCACACATCTTCTGGTCAAATGACGCCCATAGTCGCATTTATCATACGGATTGTTTGGATCTGGATTAGCAGCTGGTAATAAAATCCATCTATTATTCATAAATTCATACTATTTTTTGATTTTGATAAACCCTTACCATGTTCAACAAGAATGAAATTGATACATTGTTGATAATTCATAAAAAAAGATATTTCATTTTTTAAACATTTAATTTATTTCGTGTTGGGGAACTTAACTTTAGACGGACGGTACTGTACGTAACTCTGAGGTTTAGATGGCATTTCTAGAGAGCTAACATTTTCTGGATGGTCACTTATGACACTTGGACAACTTGAATTAACAAAATTCATAGATTTATACTTACCCAAATATGCCGATGTCATCTTGATAAAACAAACGGAGAGGAATGTAAGTATGCCTGAACGCTTCATTGTTTAGTCTGTGTGCACTACAGCATTGTCTGAAGACGTTTCTCTTAAATACAAATTAAATACAAAAAACAACCCATGAACTTATCATTACAATAGTCAATTGGTGTACGACACGACCTTACAATAAATTTAGAAATGTTTAACAAGAACTACGATTATTTTGATTATACTTTTTTGTCTCAAAAAGGGGAAAAGCAACAACAATTCATCTTGAAAGGAAGTTGGTCATTTAACATTGTGTTATGACCCATTTAACATTGTGTTTTGATCTCTTTAAAAATCATGATGCATAAGGAACACTTCTCCTATTCTGTTGGGACATCTTTTCAACAATCTTCTTAGAAATAATCTTTTCTGTAAATTCGTTTATGTGATATGTGTACAAAGGCTTACAAAGAAAAAAACATGCATTGAGAACCTAGTACATGTACTTTGTTCCCAGAATGCGATGTTTAATGACGCGATTTAGAGATCAAAATACCAGGTTGTAACTCCGTTTCGACATTGCAAGTCGTGTATTTAATCATTCTTTTTGTATCTATCGCATAATGATGTATTTAAAGTTTATATTTAAGCTTTGTAAAATTATTAATATTTACTTTTTTAACAATCTAGCATTGTATCATCGAGTTTTATAATACAAAAATATCTATCTTTAACCAAATTTCTATTTAGTTTAAACATTTTTTAAAATGTAAATCTTAAATGTTTGCAAGGATATAAGAAATATTCCTGACAGCTTCTATCGGAAAAATGTTTATCAAATGTATCTTGTCAATAGCATAATGATGAAAGGTAGGTTCCCCGCATATGTTTTCTTGACATTCATTTCACTATCATATATCCGGAATTTCGTTTACGTTTATCGTGTTTTGCGTTTACCAGCTTCTAAATTTATAATATTTTACTCGTGTGTCTCTGAAAACTTAACAAAAATTTTAAAAGCATTGAGCAGCGCATCTGATTCAGACGTGGCGTTATTCATAATGCTGGCTTATTTTGACATTGTACTATTAGCGTTAGGAAGGAATATATTTTATTCGATCCAGGCAATAAAGTAGAATATATTTAATTGTAATTCTACGTTAAAGTGTGAGGGATATTATAACGAAAACTGCTTTTAATGGTCTATCCTCTAGTTGATTTTTTTTTTAAATTGGGGATTTTTTGATGTTTGAAATGATTAAACGATGGTTTCTTCAAATTGTACTTTTTCAGTTTATTTAAGTATTTACAATACTTAACATTGGTATTTTAAATGGTGAGCGAAAATTTAATGTTATTTGACAAGTTATAAACGAGATACAGAGATAACAATTCTTTGTTATGTAAACAAGGCTCTGTCATGTTTTCGTTTACATCAAGATTTCTTAATAGAAATTACGTTATTTTAAAACCAAATAAGAAGTGAAAACACAAAAACCCTGTTAAAATCGATTTTAAAGATACCTGCTTTAGGTCAAAGCGAAGGAAAATGAAGCTTTTACGAAACTATACAACCAGGTAAAAAACAAGGCACGATATTTTTGTTTACATATTAAAGAAATGCGAGTTCTGCATCTCACGTACAACTTGATTACTTAGTTAAAATTTTGGCTGACCATTAGAATACATCAGGTAAGTATTGTTAACATTTAAAAAATGTTACTATGTCTCTATAACCAGTGTTTCAAAATTTAAGTGTTCGTATGGTTTTTTTTTTCAATGAAATACATGTAATCCAAAAGTTAACTAATTTTCATTATGCAGAAATCTTTGCATATTTTTTCTTATTCAATGATTTTCAGATGGCATCACTTGCGAATTCAAATTCTATTTCAAACTTTTCTAAGTTATGCACTAAAACACAGAGCTATGTCGTGATTCATGATACACATTTATCAGATACATCAGTTTCAAAATTGTACGAGAAAAGCAAAAATATAAGAATAAAGTATTACAATATCAAAAAATGATTCAAAATAAAAAAAAAACAAATAAAGAAAGCATTTTTTCCCCCTAATGAATAACTTAACGTTATTAAAATTTCAAACCCAGCCCAGGACATTGTTTTGATTAAATGAAATGATGCTGTCTACAACTTGCCTATCTGATTAGCAGGGTCTGGTTGCAAAAGTTACCTTATCAAGAACCTTATTAAAAACATTCTTACTTGTTTAGCTGAAATCCGTGACAAGATACTTTAAAAACATTAAAACATGGAGGCATTTAAACAGTTGTTAATTAATTCGAGGTCATTTCTATTCATTAAATAAAATGAGATTAAAATAATGTGCTATGTATTACAGGTTCTTGGTATTTCCTGGGGAGTTTTGTCTGTTGTGCTGAATTTAGGCCAGAACGCAAAAATTGTCGAGATGAAGTGTTTACTTATACCGCTGTTAATTTCCTTTTGTTTTTTGAATTGTGTACATGCTTATGGAGGTAAGTTAATTATATTTATATAAATCACTTTTTAATTTAAAATAATCCCAATATATATGTGTCTTAAGATTGTACAAAAATACAATGACGATTAGCTTTTAAATAATTTCCTTGACTCATAAATAAAAAAAAAATATTCAGGTTGCATATTTCATCAAGCATATTTGCATCTGTGCGACAGAAGAAAACTGCAATAAGCTTCAGAAGATCATTGCCTGCCAAAGAATAGTGTTAATATCCTCGTAAGGACGTATGCAAATAATCATTTTAATCTATATAAGAAGTATATAACAATAAAATATATTTTTACAAGGTATTACAAATTTAGAAAAATTTTATTATAACAAAAAAGAATCGTTTATATGTTGCATACCTTCCAGCTGCTACCCCGGATCCCAATAACGAGTTTGATAAATGCGACTTTGGGCGCCATTTGACCAAAAGATGTGTGGGTGAGACCTTGGATCCACAGCTCAGTGTTTGTCCCACTGACTTCTTCTGTTTCACTCCCGTCGATGGAGAGGGACCTTGTTGTCGCAGTGTGTACCTTTCAATTTTAAAACATATTTGATGTATATACATTGTGTTTGATATAAATCATAAAAAAATATGCATGTTAATTAGTAATTATGTATCAATTTTTTGATGATAACTGATTTCACTTTCCCTTAGAAAAAGAACACAGTCAGTTGTGTTTAATGTACCATAAATAATTACGATTGGCGATTTTATGGTCCAGTAAATACAGTACGTTGTAGAACAGGTTATGTGTTTTGCCTCTGTAAGAAAGTGTAAGATGGACTGTTTGCAAAAAATATTTCTTAATCCTTCCTGATTCTTTTAACGTAAAATCCATTCTTTTCTTACATTAAAATTTAATGAAAAAGAGATCATACTTGTAGACCATACACGTAATACGAACTAATTTATATTCATTTCATTTAATAAAAGTACCTGTCGGTGTTTAGTTACGATTCTTCTTCATTTTGTAAAGGAGACAACCCATGCAATACGGGAGTTCCCTACAAAGTGAATGACGACGCAGTGACATGTAGTCAGAAAAAAAGATGTCCCTCCGGTCACGTGTGTACCACTGGCAAGGGCTATGCGGTGTGTTGTCCTGGTAAGTACACGTAGTCCGCTTAAAACATACAGCATTGTTAACTTTTAATTCGGTGTGAAACATTGTAATGATTGATTCATTAATTTAAGATATCAAAACTTAATCACATACATATATTGACTAACAATTTTTTTTAATTTAATTTTATAAAGATTATGCCTATTTTTGAATGAAGTTTGAAACTAACTTCATGAAGTAAATGTTTGTGCATGGAACATTCGATACCTACATTTGTGCATTTTATGTCTTTTTGGTGTTTTAAAAGCTCATCGACTCTGTCCTAGACCTAACAACTGTCCAATAATTTCACCTCCACGATGTGCCAGACCAGCTACGTTCCGTTACAAGGGCGGGCTAATATGTCCAGATTGTGACAAGAACATCTGTAAACGTTCCAAAAATCACTACAAAGAATAAAACATATGAATACCATCAATACAATATTTGAAGTTTAAAATCATCTGGTTGGTATGTACTTGTATGTAAAATGTGACCTTACGACAAATTGTCTTTGTGCACTATTTGAATAACAAAGTTTCATCTTTGTCTGATAAGCAAATATGACATTTTTTTTAAATGAAATGCATTACTTTGTATATGAGACCGAAAAAAAATTTAAATTCAATCAATCTGCTGAAGAGTCCTCAAATAAGTGAAAAATAGAGAAAAAAAGAAAAGCATGTATATTGAACAATCTGTTGTCGAACATTTCCAAGAAAAATCAAGGTGATTGCACGGTGCGTACAAGTTTCTCTCGTATTTCATTTGTGGGATCGTGTGTTATGAACTACTGTTTTTAGACCTATTGAAGGAGACCCAAACAATTTTAAAAGAATGTACAGAACAAAAAACCCATGCAACTCTGTACCGTGTTCTTCCTACGATTCTTTACATACGTCCATGTTGTGGGTTCTATTTTAAGTATTGCAATGGGTAAAATAAAGAGAAAATGAGAAATTTATAGTGATAGTCTCATAATTTCGCTCCGCATGACCTATTTACAAGACACTGACAAATAAAACAGATTTATAAAAAATGTATTACTTCCACTCGAAATTTGCACTAGAGAGAAAAAAATCTGATCTGCTTGAAATTCAGCAATTTATATTCTTTATTTATAAAAGAATTGTAATCAAATTAAGTTTTAGCGTACAATGTGCTTTAATGTGGCTTTCAAAAAAAAATAATCCAGTTTTTTTGTATGAAAGTTTTTATCTTCCGAAAATTTTGTATTCACCAATTTTCTTGTAAGATTGATGAGAATAAATGTGTTGGAGAAGTGCACTGAATGTAAATGAGGACTTGGAGCTAGTTGTTTTTCAAAAATGCTATTGATATTACTTTTAACTCTGTTTTTAGAACAAATTTCTCATCGATCTGGTAATTAAAATTCCATTCGCATGGAATTAAATTGTTATTTAACTTGATATCTAATTTATTCAAATATTTAAATTAAAACGGTAACTTCAAAATCCATATCAATCAAAATAATGATTAATGCATCTTGAATGAATATGCTTCTTCATAATGATGAATTATTAATAAACACTTTGCCTACACATACATTGTACCTGTCCCATTAATTGTCGGAATAAATTTATTTAATTTTAGAAAACGTTTAAAAACTTTCAAAAATCGTTTTATAGTATCAAACATCAATTCATTATGAAGCTGATAATACTTTCGTTCTTATTTTTGGTTTTATTTGAATGTGCTACTTTGGGAAACACACAAGGTAAGATTTACTAATGGATTGTACAAGTATTAAGATTTCCAAAATGAATGCAAACTTAAAATTTTGAAACATAAGAGTCAAGATTACAAAAGAATTGAAACAAGTACATATTATTTGAAATTAGGCAAATATATATAGCGGGTCTTACATTAAAAAAAACCCCCATGAAATTTGAAAGTAAATACGTGTCTTCCCTTTCTCTAAACCAGACTTAATGTGTTCCATAAATCAACGACTTCGTATGAAAAAAATTATGAATCTTGAAAGAAAGCTAGAACCAAACAATTAAAAAAAAACTTACACTATGTATCAGTAATTTTATAGTCTAAACTTTTTCACGCTTGGTTTTAGGTCAATCTTCCCAGGAGTGTCCGGTCTTTCGCTGTCGGCCTGTCAGACCAGGATGTGGTTTCCCAGTATATTATATCCACAATGGAAGAATCTGTAGACATTGTGATCGGGACATTTGTCGTCGTCTGAATATAAACCGTCGTTAAATGGTTGTAGAATATACTACGTAAACGATGTATGTGTACCTTCCATTGTAAATGTACATGCACTCGAAGATGATATGATGTAAATGTGATGAGACTGTTTAACAAAACACTGAGACGTAAGCGTAGCCATGGACATCGGTCTTACAACATCGGTCTTACAATAAACCCAATATACACGATGTTTCTTTTGATTCACTTCTACCTTATGTAAATGAACAGTTGGGTCGTCATCACATCCGAACCAAAATTTACTCTGTCCCTTTGAAACTTTTAAATAATATGCTTGAAAAAGTAAAGGAAGTGCAAATTTTTGATCCTTCAACACCAGAATACAGACTCAGTTCGGTGGTTATGGATATTGCTAACCATAGGCTTTTTAAACCTCCACGTGAAGAAGAAACTAATCAACAACCACGTTTGTTATCTAAACTTCAATATGCCAAAAAAAGCATTGACGCTGTAAATATTAGCAATATCCTTAATTACAAAAAGGTCCAGTCTTGTATTCCACCATATTTTAAGTTGAAGACGACTCCTTGTATTTCTTACAATTATACATGGACCTTTGCTTCCAAACTTTTTAATTACAAAAAAACTCTAGAATGCCTCGACCTCGAGCATCTGAAAAATAGTCCTCCAACATGTTCTTGTTCTTCTTCACCCTTCAACTATAGTCCTGCTGGACATGTCATTACCGGTAACGTAAATATAGTAAACAATGATGACGTTAAATCACTTATTCTTAAAGGTCCAAAATTTAGGGAACCCCGATCTTTCAACTGGCAATTCTAATTTCATACATATCATGAATTCTGTAGCGGAATAAGCCAGACGATGGGCCAAACATGAAACAGAGGACCTTGACACATTGTCAGAGTAGACTAAAACTGTTGGATGCATGTTAAATCTCGTATGAAGCGATTAAAGCGCGTATGAAGCGATTAAAGCGCATTATGAAAACCATCTATCCTTCTATATTTGATAATTTAGAAGTGAAAAAAGAACTAGATAGATTACAGTTTGTACTGGTCCCTGCTGACAAATCAGGAAACAACGTTGTCTTTGTTTGTAAGGCTCATTATATAAATTGTATATTAGAAAAACTTGGATTTAATTCCGCAAATGGAAATCCAACTTAAACCCATAGCTCTCTTTCCAAGGAAGAAATTCTTCAAAATCATATGTCAGTTCCCAACAACCAAAATCAATTTGATTTACCTTATCTTTATTGGATACCTAAACTTCATAAAAATCCTTACAAACAACGATATATAGCGGGTTCCAGTAAATGTTCTACCAAGCCTCTTTCGTTACTCCTTACCAAAATATTAACAGCAGTAAAGGAGAAACTTCAAGAGTACTGTGCAACAGTATATTCAAGAAGCGGTGTAAATCAGATGTGGTTACTTAAGAATTCCAAGGAACTTTTAGAAAACTAAAAATCCCAAAATTTTACCAAAATCAATAGCATCAAAACTTACAACTTTTCTACACTTTTTACAACTATCCCCCACGATAAATTAAAGTCCCGTCTTTTTGACATCACTGATAACTGCTTTTTTTAATAAAAATGGATCACGTAAATTTTCTTACCTTATCATCGGTCATTTGCAAAAGTATTTTGTTAAAAGCCAATCGGATTGTGCACACAAGTACTCTGAAGTTGACATTAAAAAGATGCTTGAGTTTCAGATAGACAACATCTATGTAGTTTTTGGAAATCAGGTCTTCCATCTATTGGAATTCCCATGGGTACCAATTGTGCCCCATTGTTAGCAGACCTATTTTTGTATTCATATGAAGCAGAATCTATTCAAAAACTTGTACGTGAAAAAAAAATCACTCGCTGTGTCAACATTCAGATACATCGACGACGTGTTATCAATTAACAATTGTTACTTCCATACTTACGTCGATTCGATATATCCCAGTGAACTTGAAATAAAAGATTCCACAGAGTCTGCGTCAACTGTTTCATATTTGGATATTTTACTGGAAATGGACATTGATGGTAACCTAACAACAAAACTATATGATAAACGTGATGACTTCAATTTTTCTATAGTCAACTTTCCTTACTTATGTAGCAATATACCTTCATCACCTGCATATGGTGTTTTTGTCTCTCAGTTAATTCGATACGCAAGGGCATGCTCTTCGTATGAACAGTTTCTAAGGCTAGGCAAGCTACTGACAAACAAGTTGATAAAACAGGACTATCAACAGTCTCGTTTGAAGTCATCTTTTCGTAAGTTCTATGGTCGATACAACGATCTTGTCAGCAAATACAATCTTCCACTGGGTCGCATGCTGACTGACGTTTTTCATACTAATTGTTAGACCATAATTAATCACCTAATTGTCTACGGACTTTTCCCTTTTTTCCCCCGATACGACAAAGAGCACACGGCGGGTGTGACGGGTCAGCAGAGGATGCTCACTCCTCCATGGCACCTGATCCTACCTCTATTTTTTTAGACGTCCGTTTTGTAATTTTCCTTTGGACTTTTGAATTTGAACACTGTTCGTTATCACCACAAGTCATAAATTGTTTATTGACGATACAAGCATAAAGAGTGTAAAAGTATATAAAATATGCATGATGCCACAGCATCAATAGCATAAATAAAACATTTAGTTATTAATAAACCTTTTTCTCTTGATCATAATGTTTCTCTTTTTAAGACTACATTGTACATGGATCATGTATAGATGCCCCAATAGGTAAGAGCCCCAAAAGTGACAACGTATATAAAAGCGACTCGAGCAGTTCCTTCTCCAACTCTCAAATTTGGTTAATTTAGTTGTGCCAATATCAATTCCAAGTCTAAACTTTGAAAAAATTATTGAAATGAAGAATTGGTTGTCATAATGCATGGTTATTAGAATCATCTACACAGTTTGTACTCCTGAGTGTAAAGTCAATCAGAAGCAGATTTGGAGGCGGGTTGGTGTATTAAAATCCAATACTAGTACCTTCCAACAGCCATCACTTTAAATCACGAACGATGCAATCAAATACAATTGACAAAAGAATGTTGTTTACGTTATGCATGTATGCGTATTAAACCATTGTCTTGTCCTTGCAAACGTCCATAAAAGCTGAAAGTATACAAATATTTTGAATATTCAGAAAAAGGAAAACGATTTGTTGCAAAAGAAGAAAAGATGTACAACACTATCGATATTTTGAAAGATTTGAATTGCTTTTTACGATGAAACCAATGTTTCATAGTGAATCAAATTTCTTTTGTTTTTATTTGAATAATAAATATAACTCAAAAACTTTCTTATTAAAGCCAATTGACGTCTCTTGTTTGTGTGCGGTCCAATATTCTTTACATAGTCGTTGAAAAATGTAAAAAAAAAAAAAAAAAAAAAAAAGAGTAAAAAGTAGATACATGTATATATTACAATATTGCAAAAAAGAAAAACCAAACAAACAAAACAACCCCCCCCCCCCAAAAAAAAAAAACAAAAACAAAAACAAAAAACAAAAACAATATTCGTAAATCAAGTTTTTCCCTACCTTTCCATACCGAATATTTAACGCAAAACATGATTTCGAACCCTATCGAAAACATGGTTTAAATTAAAATCATGGTCTACAAAATGTTTTGCAATAAACACAAAAGGTGCCTAATCGAAAGCCTGATTAAAAAAAACATTTTCGTTTAACTGTAATTCGAATTGAGTTAAAACGTTAATTGAGTATTCCTTTTAAGGGAATGATTTTGGTCAGTAATGGGAAAGCATTACGTGCAATAAACATGATAATTAGGATATATTGCACTGTTTTGTTGATTTCCGACATGGCAAGGGATGAATTAACTTTACTCTTAGTTGGCGAAGTGAAAAATCTTACGCATGTAAAGAAAAACGTGATTTGATTCATTATGTAACTGTATAAGTTTTTTAATCTCAAGGGAAACGCATTAGAACAATGGCTTTTAGTAATCTAAATTGTAATTAAAGATTAACATGAAGCTGGCACTGCATATAGTAAACAAATTAGGTCGAGACGCAATGCGTGTGCAAATAGTAAAATTTGCTGCATGCCTCATACGGACACAACTGTAATCGACCGAAGCCGTTCATAATAAAATATGAATTAAAAGGACATGGTCATGATTTTGGTCAAAATTTATTTTCCATTTTTATTCTTTACAGTGCTTCAGTAAGGCATTTCTAACAGTCAACCGAAATTTGTATGTCGAGTTATAACTTTCTTTTTAACATTCAAAATGTAAACAAAAATATGACCTGAGCTTTGTTTACATTACAAAAAATTGTAAGCTCTGTATTTTGCTTATGATTCTACGACTGACACTTTTATTTTAGTTGATCCTTATAAATACATTACTAAAGCATTGTAAACAATAAAAATAGAAAAATAAAATTTGATCAAAATCGTGACCATGCCCCTTAAAAGCATCCTATGGCTTGTAAACAGTTGTTAATTCATTCCATGGTCGTTTCTATTGATTAATTAAAATGAGATGACAATTACGCATTAATTGTTACACGTTATTTTGGTATTTTTGGGGGATTTTATTTCTCTGTCGGGCTGGATTTATACCAGAACGCACGAAATTGTCGATATGAAGTGTTTACTTACACCGCTGTTTATCTCCGTTTGTTTTTTGAATTGTGTACATGCCTATGGGGGTAAGTTAAATTCAAATCAGTTTTGAATCTGGTCAAACACGGATTTAGACATGATTTATTTTTTATTTTCATGTTTTTACAAAACTTTATTACTTGAGCATATTTGTTTTAACGTACGGACAAGAACACGCAAACTGGCTTGTTGTTCTTGAAGTTACGTAAAAATGATTCCAACACTGGACCTTCATAATTCAAAATCAAAACTCGTATACCGAGGTAAATATTGATGCATAATTAGTGGGTTAAACCTTCCAGCTGCTAGCCCGGATCCCAATAACGAGTTTGATAAATGCGACTTTGGGCGCCATTTGACCAAAAGATGTGTGGGTGAGACCTTGGACCCACAGCTCAGTATTTGTCCCACAGGCTTCTTCTGTTTCACTCCCGTCGATGGAGAGGGACCTTGTTGTCTCAGTATGTACTCTTTATTGCATAACAATAGGAATAATATTATAAAATATAAAAAATTTCAAGCTAAAAAAATACTGATAATGCAAGCTATGAGCTTTCTAAAAACGTGACGAGTAAGATACCTTAAGAAAGTGTACACATTTTACTGTGCTGAAATACTGATGAATGAATTTAAATTCGTGGGGGCCAATTTTCGTGGATTGTTAGTTTTTGGCCTCTTCGTGGGAATGTAATTTCATAGATGCATCAGTTTTAAGTTTCAGTAAGAAAACTCGTCTGAATCTTTCATAAGTTGTTTTCGTCGCGGATGTATATAAATTCGTGGATGAGGGCCACCATGAATTTTAATGATTCTACGGTAATTATTGGCCTGGCAAATTAACAAATTTTATTTAGTTCACATCAAGAAATTGAAAAGATTGCTATTCATATTCTACCGAAATAAGAGTAACAATCAATGATTGATTCCATATTGATTACTTTATTAACAAAATGAAATTAATTAGAGGGAAAAAACAGTTAAAATCTTTTCTCAACAATGATTAAAAAGGTACAGAAAATAAAGAAACTTGTATATAAGCTTGAAGTCCAAAAACGTCAGACAAACTAACAAACTCTAGAATTTTCACTATCGTTTTTAAAGGAGACAATCCATGCAGTACAGGAGTTCCCTATAAAAAGAATGACGACGCAGTGACGTGTAGCCAGAAAAAAAGATGTCCTTCCAGTCACGTGTGTACAACTGGCAAGGATTATGCCGTGTGTTGTCCCAGTAAGTACATGTTGCAAAGATGAAACTGGCTTGAGAAACATTGATATGATTTTGTTCATTAAAAAATCACCCAATTTCATTTACTTTTTAAAGTTCTGTAATAAAACAGGAAATGTCAGAAACAATTCCATCTGCTCTGTTATGTGTCAAAAATACATTTTTGTCTTTTTTTTAATCATATATTCATAACTTTATTAGTTTTTGGGAAGGGGGCAGTGAAAGCCCACATTCGTTTATGTGCTTTTTTGTTTTTGACAGTTCATCGACTTTGTCCTAGGCCTTTCAACTGTCCGAAAATTTCTCCATACTGCGCAGTACCTGATACTTTCCGTTACAAGGGCGGATTGATATGTCCCACGTGTGACAAGGACATCTGCAAAAGTTCCAATTAAACAAATTAAAAAGAATAAAACGTACTGTATTCATTAAATTTTTTTAAAAATGTGTGTATTACTATATTACTATATCTGTGTAAACTAATCTTAATATGCTTAACATTTTTTCTTCATTGTGTTGTGGCTAAAAATGATGTTTAACCTTTAATCGAGATGTTAAATTGGGCATGACCTTATATTCTAATACATATCAAGTTTTTTAAAGTTTGAGCGAAAATCCGCTGAAATAAAAAATCCTAAAATCAATAAACGTATGTAGGTGGTAACCAAAATGAAGAAAAAAGAGAATGTAAATTACAAAAATAGTCTATTTGCACTCAACATGTCTTCAAAGTATTAAAAATTATTAATAATAATAATGAATATTTTTGTTTGTGTAGACTTTTCTAAATTAATGTTGCTAATAAACAATGAAGCAGAATTAAAGAGCGGTGAATGATGAACAGTTTTATTAAGTTTTATTAAGTTTACATTTATTTGATATATAAATGGAAATCCATAATCCATAAATCCAAATACGAATGTAGATGCAAGGGCGTTGGCAATAATAACAAATTTAAAACAATTTATACATGCAAGGTTATCAAGTGTATAAACAAAGCCGTATGAAATATTTACAAGGCAATTTGATTCAGCCTGGTAGTCGCTCTATCTCTAACTACTGTCCTAAACAAGAAGGTACGGTCTCTGTATTCATTTGTTTTATTTTCTCCTTACGAATCATTTGGATTGTACAAGGGGTAACCGTACAAGTATCACTTAAATAGTAGCTGTCTACAGTCCTAAACATTTAAAACTAACACCATCTCTAAGGTAAAATTAAACAAGTTCAATCAACATGTGTTATGGATTTGACAGAAATCTTCATACAGATCGGTAATATCGGGACGGATCGATGTCAAATTCCGAGACAAAAAATTTACATCAAATTACAACAGAATGATGTAACATGCCTGAAATGAAAATGACCTGAGTAAATCAATATATAATTTGCATAATCAATTAATTTCTTTTGTGTACTTTATAAGTTCTTTATAAGGATCACATGGCACCTGATGCTACCTCTATTTTTTTTAGAGGTCCGTGTTTGCTCCGCTTCTGTTTTGTAATTTTTCTTTGGACTTTTGTTATCACCACATGTCATTACTTACGGTCTGTAAACCATATTTATTTGAAATTACGAAAATATGATTGCCTTTTCTATCAGTGGTGAGTTATGGACATCGTAATCGCGTAATAATTTTATTCATAATTATGACATTCATTAGCTGTTTAGATATTTTGAATTATCTATGAATTTTTGTTTGTCATGTAATCAAAACTAGAAAATCACAATTCATATGCCACCATATTAAACTATATACATGTAATCTATGTATAAACTATGATACGGACTGTAGCAATTATTGTAAGTAACTATCTTGAACAAATTCCGTTTCGCACACTTTTTTTCACACCAGATTTTCGATTATTTGCAAAACGGGAACAACCCGGTCATGTAACTAAACCATTAATCCGGTATAGTATTTTGCAGCTGCTTGTAAACCATGTAAATAAAACACAATTGTAAATTTGAAATTACGTCGTTCTTATTTCTTTTCCTTGGGATTTTTATGTGTCGGACTGAATTTTAAGACACAACGCACGACGATTGTATAGTCTTAGGAGTAGTACATGCAGACAGGAACATGAGGCATTCATTGACACCCTGTCGTCTCCTTTTGGGTTCTGTGTTGTGTATAGTAGATGAAGTATTTTGTATACATTGTAAATGCCGTTCTTTTAGTGGAAGACGAATTCCCATCCATTAAAGTCACTTCTATAACAGTCATCACATATGCATTGTATCTACATCAAAGGTACAACTGCTTCGAGTTTTCTATTTTCAGACTTGTTCAGCAGCTCATATGAAAAAGTAGGAAACAATTATATTAATGTAAAATGTCAGGTGAGATATCTACCTTTAGCAAATAAATTCCTACAGGAAAATAATTTTCCCTAGGAAAAACAATTTTCCTGTAGTATAACTAGAATTTTCTACTGGAATAAAAGAACTTCCTGTAGGAATTTAAATTTCGATAGGATCTGAAAAAAACTCCAATAGGATTTTAAAATCCGATAGGAAATCTTAATCTCCTATAGGTAAACTACCTGTCTGAATCAAATTCCTGCAGGAAAGTCATTTCTCCTATAGAAAATTTAATTCTAATAGGATTTTAGAAAATTCTATAGGATTGTCAATATTTCCTATAGGAAAGTTATTTCTCCTATAGGAATTATTGTTTTCTCTAGGATATTATTTCTTAAAGGTAAATATCTCACCTGTCAGGTGAGACACACTAAAACAAAAGTGGTTATATACTCTATAGACAACGGTCTATCATTTGGTATATATGAATGTTTACGAAACTGCATCTTAAGCGGGTGCAAAAATGTCACCTTGGCACTGACATAATTATCCGGCAACATGTTTTAAGCTCGATACATCGATCTCGATCCACTATACATTAAATAGATACAATTTAAATCTATACAAATATAACAATTTTTCAAAAATATGTTTTATGAAAGCGTTTATTATTTTATTATAATTTTTCATTCGCCCTCATATTCCAACAGCGATTTAGATAAATGCGAATTCGGGCGTCATTTGACCCAAAGATTTTTGGCAGACCGGCTAGATTTTGTCCGAGAGGGTTCTTTTGTTACAGCCCTGCCGATGGAGAAGGGATATGCTGTCTGGGTATGAACTTTTTTTTAATTGAGTATCTTTTGTTTATCAAGAATTGATCAATGATTTTAATTTCGCTATAAGAAGAAAGTCAACTATCCACAACTTTCACTCCCAATTTTTGGAAAGTTATTTTATATCAAACAATTTGTGCTTCGACTTGAAAAAAAGACAAGAATGGGCTAGGGTCTGCGTATGATATAAGGTAAAGTTTTTTTCATTAAAATATTTATATGGTTTGTTTTTAGAATTAACATTATCAAAATATCGAATTTAGCAAATATTACGTATCAAATACTCTTGAAATAAAAGTCTTACAAACCCATTTTTCCGAAAAAAAAATGTTGTGGGTGTAAGTTAATATCGGTCTGTGGCCTGATTCGAATATTTTAATTTATTTCTATGTATACAGATACCAATCCATGCAGTACAGGAGCTCCCTTCAAAGTGAATGATGACGCAGTGACGTGTAGTCAAAGGAAACGGTGTCTTTACGGTTACACGTGTGTTGACAGGAAGAACATGTTTTCTGTGTGTTGTCCTGTAGGACGTGGAAAATAGCAAACACTGGCATGTACAACGGTAACATGATTTCATTGTATCGTTTCATATTTACATTTTCCAGTGTTTTTGTATGTGGTACATGTTATACTACCAATGAAATTTGTAATGTATAGTTCAGTACATTTTATCAATGACGCAAATGACGTACTATTGGTCGTATGGGGGCGCAAGCAATTTTCGCATAATTGACGAAAAATGTCAATAATTAAATTTGATAACGTCTAGACCATTATGATCACCCACAACGCTAAAAGAATGATTTCTTATTCCTAAAATTCATTAAAAATGTAAATCTTATTAATACATTTATTTCATTTTTTATTTTTGATTGATGATTTACCTTTTTTTTTTTTATTCCAGATCAAGTTTTACATATGTCAGCTGATAAATTACAGATGTTACAATAAAGGTTCCAAAAAGACAACAGTTGATAAACCAAACGAAATGATTTAAATCAATAAAGTGTTAATGAAAATTATTTTATATCTAAAATGTCTTTAAAAAGATATAAATAAGCAAGCGTGTTTCTTGTTCGAGATATCGAAGTTCTACATTGTAATTACATTTGTGACGATTTTTGTAAAATATCCCTCGATAATTTTTTTATTTAGTTGAAGATTTCTGTCCCTTACAAGCAACTTATAGTTTTGCTACGGTTTAAAACATTATTCAATAATATTTCTGTTGTCATGCAGCATATTTTTCATATAGAAATATTTGCGCACATAGTCAGACTGTAGGCGCAATAACTCTCAAGAACTGATATATCATGCCACCTTCCCAGTCAAGGTTTCTCCGCTACTCACAAACTTTGTGAATCCCGTGACTTGGGAAGATGATATCATGCTTGTCTGATATACATGTACAGTGCATACCATATCCAGTTCTTTATCTTAGAAAAGGTTTAAGAGTCAAATCCCTTTGGCATCTTATTTCTAAATTTATTATTTATTACTTTTTGCCGGGGGGGGGGGGGGGGGGGGGAGGGGGTTAGATTTTTATAATTAGGAACAGCTAGCGATGAATTATTAATTCAGTCTGTCGCTTTCAATCAAAATCCGGCAGAATCAGCGATATAGAAACAAGAAACATATCAAAACTTAATGTCTGTAATGTAGACCGACATTTCAATGGTTTTATTAATTGATAAGTTAATTGTTAATCGTACTCTTATATTCGTTTAAAGTTGTCATTTTAGCACACAATATTTAATGTATTATTTTAAAAAATAAATTACCTTCATGTGACGCTCACAGTCTGACTAAATTCCACTCATCAACGTTATATGCAAGTATTTTAAGTTTGTAATTTGTTAGAAAAAAATAAATGAAATTTAATAAATATATACAAATACGTATTTTGCATGTTTACTAGTTAAATGATCCATACAAGGAGGGTATATTAATTGATACTGCAATTAACAGTAATCTTATATCTTAGAGTATTATGCATGGAAATGACATGTCTACAATGTAGCTCAAAATACATTTTATATCAATTTATCAAAATGAAGAGATAACACAAAATTAGCACTTATATGTAGTTCACAAGTGTATCAAGAATCGGGCCCCTGGCTGGTGAAGATGGGTAAAACCTTGATCCGCTCACCAATGATATGGCTGATAAAATGCGCATGTGCAAGTGCTTACTTCCTTTTGTAAAGATAGACTCGTTTGTCGTCACTGAAAATGCCTCCAGTGCAACCGAAAGTAAACGCTGTGCTACTGGGACCCCCTGGCTCAGGGAAAGGCACACAGGTATTTGATACAGACTATAAAGCTTTTAATTTGCAATGCAGGTTTGATAATTAATGCTGTTATGTCATGTTTAGGAAGTTACATGTGGTATATTTCGAATTTCCTCGAAATATTAGTGTCATATTGACACAAGAATACATTGACACAAGATAACGTCTCGTATCATGCAGCTTTATGATTGTTCGGATATTATTTTTGACAAATCACAAAGATATGAAAATAAACATTAAGAATACATAACTGTCATTAAAAAATTGAATCAGACTACCTGGAACAGAAGTAAATTATTATAAAATTAAATTAATTCGCAGTTAAATTCACTTTGACCTCGGCCGGAGTTTGATATTTTCTTATCATATACAAACATAAAATGCTTAAAGTACATTCCTTTACTAGTAAGTGGCTGATGCATTCTTGGGGAGTCAGGGAGGTATACAATTATGCTGGCTCTGTAAAGAATCACTTGTTCTAGGAAATTATTGATTTTTTCAATATAGTACACCAAACTCTCGTTTGACAAGAGCTATGAAAAAAGGAAAACTATGTCCTATTTTTCTATCTTTTAGCCTTGTCCTATTTATTTTCAATCTTGTTCTGTAATCAGACACATGGTGTGGTTATTTGAAAGGCAAATTCTTGGAAATTTTTTATATTAGTTTCTGATATAGCTTGGATGCTGGTCTAAAACTGAATATTGAATATATAAATTTAGCTAAATTGCTCAAACGTCATTGGGCATAGCAGATCCTTCAGCTAATGGCCATTTTTCTATAAACTAATGTTTGATTTATACCAATTTATAACAGACTTTTATTGTAATTTTTAAGCAATAATTATTTGTAATTTGGATTTTTTTTATAGGCACCAAAATTAGTAGAAGAATACAAAGTATGTCATCTGTCAACAGGTATGCTTATTCACATTTAGAACAAAACACCCCTTTTAACTGTATAAATTCAATATAAAGGCATACACAAGTCTTTTAAAATGTGCAAATAAAAAAGTTTTTCACATAATTTTATTTAAAATGATAGGTTTAACTTATCATTTTAAATTAAAAAATGTTAACTATCCAGGTCTAAAAAACAATATTTTCTATTCTTTCTGATAGCTTACAATGCTTTCTAGGTAGCATTACTATTAGATTCCTAATTAAACATTAGACATTATTCACATTAATATCTGCATAAGTGTTAGCAAATGTTCAGCACTCAGGTTTTTATATTTTCGCAATTTACCATAATACATGTACTAAAAGGAAAAATAAGTACTTGCATGAAATAAGGAATCTACAGTAACATTTTAGGACATTTCATTAAAATTTCTATCTACAGGGGACATGCTACGGGCAGTCATAGCCTCAGGGTCAGAACTGGGGAAGAGGGTCAAGGGCGTAATGGACCAAGGTCAACTGGTGAGCGATGACCTTGTCATTGAAATGATTGACAAAAATCTGGATAAACCCGAGTGTGCCAATGGATTTCTGCTGGATGGATTCCCTCGCACCATCAAACAAGCATCTGCTGTAAGAAAATGGCTTACTTTATGAATACCCTAAAATGTTTAAAATAAGACACACATATTGTTAATGTTTAACAAAGATTTGTTGGGATTATTGTTTTGGTTTTTTTTTTTTAGAAAAAAACAATATTTTCCCAGTGAAACATCTATTAGAATTTTTCTTTAAAAATGAAAACAAAGTGACCTCCCATGCTTAGATAGCATTTTATTTTGTAAACTGTTGCCCTTAGTCAGGTTTTAGGCCTCATTTTACCATTTTGACCTGATAAAAGGGTGTTCAATTGTTAAATGCTTACTGAATAGAAATTTTTCATCATTTTAGCTTGACAAACTGTTGGAGCAGAGAAAATCCAAGCTGACTGCATGTGTGGAATTCAAAATCGATGATTCTTTGTTGGTGCGGCGCATCACTGGACGTCTTATTCATCCACCTAGTGGAAGATCATATCATGTGGAGTTCAATCCACCCAAAGTTCCCATGAAAGATGATGTAAGTGTGTTAGAATCAAATATATTAGCATAAAAAGACATCTCCAACACTTGATGTGAGTATTCTTCACTGTTGGCTCTTGTTTCATAAATATTAAATACAGGAATGTTTAAAATCTTGCAAAAGGAATTTTTAATCATCTTGTCTGTTTCAATGCCTATTGAATTCATCATCCACAGCTTAAAATTTGTTATATCTTTGTAGCAAACAGGAGAAGCCCTCATTAGAAGATCAGACGACAATGAAGAAGCTTTGATGAAGCGACTGGACTCTTATCATAAACAAACCAGCCCTCTCGTGGATTACTACAGCAAGAAAGGCATCCACACTGCTGTGGATGCCAAGCAGCCACCCAACATTGTCTTTGCTGCCATTCAGGCTGCTTTCTCAGGGAAAGGGAAGGATAAACTACGATTACTTGGACAGGGATAGCTACATATAGATCGTATTTTACATTGAAATGTCATCTATTGTTTAGTTCAAGCAAACCTTCTTGACATAAATTATTTTTTCATAGACGCACTTTGATACATCTTTAAAATGGATTGAATGATGAAATTTATATGCATGATATCCCAAGGTTCTCATTTGTTGAAAAATTGTTAGAAATTGTGAATTGAATTCACTTTACTTTACCTCATAGAGCTTTACAACACATCATCTCAAACTTAGAAAAGAATGGCCATGTTACAGGAGATCTTGAATCAAGGTTGCAATTTATGTATATGTTATATCTTTTCCCAAAAATAAATTTATTTTTAACCCAGAGCATTGTGTTGATTATGTTTCCCTGTTTACAATTATAACACAAATACAGTGTATCAAGTGTGTATCTAAATAATTTATCCAGTGTACAATAGATTAGAGGAGACAAATCATATACATTGTATTTTCAATGCATTACTTGTACAATGTGATGAAATTGAATCATTGAATATTACAATCTCTGGTATTTAAGGACCCTCTCTATCAATACTGTAACTCTCTTTTCAGATTTGTCTTACAGCAATAAATGACTACCAGTATCATAAATCAATAGAATTGTCCTGATCATGATAGAGGCAATTTGTCAAATTCTGCCCACTTTGTATGATGAAGTTATGCAATGCAATTAATCTTTAATTTCTTTTGAAATTATATCAAAAGAATTTTTTAAGAGAGTACAAATAAGTGAATTTCAGAAGTAATCCTAAAACATGAAGCCTGTTACAGTATTTATTTCAGAAGTCTTATGTCTCATTAGTTTCAGCTTGCTTCATACGAAGCACAACAGGAACAGAAGTACACGGGATAAGTCCTAATTCAGTAATCACCAAGGAGATGAACTCTGGTGGGGTCACGTCGTAGACTAGATTGAGGAGGGTCAGTGAATTGTAGTCCCTCCAGTCATTCAGATATGGGGTCTTGTTGCCAATAAACACCAGATCATCCGGGTCACCTGTGTATAAATAACGAACTGCATTTTACATTTCATAGATAAAATAATATAGCATGACTCATTACACATAAAATTTCACATTTGTCAAAAGCTTGTATTTTTATACATATATTTATTCTATGAAATAGGGTGGTCAATGCATACAATTAAACTGCATGCATATACAAACCTTTATTTATCAATAGTTTGAAAACCATTTTTTCCTTCTACAAAAAGATTACAATGTTAGATTTAACAAAGTACTGACCTAATTCATTATACACAAAGGAATCGGTCTGTCCACGCTCACAGAACTTGTATGTTTCACAGCAGACAAGGACCGGAACATTGCAAGCCTTGGCTATCAGGGCAATCTGTGAGGTTCCTACTCTGGACATCACGCAGCCATTGGCCAACAAAGCATGGGCTCCCAGCATCACTTTAGTAGCCTGTCCAGAAAAAAAAGCCAATGCATGGTTCTCTTTTTGTTTTGGTACAGTTTGACAAAAGGTGGGTGTCTTAAGCATTTTGATTTTCTTCAATATTTATCTTTTAATTTTAAATTATAAAATTCCTTATTATTTCTTCCAAATGTTCTTTATAATATAAAGAGAGACATAAATGAAGTTTGCTAATGCATGCAACTCTAATTTCTTTAGAGATACAGAAGTCTTGCATGTAAATGATTGAAAAATGAATGCCTTGAGAAATTGCAGTGTAATTTAACAGTAAGGAAAGAAAAGAAGACTGATGTTTATTTTATACCACCCATTCATTGTGTAACACCCACCTCTTGCATTGCGTAGGAGGCTGCATTAATCATAAAGTAGGAGCAGGGGATACCAGCCCTCACCAGTCTCCTCAGCATCTCTTTCCCTTGAAGAAGAACCAATCAATTACACTTCATGCATGTGTATATTACTCTTACAAGGATAAATTACCACTATTTTTTGAATTCCTTTGATACCAAAAAAAATGACTTCTGTCAAATTCTGCTCCACAGGGAAGCTAAAATTGTATGTACATCATTTATGATTTAAAAATTTCTTTTGGAAAATCATGATACCAGTAATTTACCATTAAGCATGCAAATTTAACTCTCAATGCCACCCTATCCCCTATCCAAAGTTTTTTTCTCTATATCCAGTGACAATATGAATACTGAACTTCACTTTAATGCATGAATAGATTAAGCTCAACTTTGAAATATTTGCATTTCTAGTATTTTTTAGTTTGTTTAAGAGATAAGGGTATACATGTACCTTCCATTTTAGGACGAGCATCTACCACAATAACCTTGAACTTTTTCCCTTGATTCCAAGCATCGCAGAGAACTTTGCGAACAATGGATGAACTGCAATTATCAAAACAGAGGATTTTATATCTGTGTGTTATTAAGGATACCCTTACATGTTATACAGTACAAATCATTACATGTGCTACACTTTTTTACATGTGAGAAGGTAAGGTCAGAATTTTACATGTTAACTTTTATTGGTTACATGGAAAACTGTCATTTCCTTCAAAGGTTGACTGTTCCTTGTTAAACCCTAATTGGGTTATGTAAAGGTTAACTTTTACACACCAACCATAATTGGATGTTGACAGCACCAATTAGGAGTGACATATTCTTTTACAGCTTCTGGTTTTTACATGTAACTTCTTAAGTGGGTATGATAAGTTTTGTTGGATTTTGAAGGAGCATTAATATACCGGTGACATTTCTTCAAATATGAAACTTGTATATGATTTTAAAAAGAGAATCATCAATAATATGATTAATACATTAATACTTAGTGCTAATCAAGGTCAATTGATTTGGAGTCCATGACTAGAAATATATGAATTTTATATTTATTCTAGTCTATTTAATTCTTTGGAAATTTACATAGGAAATTATGAAATTGTGGTAACTAGAAATTTGAATCAGAGGTCAGTAGTATTTCTATCTTTGCTTTCATCGCAGTGAATGCTTAAAGAATATAAATATTCAATAAGTTTTTACTTATCAAGAATCAAAAAGGAGCATAAATTTCCATGTAAAATTGGATTTTTTTTTTTAATGTTTATATTTAAACAATAAAATGCTTTCTTTAGTTGTTCTTGTGAGTATGAAGAGTAGCAAACATTGCAGAGTAATCAGGTGGCTTGACCCACTAATATGTTTTTTGATAAATTTGAATTAATTTGTGACATAAGGCACATTCATTTCTATGTTAATATTGAATTACTTTTGTTGATTTTTAATTTCAAAATGAATTCTATCAAGATCAGTTTTATTCAGTCGGTTCTAAAATTTTGCAACTGAGTTTAAATTTGTAAAAAAAAAAAAAAACCTTTTTTCTTTAAAGCGGTTGATAGTCAACAAATTAACCATCATATTTTTTTTTAAATTTAAGATATTAATTGCTAAGCTAGAAATATAATTTAGTAAATAAAAAATCCAGATATTTTCCCTTTAAATTTTGAGTATTGTCCTTTATTTCAATAGTCCTAGCCTCTTAAAGATACCTTTATTAGATTGATGTGCATTTTGTGTAATTTATCTGGGTTAAGAATTATCCTCTATTAAAATGAGAGCTAATATCGCATATTCAAACTTTTTGAATAATATCTTTCATTGATATTTTTGTCAGTTGCTAGCAATTTTCTGATGTTATCTTGCAAATTAAATGTCCAAAATATCTTGAAACAATTTGATTAATTAATATAGCAACATATTAACTGATGTTTTTTCTTAATGCATCTGCCTTTCATAACTTTATGTCTGCTCATATTAGGTTATCAATATTAAAATATGTCATTTTCATATCAAACATGAATTAATTTGATCTTTTGGGTCCAAAATAACTATACTTGTCATTCAATGATCAAATGGCTTAAACTTACATACATATCATAAACATAAGGAGTTAAATATACCATATATTGCTTTACGTGGAAATCTTCTACTTTTTAACTCTGTCTCCCGCCTACTGCACTTATTAAGTAATCTTTCCATTTTCTTCAAAATATGTTCGTTGTTTGATTGATAGCAATTTTGGAAACTAATCTTGGCAACTAAACATATTTTTTTCTGAACAATGGCAATTGTTAAAGTCTCTGTACACAAATATTTTTTTTCTTCAAAAAGCTTATTCAATTGATAGTAATGCATGAAGACTCTTTCTTTGCATGTGTTGGTATTGCAAAAGTCTTTTATTTTAGTTGATATCCTAAATTACTAATTAGAAACCCTATCATCATATATAGTATAATAAAATATGTGCTTTAAAATATATCTGAAAAAGGCTAGGTGCAATGTTAATTTTTTGGCTTCTAAATCCAACTCTTTTTCACCACTGAAGGTAAATATGTATTAATATACCAAATTTAGTACATGTACTGCAGACCAGGTGCTCAATAAAGTGATTAATAATTTCAGTAATTTTCAATTTGTTATACAACACCATGTCATTATATTAGCTATAAGATACGTTTATTTCAAGTTAATTTTTAATGATAATTAAAATCAAGTTAATGATCCCTTCATTGAAACAAACATTACACTGTAATCAAACTCATTTACATGTAAAAATACTTTTACCGAGAAAAGTTGTCAAAGAGTAAAAAGAAAACAAGACAAAATAGAAATCATATGTAAATATTAACATGTATGTATAGGTCCTTGCCAAGGTGTCATTGAAAACTCCTTGCATGAAACAAGTCTTATCTTGTGTAATTTTTCAAGAACACAGTTTTGTTGGTACACCCTTTGCCATATTGATTTCTTTTTGTTCAATCAATGGGTGCTTAAGAACAGGATACATTTCACCCCCTTTCACCCCACAGATTTAGACCCCCAGTGTAGTTGACTTTCCTTAAAGTTAAAGGAAAATTATAGTTTCAGTACCCCACCCCCCACATATAATAAAATGAGGAACAGTGTGCCACTCCGGTTTGTTTACATTACTACCCCTTCGTCATTTTGGGAATAAAACATGTATCCGCTTCATTTATTCAACAGTTATATCTCTCTCTTAACAATTGTTATAAAAAAAGTGCATCATTCTTCTATAATCCAAACAAGTTTTTTCAAGACAAGCTAGGTACCTGAGCCGGAAGAAAGCATCTTTCAGTAATCTAATGTAACTATTATAGGATAAAATCCGAGGAGTAACCTGTTTTCTCGAATGTTATCCTACCATAGTGACTGAATTGACTAAGGGATAGTTATGAGTAGATTTCATGAAAAAGTTTCCATTTGCACACTTATAGGAAAATAGGAAATGACAAAATGTTCCCAACAAAACTGATTTAATGTTCGATAAATTTCCAAAGGCTTGCATCATTATACAGAGAAGGCGTTTCTTATGAAAATTTAGGGAACACAATGTCAAGGACTTGAATGCAAACATGTATATATATGTTTCCTTTATTTTAGTACATGGAAGCGCTTTATACCGATATTGTAAAATGCAGCAAGTACAAAATGTATAAACAATAAGTTCAAAATAACTTTCCTTATGGGCGATAGAAAGTAACATAATATTCCAAATCACAATCTCATTAAGTCACCCAAGTAAAGTGAGAAAAGATTACATTGTTTCTTTTATTTTTTTCATTTTAGCTAGCAAGTAAGCTTGAATGACTATATATAAAAATACATGAATTGGGTCTTCTTGTTGATATACTGTACTTATAATATAATCACATGCTACAGTATTCCTGTTATCCTTTCTTTAAGGGCACCTAGCTGCAAGTCTGTAGCTCCCGGTCTGAAAAAATTCGGATGGACGACCTGAGAGCTACAGTGCCTCCCATAGTAAAAACCTGCGATTTACGGCGCACAAAAAACGGCGCTAGTTTTGGACTGATTAACCTTATTTCCACACAAATTCTGTGAAAACAAATAGTACCATTAAATTTTTCAGGTAATTTACTACTGATATTGTCACTTTACTTGCCTCAGACTTTCTCTTAAACATGCTTACCGACCTCGAAAAATGAAGTATATTAATTTACGTCGAGATCGAGAGTAGCCATTTTCCCATATACAAACTGCACCACTTCACTTTACGGGGCTGGTGATGGTGTTTAAAAGAATATCAGAGGCAAGTAAGGTGACAATATCAGTAGTAAATATCCTGAAAAATTTAATGGTACTATTTGTTTTCACAGAATTTGTGTGGAAATAAGGTTAATCAGTCCAAAACTAGCCCCGTTTTTTGTGCGCCGTAAATCGCAGGTTTTTACTATGGGAGGCACTGTAGCTCCCAGGTCGTCCATCCGAATTTTTTCAGACCGGGAGCTACAGACCTGCAGCTATAAGGGCACCCAACTATAGACTTGCTCTCATCTTCCTGTTTTTTTTTAACGTTTTCACATTTCTTGCAAATTTTGAAAATTTTTAAGATATGAAAGAGAGCAAATATAGGAACTCAGACGTCTACTTCAGTTGCATACGAAAACAAGCATAAATTATTATTTTTTTTAAATGTGCTTGTTTCTCATTTTCAATTATATGTCAAAGTTTACGGGTAATTTTTACTTTAGTTACGATAAAAGAATTTTTGCTTCATACAATAAATCCCTAGCATTAGTTTTTATACACTTCAATGGTACTAAATATTATATTATCTACAAATATACATTTATATTGAGTTTATAACTACATGTAAATATTGTATACTATACAGTACATGCAAGCACAAAATAAAATAGTGAAATGAAACGTAATCGCATCTAGAATTTAAATAATTTTTTTTTTAATACTTGCATATTTCTTTTAAAAATAGGATAAAGTCCTGTAACATAGTTTACTTTAATTCCTTGGGGGAGGGGTAATAATATTATTTATACCTGATTAAAAGTCATCGAGTTATATACCTTTTATAGGAACTTATCCGTAAGCTTTTAGAGCATGTATTTGTAATACACAACAATCAAATATTAAAACGTTCACACATGAAGCTAAGGGTAAATAAGTCACTAAGGGGAATGATTTCTTGATATACAGCTTCTATGGCTTACTAGTAATAAATCAACTAAAAATTTAAATTTTTTTGACAAAATTCAAAATTTATCGGACATACGATCCTTGAATATAAGTCCTAAAACTGACGAGCATAAAGTTCAACTATTAAACACGAAGTTTTGAAAGTCGCTTCCAGGATTACAACTCAAAGAATCCGTTGGTACACAATTCTGTCATCTGGGTAGTAAAATATATCTTTGATCAAATGCTTGTTAGATTTTTCGGTTTTCATCATCAATGCAGCGTAAAATCTCCATTTTCTTTAGGAAGCCTTGGACCTACAATAATAAAACGGAAAATTATCAACTTTTTGTAAAAGAAGATACAGAGTAACAGCTGAGATATCATGGTGAATTTATTGTCTTTAATTGAATTGGTTCTTACGAAAGGAACATTTTTAAATATAATATCCCATATAGTGTCATACAAAATAAGATATATGAATCTATTAACATTTATTCATTAAAAGCTAATATGATATATTCTTTTGAATAGAAAAACATTATATCGAAAACAAAAAGAAAACAAACTTCTACATGTATAAACTACATAATTATTTTCATGTAAATGTTTGGTTTCATCGTAAATCCTCTCTTTAATTCACAAGCTTATTTGAATTTGAGTTGGATGGGTGGGGGTGGTGACACAATTTAAAAACAAGAGGCCTATAAAATTAAACTTTGAACCCATCTTGGGCCCCAGTAATAGTCTGGGGCCACAATTTAGAATCTACATTATTTGAGGATGCTTGCTTAGTAATCTCTCAAATTGTAGCATTGTAGTTATTGAGAATATTTTTAAAGAAAAAAAATTCTATTAACAAAAATTGTATTACTATCATGCAACAATGTAAGGTATCCGACCCACATGAGGTGATTAACACCTCATTATGGCTATACATAACTCTTAACGTAGTACAGAGCACCCGTGAAAATGATTGAAATGTTTTCACAAATGCACAAAATAATGGCTTTTAAAATAAATACTTTGTATAATCCATTTTCACAAGAAAAACAAAAACCTTAAGGGCCATAATGGCGTCGGGTTGAAGTTAATTTGAATAGTAAACACATGGAGCCCGTTTCACAAAAATTTCCTAAGATGTTTCCTAAGATAGAACTTAAGATATGCCAAAGTTATAACTTAGGAAATTCTTAAGATTTGTCATAGGTGTTTCACAAAACTTTCTTAGTGTAACGTAGTTGACAAGTACTGAAATTTTGTAAAATATTTTAATTCACATGCATACACGAGTACATAAAAATTACGTAGTAAATCCGTATATTCTTTGAAAACGGTATTTTTAGAATTTGAGAAAATGCATTGATTGTAGTATCTTTTTTTGTTTTTTGTTTTTTGGTACATGTACATAAGAAAACATCGCAATTCGCAAATAAATGCATCTCGACTGATAGAAGAAGTGAGGATAAAAAGCGACATTTTCTGAATGGAACTGCATTTCAATGGAGGATCTAGCATCATTACTAAACCACTTCCCGGTCACTCCTTCCCCTTCCCCCCACCCCCGCCAAAAAAAACACCAAAACAAAACAAATGAACAATCCCCCTCCAAGAAAACACCTAAAATTTCTCCCGTAAAAGAAAAGGAGGGATAGGACAAATCATCCAGTTATTCTGTAATTGAGTCTTATTTAGAATTTATTCCTGTTTTTTCCCCAACTAATTAAGAGATAAGTGATTCTCGGGAATGAATGATTTTATTACCATCAGTGCACTAACTATAACTATACCCACTATCGATCTGCGAGTGCGACCAAATAATCTAAAAAAAAAATGTAATAATTAAAAGTCTACACCAAAGAAATTAATTGAAGAAGTATATGTATATATCTGATAGTTCTCAAGTTTTCAGTTTAAAGTGAAAAAGGTCCTAATGATACGTGTATTCTAGTGTTTTTGTTCAATATAATGTGTATATAATTCATTTTAATATTACATAAACAGTCGCCATGTTAAGTTTCTTCCTAAGACATCGATTCACTTGTCTTAAAGTTAAGACATAACTTAGGAATTTCATAAGATAAGACTGGAATAGTGAATTGGATAAGTAATGAACTTAGGAAAAAGTTCTTTCCTAAGATATAACTTAGTCTTAAGTATGCTTTGTGAAACGGGGCCCCGAACAATGTTTTAAAAAAGTCAAAATAATCTCCACTAAACAAAAATGCATATTAATTGTTCTATTTGTGTTATTTATGGTCCTCCTTCATTGATCACACATTTAGGTACTTTAGATTTAAAAAAAATTCTTAAAACAAATTATGATTCTGTAACTCTAAGTAATGTATGTACATTAACATGAGACCAACTTTTCTTATTGTTAAGCTGGAGATTAATTTTCATAAAATTTGAGTCGGGCGGTCAATTTAACAAAACTAAAATTTAATATGGATTTTATGCAGTCAACTAAATAATAAAAATATCACAATGAAGTGTGATTTTTTTTTATTTTCGGAAATCATTCCAAATTGGTTATTGACCATTCATTTAGAAATTGGTATCAATTATACTTACATTTTAAAATCAAATATAAAGACAAATACATTAGTCGATTACTTTCTAATAAATAAAATTTATTGGTTTTAATCACATAATTAAATGAAAATTAATTACAAATTGACTCACCAAATTCCTAAAAAGTTTGGAATGAATAGATTTTTTTTTCACTATTCAAATACAATTAATTAGTATTAAAAGTATGATTGTATTTAATTCTATATATTGTATATGATAAAACTCTGTTTTTTAACATCAATTAATTTAAAATCACATGGGTCCAAATAACTGGAACCGTAAAGATCTGGGGTAGATATAAGAAAGCACCCATTCACGTAGTCCGAAATATCTGACGTTTTCTGGCCTTTTTAACGATTTTGATATTTTACTTGCCAGGAAAACGTCAGAACCGGCACATTACGATAACTGGAAATTCGCCGCCTCCAACTGGAAGCGGCATTCTAGCCCCCCCCCCCCCCCCTCCACTTTTTTTTTTTGCAAAGCTAGACCTAACCATCAGGCACATAGCATCAGGGAGGGGCCAAACCAATCCCCCCCCCTCACTTTTCCTCGCAGCAAACATAACATTTCTTAAATTAACATATAAAAAATTGAAGTATCAGGAAGCTGCCGCCCCCGCCCCCACAGTTTCGGTAGAATGTAAGGAATTGAAATAAGGAAATATTAGGAGATATATTGAAAATTGCAGTTATAGGTATACTAGGTTGGAAATTAGCCTTTGTTTTTGCTTGTCGGGATTTCTGATGATTAGTATAGCCCCCCCCCCCCCCCCCGAAATAAGAAAAGTTCACGTTAACTTTCATCTAAAAATAAGAATCCCTTCGTGCATAATTTATATATAATGTATTTTCTACATTAAATGTTAAATTAAAAAAAGATATTTACTCTTTGCGAAGTCAATGCATAACATTTAATCCGTGCATCAAACAATCATGACTGAATGAAGATGTCGGATGTATCCAAGTCGAGCGAAGTCTAAGCAGATGCTTTCCAATGATTTCCAATTAGGTGGGAAATACACCTGTATCACGCTAGTTACCTCTGAATTAATATTTCTTTGTATTGTTCTTTTTAAAAGAGGAAAGGTTTATCAGATATATATTTTTTTAAAAATGGAATAATCTTAACAACAATAGGAATTAGGATTTGTATCAAGATGAAACTCACTTGTTCTTCCTAATATACTTCAGCATTTGAACAATGCTTGTCGTGCACTCTGCCCACACTGCTTTTCCTAAATGAGCTGGGACTTGGAATTCTCTAAGCACTGCATCTATATAAATGTTCAAAACGTCATTCATTAGTAATTAATATCTACTCAGTGCAACATAGTAGTTAAAGTTTTGCTTTACAATACTGACATCCGTAATTGCAGTTTTCTTTTACACAGAATACCACAGAGATATACTTTTCTAATATGAATGTCTTTATTTAATCAAATCTAGGCACTTAGCATTGAGGGGATGGGGGTGGAGGAGAGGGGCTGTCCCCACCCCCATCCCCACTGTTTTTTTGTAGCAGACATTTTTTTCTTAAATTTACAATAAAAATTGAAAAATCATGGAGTTCCCCCTTCTAGTTTGAAGGATGTAATAAATGGATGTGAAAATAAGGAATTCAACAGTGAAATTGAGGTTGCAAAGAATACTTTGCCCCCCCCCCCCCCCCCCCCCCCCCCGGGTTATGATTATCTTGATATGGAGAATTATCCTTGTTTTGTTTTTGCTTTTAAAGATTTCAAGATTTTTTGGATGAGGCTGCCCCCCCCCCCCACTTTCAAAAACGATGCTTCCTGCCCAAAATTTATATGTCAATATACATGTAAAAGGTGTACAATATCAATTAAATGGCATTTCGAGCATCGGTATACCGGTATTACAGTGATTCTTTCAATCAAAGACAAACATAGTCTACTTTGGATAATCTTTCCAAATATTAGATTGAAGATATATCGTACTTTTGATTTTCTCCATGCGCAATGGATCCAGCTGCTCGGTTCTTTTGCTCTTTCTAAGATAGCACGCTTCCATTTCTTCTGGTTTAAAAATTTTTTTTACTAGATTTCTCGCCATCAGAGCCGGACCAGCATTTCCCAAGCAGTGGAAATTCCTGCTTTCGAGTACTTCCTCAATATCTTAAATAAAATTGATATGACTTTTTATAGATGTATCTCAATATATAAGTGAAAAAACGAAATAGTATTAACAAGAAATGTATTCTTATGAAAATAAAATTTCCTATGAACGCCAGCAAATGATTTAAAGACTTGAAAAGATGAGTTGTGCTCTTATATATATATATATATATATATATATATATATATGTGTGTGTGTGTGTGTGTGTGTGTGTGTGTGTAAGTTCAAAATTTTGAAAATAAAACTTGAGAATTAGATATTTTAAATGGATGAATCAGTCACAAAAACAAAACTTACCATTTTCTATGCTTTCTTCACGTGCTTTGCATAATTCCTGCTAAGAATTTAAAAATATATGAATGAAAGCAAATCTTACACGTACAAGTACAAATATTCGAGGAAAATTCTTAGACTGTCTTACATCAATGTCTCTATCCAATTGGGGATGTGCACCAATTTCTCCATCCAATTTCGGAGGCACATCAATTTCTCTACCCATTTCGGGATGCGGATCAATTTCTCTATCCATTTCGGAATGCACATCAATATTTCTACCCACTTCAGGATATATAGGGGAAAATAAACTTCTTCGGGCTCTTGTACCATTCTTATAGAAGAAAACTTCTTCTCCTGTCATTGGCGATGTGCGTGGGGAAATTTTAACTGTAGGTATTTGGTCATTTGCGCATCCCATTACTTTTGTGAATTGTTTGAAAACGTTATTTGCGTCAGGTGAATCATGAAATTCATATAAAGAGGAATGGGAAACAGTACTCTCTGGAACATTTTTTTTCTGGAATGAAAAACATAGTTGTGTATAAAAACGCTTTCTATAAGTCGTGGAATTAAAATCATTACGCTTTATTAAGTCTTCCGTTTGTGAATACCATAAAGTGAGAAACAATTTTTTAATTTAATTTTTAATTTTTTAATTATTATACTTTCATGTTAAATACTGAAATCTGATTGGTTTAGACACAGCTGATAATCCGTTCTATTAACCTCAGCGTTAGCAACACACTTGGCAACGGGTAACACAACGAATTGTTATATGCGTGTAAATTATGCGCATACGGTTCGCCGTAGAATTCTCTAAAATTAAGACATTAAATATAATAAAATAAATAGTGCCTGTTTGGGAGGATAACAGTTGAAATTGACAGCCCTTAAAAACCATTGTCAACCTCCGCTTCGCGTCGGTTAACAATGGTTTTCTCGGAGTGTCAATTTCAACTGTTACCCTCCCAAACAGGCACTATTTATATAGTATAACATTGTATGAAATAGGTTATTCCTTTTAATTTAACAATATGTTAAAGACACCGAGTACGCTAATATAGCTAGAGATGACAGCGTATAAACATAAGCAAAGGATAAAAACTGAAGTTTTATATACTTGATATAGATGTTTTTAGATGTTGTGTTCACTGTGATGAAATATATGAGTTTTAATACTTGTCTGTCATCAGTATTAAAGTCTAACATAATGGGGGATACATATTCCACTAACCTTTTTTGGTGAAAATAAATCATCCATGTTTCCAATTTGTTCCGGATTACACACACTTCCATTTTTTTCCCTTGGTGATTTTTTCTGAAATTGTTAAAGTTTTTATCATTTTTAAGCTGAAATCAATGCATAATAATAATTGAATGCATGCATGAAAACTAGGACAACTTAGTTTTGTGTTTTACTTATAGTAGTGTATTGTGTCAGTATGAGTTTTGTTATAAATACACAATTAAAATATCGATATATAAAGACCTTTTGAAATTCTAAAATCTACGATTAAAATGTGTGTTATGCTCGATTAAAGGCCGAACATTTTTTACCGGGTGGTAAATCTCAGGTGATGGCGGGGCTTAATTTTCAGAGGTGTGAAAGCCTCCGGGGTTTGCAGTCAACCTGCGGTCGTGAACGCTGGTGATCTCTATACACAGGAAGCAAATTAATACACAGGAAATATATAATTAGTTAAAACTGATCTTAGTTGGAATATCTTTTTCTTCTAAATGACTGTATGGAGCGATTTTATACGGAAATCAATCCAATCTAACAGTTGAACTGTTCAACATCACAGCTATCTAGGTGTTCTACATCGAGGTCTGTGTCGTCCAAATTTTCTCAAAACACACGTGTGTAAAGCACAAGTGAATGAATGCAGTAAATTATTTTTGCTTTAAAATATATCTCAGTACATTGTGTTCAGGACTTGACGACATAGATTAATGTAGATAATTTTAACAAATTATTGTATAAGAAAACCATTAGATCAGTAAGAATGTGGAATGTACATGTAAAGGCAGCCATGTTACGATGGAGTTCGTTTCCCAACTCGTGCACCAAATTCCAATTGCCTGTATTGCATGTACCATTAAATAAAGCTTTAGTGGATCATTGTTTGCTTTAAAAAGAAAATATAATATGTTTTGGAGCTGCTCATCTTTTTGTAATTTATTAGGTCACGAAAATAAAAATATAAATTGCGTAATTTCAATTGCTATCATGCGCGGATCCAGAAATATTTTCCAGGGAAGGGGGGGGGGGGAGTCCGAGGCATATTTGCGATAATTTTTCTATGTATGTTTAATAAATTTTCATTTCCGGGGGGGGGGGGGGGTCCGCACATGACTATAAATGATTAATTTTCATAATCAATTTCAATAATGTTAAAAATCTAATTTCTATATTTCCCGTTTTAAATACGCGACGGAAGATATCAAAGACAATGTCGTTAATTGCTGGTGAACAGAATTCCACGGACCTGGCCAGATCATGATCGGACGATAACTTCATTCAATCTGGGTGGTATTGTTTCAAAGTTGATTGACCAGCGGCATCATTTTGAAGTTTGTATAGGTACAGTAAAAAGGAGGTGTTTTTAAAATGTTCGGCCTTTAAGGACATGAACCACTTACATTGAAAGTTTTCAGATAAAACATTTTATTAATTAACCAACCAATGCTGTCTTTTGATGCTTAATCACAGGAACTTTGTTTCAGAGAGATTATAGAACACGATTTTAACCGGTATATCATTAATGTAACAATGTAAATCAGGCGTGCATACTCATTGTGATACTTTGCACACTAACCTTAATTTGCAGAGTGTGATAAATCTTGACGGGAGAGTTCATCTGTTTGCTCTGAAAGACATGTTTAAAAAAGAATGACATATTTAAATAGATATGTCTTTTTAGTTTAAACAATTATATTAATAATGCATATTATATATTTTCTTCTATATTGTTTTTTGGTCTGTAGAAGTTTTCTAGCACACTGATGCTTATAACTTTGTCTACCATAAATTGTCGATTGAAAAATGCATTTATGTCCAGTACAAACATTTTGAGAGCTTCGCATTTATAAAGCATTACGTGTTTCTTACCATTATCCTTACAGAATTGCTGTTTTATTGTTAATTTTTTTCTAAAGAGTTGGACAAAAATACAATGTACATTTATTTATTTATTTTTATTTCAATTTATTCCCAGAAATCATACAGAATTTGATTTCACATTAAGATTAGAAGGTCTTTGTTCCTTTTTGATGAACTCGAAACTGAATAAAGGCTAAAACAAACTCATTATTTGAACTCAGTATCTGAAACCTTAAAATCACATGGCCTGAGTCCACTGATAAAATTACCTGATGCGGTTTTACAACTACATGTACTGGTTTTGACAAAGAAGCTTTTTTTTCCACTGCTAGGTGTTGCTCGATTTTTAATTGACTTCTTTTCCCGCACTGACGTACATTGTATGTAAGCACAAGTCTCACATTACTAAAATTACGATATTAGAAGTTAAATTGGCATTACCTGATGGGGTTTTACGACTGCTTGTTTTGACATGGAAGCTTTCTTTCCACTGTTTGGAGACGCTAGAACCTTTTTCTAGAATTAAAAGTTATCAAAATAAACGAAGGAAAATATATTATTGTTATGTCGCCTAATAAGACTTAAACATTTAGTATTGATCCTGCCTATACCTGTTGAGGTGTCACGTTTCCCGATTTAACCTTAGGATTTTTCCCCCCACTACTTGTAGTTGCTGTGTTCTTTCTCTGCAAAGATTTATACAACGGAAATTACAATACTGCCATCCGTGTTATTGAGGAATCAATAAAATATTAAAGTCAGTTTTGTTTACCTGAAGAGGTGTCGTATTTCCCGTTTTCGAAGGAGGGGACGTTTTACCCTTATGAGGTGTTGTTTTCTTTTCGTCCTGCAAATTAAAAAAGAAAAAATATCACTGATTGGTTAATATTAAATAATTTAGAAATGACTGTGATAATAAAATATTTCAAGTCAAGTTCTATAAAACTCACTATTCTTTTTGTTTTTCAATATATGTTTTAAAGATTTTTAGATGCAATTTATACTCAGTCTGGTATATATTCTCTTTTCATCTATTAAATCAAAGTAATCGTTTTTCGTTTTAACCAACTAGATATACATTTTATATTTAGTTGTGTTGAATTCCATGAGAACCAATATGAATACGTGTAATTCTAAGCAAGACAAAAACGAGCTTTAACTCACATATATATATATATATATATATATATATATATATATATATATATATATATATATATACATGTAGCATTGATATACTTGTGATTAGTCCGATTTTATATAAAATTTCATGCAAACTTTTAAACGATTGTTTTGTTAAGTAAGTGTATAATTATATACATTGCATTAGTTTTCCTGGTCATTTTGGCCATATTTGAATAGGAAATTGATAATATATTAAATTGCTTACAACAAACTATATAAAAGGGCTCTCCGTTTTTTGCCCATTATTAAGATTCGCCCCACGGCGTCGGGGTTGGTATAATTGTATTAAGACTATGAAATTCGCTTTAAATAAATGAAATAAGATCTAAAAAATGCAGATGGTTGAAATTTTAACTTACTATTTACTTAGGCATGTCATATTTTGGAATTTATTTTTCAATAAATTCGACATAAACTTCCTACATTGCTTGTATTGTATATTTACATCAGAGCGGGGGTGTCACTAGAGGGCATTGATATCAATAGCCAAAGAAATCGGACCAAGCAGCAAGATTATGAACAAAATCAATGGTCATGATTTTGCTGAAAGTAAATGTGCAACTCCAGCTTGATAAGTGATATTTTACAACCATACACAAAACATAGCTTATTATCTTAACACTATTCAAGTTATTTCTGAATTAGTGAATAGAGCATGGGGGTGTTGAAATGTTATGGTAAATAATATATATCAATGTTTTAGATACCCAAATAAAATTCACTTAATACGTCATAATCAATAGTTTGCTAAACTTTGTATGTTGCTCTCAAGTAAGTTCAGGTAACACATAAAATGTGACCCAAAAAAATTAAATAAGCGACATATAAACTGAATAAAGTCTGTCTAAGCACCATTATCATACACTTAAGTTTTCTGTTAAATGCTAAGTAGTAGAGGAGAATATAATTTTTAAAGTATATTCATGTTTTGTTTTTTTCAAAAGAGCCCAAATCGACAGATCACCTTTCCATAAGGCACTAGTATTTTGATAAACATCTTACTCATTCTTAATTAGCCTTAAAAGTGTCCAGAGATGATCCTTTATAAATTTATGCTTTTTCAATACATTACTACTAGACCCCGCCATTTCACCATAGGTAATGACCCATTAGCAATTAATTTCCCGCATTTTGTAGAGGATTTCTTGTTAATCATAACCACATGCATGTGAAGACTCTTAGAACATGTATCATACTCTACAATTTGTACCAAAAATCTATAGCCGGTAGGGTAGGGAGTCATGAGTTTCAAAATTAATGTGTTCCTTCTTACTACAGATGCTACACTTCAATTTTGACAAAGGAAACCGTAAAAGATGTAGAGAACATCATTTTATTCAAATGTTAACAGAAAACAAACGTAACACACAGACCACGATGGAAGAAAATGGGTACATGTAGCAATATTAGTCACCTGAATAATTCAGTTGACTATAAAACGTTTTATTCTTCGCAAGATTTAATAAACACACATACACACACACTGATATGGAAAAGCACACTTACATTTTTATTTGAACAGGATCCTATCCAGATCACCTGAAATGAGTTGTAAAAATTTGTAGCTCTTCTGTACGATGATATAATTTTTAAATATACATATGCAGTGAAATTGATATTTTAAAATATACGTATATACATATGTGTTTTAAGTAAACGGAGTGTTTCGATTCAACTTTAGCCTATCTTTATTGATTGTCTATATAAGAAACCGAAATAAACTTGGTTGACTTTTCGAGCAGTTGAAAGTCTCTCATTGTGAGGTGCAATCAATGTTAACAACTTTGCACGGAGAAAGATAAAAAGAAACTGCCATTCATTGATTACGACTTCAAAACATACATGTACATTCTAAATTAGGTTGTTTATCATTCAGATTGTTTTATAGAGTAATAATCAGTTGAATTGTCATTATTAGAGTTATTCTTTTCTCTTTAATTATATTTCATTGCTCTCTTCATACTTTTGATAATGCCCACAAAGAGAAAACGATAACGGGATCACATTACGGCTACGGATTGTGGCTCTGTAGATTTGTTATGTGACAAGTGATTTATAGTTATTAAATTTCCAAAATGTGTCAAAACGTCTACAGTTTGCATTTGTAAAACAATTTCACGAAGTTTGAAAATACCTGGGTGGGTCTCATTTTAATAGGGCAAAGCAATAAAATTTTACACATGAAATAGCATCAAATTTGTTAAGTTTAGTTTGACTGAAGTGTCATTAATTGTTTCCGAATTCTAATTTGACAAAATCCCATGTAACCTTCTCTTATTACATTTTATGGCCATTTGCAAGGTTGCAATTTGTGTGGACTGTATTTTTAACATTTCACGTGCCAACCTATTTACATCACAGATTTAAAGAACTAATCATGAATCGCGACCTTTAATCGCTTTAAATGTAAAGGAGGAAATTGGATTTTTCCCCTAGACTGGATAAATTCATGTGTGTAATTGAGATTGGTGTCCGTATTATTAGGAAATTGTTATGTTTTTTTATGCATAGCAAATGGAAAAAATAGAGCGATTTAAATTAAAAGATTCTAAAACTCAAAAAGCTATAGAAATAACAAATCAGTATGAATATTTGGGACTGGTATTTAGATCTGATGGAAAAATGAAATGCTCAGCAGCACGAATGTCCTATAGAGTTAAAAAAAAAAAAAAAGAAGAAGTCTATTTTGCTATAAAAAGTAATTTTTCCATGTAAGGTAACTTTTTTCTGTTGTGACAATTCTAAAACTTCATAGATATATGATTACTCCATATAAATATGAATTATCCTCAAATCATTCTCCATCAGAAAAAAATATAACTTCAAATATTTAAAGACATTCTGGGTGTTCATAGAAAATTATCTGATATTGTTGTTCTGTGTAAGTTGGGACAATTCCCACTATTTTATTTGTGTTATGAAAATATGTTTAATTTTCATTCAAGATTGAAAAAAAATTAGAGTCAAAGAATGTGCATAATGACTAATGGCAAAGAAAACATTATGCTCTTCAACAGAAATCATCTTTATCTTCATTGGATGTACTACATTAAAATTGTAAATATTAATTAAAGGAGCATGATAGTAACAAAACGTGTACAATTAAAGAAAATTTCTGACTTAGATTCCGGAAAATCAACTTTTTATAGTAATGTATCAAATTTAAATGAATATAAAACCATTGAAGAAATTCTTACAAAGCATAACGAATTAGAGCTCATAAACTACATATTGAACTGGGGAGATACCTAATGTCATATATTTCTTGAGAAAAACGTATTTGTCATTCTTGTAAACTTTTTATTGAAAATTTATTTTTTAAAAACCCCAATTTGTGTGTTATTGCCCTAATTATGATCTATATTTAATGCTCAAATGTTACATGAAGAAAAACCCTATAATTAACATTATCAACCCTCCAAATATTAAAATTACTAGAAGAGTATTTAACTTTCTAAAAAGTGTTTTGATATTAGAAAACAAAAACCTTCAGCATAACTGATATGCATACTGGAATTATTTTATTTTTAAGTATGTATGGTTTATGTTTGTTAATCATTTGTTGTATTTATGACTATAAGCAAATGTATGATGATGTTGTCAATAAAAATGAATTGAAAAAGCTTAAATAATAAGCAGTATGAAATTTATTTAACATTATATTAAATTTACATTAAGATTTCCCTACAAGTATACTTGTTTGATAAACTGCGCTTTTATTTAAAACTCTGATTAGTTGTTGAACAGTGCAATTTTATATAAATCAAATAAAGTAGTGAATAACTGTTAACAATTAATACAGATGTGCCAGCTACCTCCTTTTGATATCTTAATTTTGATATAATAAACACTCAGGTTTTTGTCATTTATTTAAAAAAAAGTACTAGTATTTGCTCCAAACATTCAATACCATAAATACTTTTCATGTAGAGAAAGTTTTCTTTATTGTTATCTGTTATCAACAATGGAAATTATTTTCTCTTACAAACTACTTATTCTGCAATATATTATTGAGGTGTGTATTTACGAAACGGGCATCTGGAAGAAGCGGAAATCGTTTTTGTTCACTGTTATGTCGATATTATAGTAAACTGATTTTTTATTTATTTTTTATTCAGATTCGCTTCCACTGTGTCTTCTTAATAACGTTATCAACAAAGGTTCACGATTTGGTTGTTGTATTTAATTATGAGAACGTTAGAGAGGAGCAGAAAATGTTTGTGCTAAATTTTAAACGTTAACTTAAAAAAATGAGCCACCCGTCATTAATAGTTGAAAATTTGAATTCAGGTTACCATACAGAATACAGAATACAAATAATTTATTACTAATTCAGAGTACATGACATGTTATAATTACAAGAGAAAAACATGCCAATCGATTATGTAATAGATGTAATTCTAACAGTTTAGATGATGAAACTCATTTTTTGATTACATGTTAAAAATATGATCACCAAAGATTGGTTACTCAATATTGAAGACAAGGAAATTCTTAATCTTATGGGCAAATTTATAAATGATAACATGCTATGGTACTCCTTTTAAGTGAAATATTGTTGGAATTAACATTGTCATTTGCAATAATTGTAATACTTTAATAATTTTTATACTATTCATATAATAGCACAACTTAATAGATGATGTATGCATAAATAGGAGAAGTTGAATTGGTGTGGGAAGGGAGGATGACAGTCTTTTGAAATTCTTATTTGGGACGGTGATGAAAGTTATATTGAGATTTGACCTTAAAAACGACATTTTGAAAAGAGATACGACGAACTATATATACACCCAATCTCTTATTTGAAATAAAATTTTTAAAAATTGTGTATTTTTTCCTGTCAGCTGAAACAAAAAGAATAAAGGCCATATACATGTACATGAAGCATTGTATCATATAAATGTATAAAGTTGCAATAATTTCCGCGCTTGTGCGGGATATCATCTAGTATTAAAAAAGGTTTGTAATCCACATACATATGCGTCTTTCTGTGGATTTCTTTTGACAGAATATACGCGAAGCAGATCCGCTTTGTTGCTGCTACATTGCAAGTATATGGGACAAATTTTTACTGGAACCCCAGCGTAGCCTAGAATGCATTCCAGATCGTAGGTGCAATGAAAGGCTACGTAGCAGCTAAACTGTTGAACGTTCAGCTAGCTTCTACGTAGATATTCCAAGCCTAATTTTTTAATGCTATGCATCCAAATTAAGATGGTTACCTTAGTTACCTCTTTGTAACAAACATGAAATTTATTTTATTAGTGATTTATAGTTCATCCTATAAGTAATTATAATTTTTAACATAAATGCTTAAAATAAACAAATTATGTCGATGTAATACTGCAGTAAGTCTTCGTTGGATATTTCCAAATTCAAAGCAGAGACCTAGCATCAAGTCTAGCAATCCGTTCAATAGACCTGGATATCTACGATCTTGTGGCTAGGCTAGCTGCTAGGATCTCTACCGCAGCCCTGGTCACTGCAACATAGATCTTTCTAGGAACAGTAATACGATTTCTTTTAATAACGTTTCAAAACAGACCACCATCTTTATTTCACGAAATGTATAGAATCATGATTTTTGCATGAATCAAGAATTGCACAAATAAAATTGTCATTATTGAAAGCCATTTCTACCCATCCTTCACCGACCGTTACTGCCCATGTTTGAAATGAACTAATAAGATAAGTATATAAAGATATATCGGATTTTAAACGGAATGCAAAACCCATAGAAATGATGATGAAAGCACTAACAGTTGTCCTTTTTAAACTGATCATTACACTGAAAATAGTTTTTTTCTTTTTTTTTTTTTGAGGGGGGGGGGGGTACTTTGATATTTTTTTCAATTGAAAACCAAAACAAATACTATAGTACACACACATGCACGCTCAAGAGTATATGACTTTGGATCAGTTTTAATTTTTACTTACTTTTGCAGAATCTTTCTTTGTCTTTAAAGTTTTTTTTGAATTTGTCTGTACTATATCCTTCACACGTTTGGTGCGCTTCTTATCCCCGTCTCCTTTTTCTGTTTGTTTTTTAATTACTTTTTTGGAAGTATGAAGTATCTTCGTGGTCTCTGCTTTTGTCATTTCCCGTGCATCAATTAATTTACCTTGCCATAGTCTTCCATACCACTTGATCGTGATGTTTCCCCCTACTTCAGAACAACTTTCAACCATTTTAGTTTTCGGAACCCAGTGCTGAGTTCCATCATAAATTTCTGATTTGTTGTTCACCCATTCAACTAACACGTAAGGAATTCTTTTTTGTACTTTCGGCATGGTGGCAGTAACAAAGAGAAAAAGATTCCTCTTTTTATATAAATAACTCAATAATAAATTATCTTGTATTCATGAGGGGGCGGGTTTAGCAGCAATCAGTATCCCGTCGCCTCTCCATTTACTCTTATCACTTCCGGTATAACTGTTTTAACGTGGTTTATATACTTTTTGCACTTTTCCACAGTAACTGTTTGCCAAAATTGAATTATTCCTTGTACGAGGTCAGCTTCTCTCCTAGGTTTGACATGCTTTCTTAGATATTCTTTTAATTCGTGCCAGAGGTTTTCAATTGGATTTAAGTCCGGTGATTCTACAAAATAACATATTATTTATAAGTTTAAGAAAAATGAAGCGGTCCATGCAAATATGTATGACATTTGAATTATAAAGTATAACCCAATTTATGGACACTGGAATTACATTGAGTTTGTTAGTAATTTCTCAGTGATTGTCTTATGGTTGGTCGATCAGTAGAAATATAATTCCGACCTTATACTTAGAATCCCTCTTAGGCATTTTTAAATACTATTTAAAATGTGTTTAATTACTTTACGTTCTTGTCAATAACAGGGTTTTATTTATTTTCTGATCAAAAGGCTACCTGGGTTTTGATGATTACTTTTTTAAAACAGGTATTCATTTGACTGAGGTCTGTTTTATAACGTTTCTATTTGTGACTCATTTATCTTACCAGCTGGAGTTTTCCACCAATTTATATTGTTTTCTTCAAAAAAGCTTTTGGCAAGTCTTGAAGTATGTTTTGGGTCATTATCCTGCATAAATCGATGACCATTTCTATAGTTTTCGTGAATAAATGGAACAAGGGTATCCTTTAAAATGTCCACATAAAATGCAGCATCCATGGTTCCTTTAAAAATGCATATATTGGTTCTACCCTTTTTACTAATTCCTCCCCAAACATGTACTTTTAATGGGTGTTTAGGCTTTGGCTTCCGTTTTGCTGCAAAACCTCTCTTACGATAGCAGCGTTTTTTGTATTGTTCCATAACGACTGAAGTCTCGTCAGTCCATATCACATTCTGGAAGTTGTCGTTAAGTTCTTGTTGGGCCCACTGTAGTCTTTTTGGTTTGTTATTTTCGCGCACCATTTGACAATATCTTGTTGACTTTAGAGACCATCCTATACTTCGCCGTATTCTGTTTATAGTAGCCTTGCTAATTCTTCTGTAACCGTGATTTTCAAGTAAAAACTGAATTTCGTTTGCGGTTATTTCATCATTGATTTCCATACAGTTGTTGATAATTCGTCGAATATTTTGATTAGCTGATAGCCTGTTTGGTCGTCCATTTTTTCTATCACGAAAGAGCTTTCCACATGATAAAAATGTTTTAACTGTTCTTTGTACGTAAGATCTACTTACAATAAGATTTTCACGCAGTAACAACCTTGAGATTTTTGAATAAATTCCAAAATTCACACCTTGCACTAGAAGATTCTGGTGTAAATTTACTATTCTTCCTTTTATGTATTCTGCATTTGGTGGCATCTTCTATGAATCCTTTTCAGGTTACGCGGTATTCACTGCGTGCAGCCGCGCAGGTATTAAATTCCACGTTTTAACATTTAGAGCTTTGTATGCTTTACCAGTTCGGATCAAATATTTACATATGTGTTACATCGAAAATGGCTCCTCTTATGTCGGTTAAAGAGATAATGCTTAAAGGTCTACAGACTGAGAATAAGGAATATCTCATCAATTCCTTTTTTGTTAAGAAAGTTTCAGGAAGAGGAAGATCAGTTTTCACAAAGAAATTTTTTAAAAAAGGCGATTATGTGATCGAGTACAAAGGAATTTGCAAGGAGTATGATAAAAATGAGTTTTTGGATCTTCATGATTTATATGAAAGCAATGGTGAGCTCTCTTACTGCCTTGAGTTTGGTTTTCAAGGTAAAAAATTCTTCATTGATGCTACTCGGGAATATGAATATGGATTCGCACGTCTAATAAACCATGCAAGAAATCCTAATTTAAAGCTTTTTAAACCACTCAAGGTAAAAACGGAGGAAATGCCAAGGATAGCACTTTACGCTGCAACTGATATTCATATCGGAGACGAATTGTTTTGGGATTATTTTTCGTCCGTGAATCCCGTGAAATGCATGCTTGATGCAGAAAAAACACAGTTAGAAAAAATAAAATGGATCTATTCGCGACGAGTAAAGAGTGGTAAAATTACATGTCAAATTCCAAATAGTCGACCATCAAATAGAGGCGGAATCTGTGTCGTTTGTTTTAAAAATATAAAAAAATTATCAAACCACCTCATAAATGTTCATGCCATAAGAGATCAGAAGGAACGACTACAGATGATAAAAAATGGACGTACTCTGAAACAAAACAAAAGTACATTTGATACGCCGAAGTCCAGTAGACGTGCGTTAAATTGCCAATTGTGCTCTAGGAATTATCTTCAACTCTCAACACATTTGAAAAGAGTTCACAAAATGCCATCCAAAGCCCGAACAAATTTCGTGGAAAAGAGCAGGAAGAAAGCATTGATGAATGAATCGAATTTGAGAAAAGAGTCTGTATCTTTCAGCAAGCAATAGCCGATCAAAAATTTCAAAAGAAGAAGTCTTATTAATACATGAAATAAACAACTTGAAGGACTTTCAAATATATTTCTTTGCAAGACTTTTTATCGAAATGAGATACATACTTATTTGAGACTGAAAAATTCAGTAAGGAATGATAAGTGTTTAATATGTTTGGATTACTTCTCTGTCATCATCAAGTCTTATGAAGCTGAACTGTTTCTAGTATTTTCTTCAAACTGTTGATTTTCATTTTAGATACTTGCAAATAAATAAATGTAGCTTTACATGTAGAAATAAACTTCATTTTACCTTTTTTATCATTAACAATCTTTATTTCAAAACTTTATTATTTTTAAATTAAAATTCTTTTTCATGTTACTCCATAATTACATAATAATCCTTTAATTAAAAAGCTTTTGTCACGAAAGTTCAAGGCAACACCTATTATTTCACTTTGGATGGTGGGGTTTGATGATTCTTCCGTGTTAATCATGAGAATAACTTAATATATCGTCTACATATTAAGTTAATGGTTTGCACTAATATACGATTTAAGGGCACAAAATCGCACCTCTCACAAATGGTGTAGTTAATCAAACTTAATTTATAAACAGAGTGATTTCTATGGGTGTTACTCAGTATTGTAAGTTATACATTCTTTTAAGCAAGCAGCTCTGGGCATTACATTTGAAGAAATTTAGGTCAGTGGTCAAAAGTTACCATCTGATAACATGGTCAATGGTAACATGAAGTGGTAATCAATATACTTAATCGTTCTAAAATTTTACATGAAAATGAGTGACATGTTCTCTAATGATAATAAGTTGATTCATAACTGTAAGTCATGATGGATACGTGTACTTCAGTAAGAGTATCGATCTTGTATTTGTAGTTTGTAATGTTTCCTGTGCATGATCACTTAATTAAATGAACATGCTTTTCAAATATCGCGTTTTATATTTGAACGAGTAAGTGTATATCAGCCAAAGATTCTAAAGATATTCACTACTTTAACTGGTTGGAATATTTGTTGTTTTTCTTTTAAATAGAGTGTCATAGTGATAAAAAGGAATTTTATTAAATCTTGATAGTTGTGTATTTGAATAAGAAGGACCGTAGTGATCACATTTTGAGGGCCCGTCATCTGTATCAGGCCCTCAATACCAATTTTTTCATGGCATGTACAAAAGAAGAATTAATTTTGTAATATTGGAAGAACATTCCAGTAAATTATTTTTCATTCAAAAACAAAACACGTATGATTTCGGTCGAATTCCTGAAAATCTATGTATTGGTCAAACTTGTATTTAATGAAAAATACAACCTTTGTAAAGTACATGGAAGTTGCCAGTCTTGAAAAAAAATAGCATTACCTTTTAGTGCAAATGTAAGAAACTCTTTTGATCTGTACAATAATTAAATCGGCCAAACTATAAACAAACAACCATTTGTTAAAATGAATATTTCATTTTAACCCACTAGCACACGAGTTTGTTTTTTTTTTAAACTAACTAGCACATTAATTGTTATGACATTATTTTACTACAGATTCTAGACTTCTAAATTTGCCGAATTTGAATAATTCTCGATGAAAAGGGCAGACTTTATCTATTATTCATGTGATAAATTAATTTGTAGATACGGTAGTTTAAATTACGCATATGTACGTTGCCAGTGATTTTTATTCAGTAGAGAGTGAAGACATATTCGCTTACGATATGATCTCTGAAAATTCTATCCTTTGATATACGATAAAACGAACTGGCATTCTTTAAAAAATCAACCCTCCGATTGCTCAGATAATAAAAATAACTTCTTAATATGAAAGATAATGTTTTACAATAATATCTAATTCAATTGGACAAAAATTAGACATTTCAAAAATAATGCTGTTAATCAAGGTTAATTTACACACACGGAGTGATTTCCTTGGGTCTAACTCAGTATTGTAAGTTATACATTCTTTTAAACATGCAGTTCTGGGTAATACACTGGAAGAAATTTAGGTCAGCGGTTAAGTCTTACCTTCTGATAACATGGTCAATGGTAAATGATTGAGATGTTCTTTTACGACACTAAGTTGATTCATAACTGTTAGTCATGATGGATACTTCAGTAAGAGTATTTATGTTGTATTTGACTATTAATTGTCCAGAAAACAAAACCTGGATATCCAAGAATGCTGCGGAACTTTCACAATATAATTTAATTTACAGCAGATATCAACATGGAAAACCCAACATGCTAATTCTCCCTTCAATACCTAATATTGAGAATGTCTTTCAGATTCAGCTCTGATCAAACCCTTAGTGGAAGTGGTCAGCTCAATAATTAAATATTCTGATAATGTGGTCGATTATTGCATGAAGTTTACTGTCAATTTGTGAAGCCAAAGCCAAATTTCCAATTTGAATTCAGTTTGTTTTATAGAAGTGAGGCTTACATGTAAATCCGCGAACAAAGCTTAATCGTTTGAATAGTTCTAAGAAGTAAGAAATATTGAACGTTTAATAAACTTTTCTTATATGAAAACGATCTTTTAATAGTTTAAAATGTTTTTTGTGCATACATTATTATTTAAATGAACATTTTGAGGGCCCGTCATCTATATAGGCCCATCAATACCGATTTTTACATGGCATGAACAAAAGAAGAATTAATCTTGTTATATTGAAAGAACATTCCAGTAAGTTATTTTTCATTAAAAAACGAAACAAGTAAATTTCAGTTGGAGTTTTGAAAAATCTATGTATTAGTCAAACTTGTATTTGATGACAAATATAACGTTTGGTCATTTACATGGAAATTGCCATTTTTCACAGGTATGGCTTAAAAAAAATAGCATTACTTTTTATTGCAAATTAAAGACATCTTTTGATCTGTACTGTGAATGACACGGTTAAACTATAAACAACCATTTGTTCAAATGAATATTTCAATTTTAACCCACTAGCACACGAGTTTGTTATTTTAAAACCAACTAACACATTAATTTTTATAACATTATTTTACTACAGATTCTAGACTTCTAAATTTCCCGAATTTGAATAATGCTCGTTGAATAGGGAAACATTTTCTATTAGTCATGTGATACAATTGATTTGTAGATAAAGTAGTTTAAATTACGCATATGTACGTTGCTAGTGATTTTATTACAGTGGGGAGTGAAGACATGTTCGTTTAAGTTACGAACACTGAAGATCGTATTCATTGATATGTATAAAACACAATGACATAGTTTAAAAAATCAACCCTCTATTGTCCAGATATTAAAAATAACTTCTTAATAAGAAAGATAATGTTTTACATCAATATCTAATTCACTTGGACAAAAAATAAACATTTCAGAAATAATGTTGTTAATCAAGGTTAATTTACACACACGGAGTGATTTCCTTGAGTCTAAGTCAGTATTGTAAGCTATACATTATTTTAAACATGCAGCTCTGGGCGTTACACTGGAAGAAATTTAGGTCAGCGGTCAAGTCTCATCATCTGATAACATGGTCAATGGTAACATGAAGTGGTAATCAATATTCTTAATCATTCTCAAATTGTACATGTAAATGATTGAGATGTTCTTTTACGACACTAAGTTGATTCATAACTGTTAGTCATGATGGATACTTCAGTAAGAGTATTTATGTTGTATTTGACTATTAATTGTCCAGAAAACAAAACCTGGATATCCCAGAATGCTGCAGAACTTTCATAATATAATTTAATTTACAGCAGATATCAACATGGAAAACCCAACATGCTAATTCTCCCTTCAATACCTAATATTGAGAATGTCTTTCAGATTCAGCTCTGATCAAACCCTTAATGGAAATGGTCAGCTCTATAATTAAATATTCTGATAATGTGGTCAATTATTGCATGAAGTTTACTGTCAATTTGTGAAGCCAAAGCCAAATTTCCCATTTGAATTCAGTTTGTTTTATAGAAGTGATGCTTACATGTAAATCCGCAAATTTTGAATAGTTCTAAGAAGTAAGAAATATTGGACGTTTAATAAACTTTTTTATGCAACCGAACTTTAAATAGTTTAAAATGTTTATTGTGCATGAATTATCATTCAAATGAACAAGCTTTTCCAATATTGCATTTTATAATTGGATAAGTAAGTGTATTCCAGCCTGAGATTATTATGATATTCACTACTTTAACTGGTTTGAGTTTTTTGTTTTTGTTGGGTTTTTTTTTTGGGGGGGGGGGGGGGTTTAAATAGACATCCCTTATGATAATTTTTTTTTATTAAATCTTGATAGTGGTGAATATGAATTAGATGGACCGTGGTGATCACATTTTGAGGGCCCGTCATCTGTATAGGGCCTTCAATACCGATTTTTACATGGTATGTCCAAAAGAAGAATTAATTTTGTAATATTGAAAGAACATTCCAGTAAATTATTTTTCATTCAAAAACGAAACAAGTATGATTTCGGTAGGATTCTTGAGAAAACTCTGTATTGGTCAAACTTGTATTTAATGACAAAAATAACGTTAGATCATTTACATGGAAATTGCTATTTTTTACAGGTATGACTTGAAAAAATAGCATTACTTTTTACTGCAAATAAAAGACATCTTTTGATCTACACTGTGAATGAAACGGTCAAACATACAACCATTTGTTCAAATGAATATTTCAATTTTTACCAACTAGTACACGAGTTTGTTTTTTTTTTTCAAACCAACTAACACATTAGTTGTTATGACATTATTTTGCTACAGATTCTAGACTTCTAAATTTGCCGAATTTGAATAATCCTCGATGAATATGGAGACTTTATCTATAAGAAAACAGAACCAGGATATCCCAGAATGCTGTGGAACTTTCACAATATAATTTAATTTACAGCAGATATCAACATGGAAAACCCAACATGTTAATTCTCTCTTCAATACCTAATATTGAGAATGTCTCTCAGATTCAGCTCTGATCAAACCCTTAATGGAAATGGTCAGCTCTATAATTGAATATTCTGATAATGTGGTCAATTATTGCATGACGTTTACTGTCAATTTGTGAAGCCAAAGCCAAATTTGACATTTGAGTTCAATTTCTTTTATAGAAGTGATGCTTACATGTAAATCCGCAAAGAAAGCTTAATCGTTTGGAATAGTTCTAAGAAGCAAGAAATATTGGACGTTTAATAAACTTTTTTTATGCAACCGAACTTTAAATAGTTTAAAATGTTTATTGTGCATAAATTATCATTCAAATGAACATGCTTTTCCAATATTGCGTTTTATATTTGGATAAGTAAGTGTATACCAGCCTGAGATTATAAAGATATTCACTACTTTAACTGGTTTGAGTTTTTGGTTTTTGTTGGGTTTTTTTTTTGGGGGGGGGGGGGATTTTTTTAAATAGACATTCCTAATGATAATTTTTTTTATTAAATCTTGATAATGGTGAATTTGAATTAGAAGGACCGTGGTGATCACATTTTGAGGGCCCGTCATCTGTATAGGGCCTTCAATACCGATTTTTACATGGTATGTCCAAAAGAAGAATTAATTTTGTAATATTGAAAGAACATTCCAGTAAATTATTTTTCATTCAAAAACGAAACAAGTATGATTTCGGTAGGATTCTTGAGAAAACTCTGTATTGGTCAAACTTGTATTTAATGACAAAAATAACGTTAGATCATTTACATGGAAACCGCAATTTTTTACAGGTATGACTTGAAAAAATAGCATTACTTTTTAGTGGAAGTAAAAGACATCTTTTGATCTGTACTGTGAATGAAACGGTCAAACATACAACCATTTGTTCAAATGAATATTTCAATTTTACCAACTAGTACACGAGTTTGTTTTTTTTTAACCAACTAACACATTAGTTGTTATGACATTATTTTACTACAGATTCTAGACTTCTAAATTCGCCGAATTTGAATAATCCTCGATGAATAGGGAGACTTTATCTATAAGTCATGTGATACAATTGATTTGTAGAAACGGTAGTTCAAATTACCCATATGTACGTTGCCAGTGATTTTATTACAGTGGAGAGTGAAGACATGTTCGTTTAAGTTACGAACACTGAAGATCGTATCCATTGATAGATATAAAGCACAATGACATAGTTTAAAAATCAATCCTCCAATTGCCCAGATATTAAAGATAACTTCTTAATAAGAAATATAATGTTTTACATCAATATCTAATTCAATTGGACAAGAATTAGACATTTCAGAAATAATGCTGTTAATCAAGGTTAATTTACACACAAGGAGTGATTTCCTTGGGTCTAACTCAGAATTGTAAGTTATACATTATTTTAAACATGCAGCTCTGGGCGTTACACGGGAAGAAATTTAGGTCAGCGGTCAAGTCTTACCATCTGATAACATGGTCAATGGTAACATGAAGTGGTATTCAATATACTCAATCGTTCTAAAATTTTGCATGTAAATGAATGAGATGTTCTATTACGACACTAAGTTGATTCATAACTGTTAGTCATGATGGATACTTCAGTAAGAGTATTTATGTTGTATTTGACTATTAATTGTCCAGAAAACAAAACCTGGATATCCCAAAATGCTGCGGAACTTTCACAATATAATTTAATTTACAGCAGATATCAACATGGAAAACCCAACATGCTAATTCTCCCTTCAATACCTAATATTGAGAATGTCTTTCAGATTCAGCTCTGATCAAACCCTTAATGGAAATGGTCAGCTCTATAATTAAATATTCTGATAATGTGGTCAATTATTGCATGAAGTTTACTGTCAATTTGTGAAGCCAAAGCCAAATTTCCCATTTGAATTCAGTTTGTTTTATAGAAGTGATGCTTACATGTAAATCCGCAAATTTTGAATAGTTCTAAGAAGTAAGAAATATTGGACGTTTAATAAACTTTTTTATGCAACCGAACTTTAAATAATTTATAATGTTTATTGTGCATGAATTATCATTCAAATGAACATGCTTTTCCAATATTGCATTTTATATTTGGATAAGTAAGTGTATTCCAGCCTGAGATTATTATGATATTCACTACTTTAACTGGTTTGAGTTTTTGGTTTTTGGTTTCTTTTTTTTGGGGGGGGGGGGGGTTAAATAGACATCCCTCATGATAATTTTTTTTATTAAATCTTGATAGTGGTGAATTTGAATTTGAAGGACCGTGGTGATCACATTTTGAGGGCCCGTCATCTGTATAGGGCCTTCAATACCGATTTTTACATGGTATGTTCAAAAGAAGAATTAATTTTGTAATATTGAAAGAACATTCCAGTAAATTATTTTTCATTCAAAAACGAAACAAGTATGATTTCGGTAGGATTCTTGAGAAAACTCTGTATTGGTCAAACTTGTATTTAATCACAAAAATAACGTTGATCATTTACATGGAAATTGCTATTTTTTACAGGTATGACTTGAAAAAAATAGCATTACTTTTTACTGCAAATAAAAGACATCTTTTGATCTACACTGTGAATGAAACGGTCAAACATACAACCATTTGTTCAAATGAATATTTCAATTTTTACCAACTAGCACACGAGTTTGTTATTTATAACCAACTAACACATTAGTTTTTATGACATTATTTTACTACAGATTCTAGACTTCTAAATTTGCCGAATTTGAATAATCCTCGATGAATAGGGAGACTTTATCTATAAGTCATGTGATACAATTGATTTGTAGAAACGGTAGTTTAAATTGCCCATATGTACGTTGCCAGTGATTTTATTATAGTGGAGAGTGAAGACATGTTCGTTTAAGTTACGAACACTGAAGATCGTATTCATTGATATGTATAAAACACAATGACATAGTTTAAAAAATCAACCCTCTATTGTCCAGATATTAAAAATAACTTCTTAATAAGAAAGATAATGTTTTACATCAATATCTAATTCAATTGGACAAGAATTAGACATTTCAGAAATAATGTTGTTAATCAAGGTTAATTTACACACAGGTGGTGATTTCCTTGGGTCTAACTCAGTATTGTAAGTTATACATTATTTTAAACATGCAGCTCTGGGCGTTACACGGGAAGAAATTTAGGTCAGCGGTCAAGTCTTACCATCTGATAACATGGTCATTGGTAACATGAAGTGGTATTCAATATACTCAATCGTTTTAAAATTTTACATGTAAATGAATGAGATGTTCTTTTACGACACTAAGTTGATTCATAACTGTTAGTCATGATGGATACTTCAGTAAGAGTATTTATGTTGTATTTGACTATTAATTGTCCAGAAAACAAAACCTGGATATCCCAGAATGCTGCGGAACTTTCATAATATAATTTAATTTACAGCAGATATCAACATGGAAAACCCAACATGCTAATTCTCCCTTCAATACCTAATATTGAGAATGTCTTTCAGATTCAGCTCTGATCAAACCCTTAATGGAAATGGTCAGCTCTATAATTAAATATTCTGATAATGTGGTCAATTATTGCATGAAGTTTACTGTCAATTTGTGAAGCCAAAGCCAAATTTCCCATTTGAATTCAATTACTTTTATAGATGTGAGGCTTACATGTAAATCTGCGAACAAAGGTTAATCGTTTGAATAGTTCTAAGAAGCAAAAACTATTGAACGTTTCATAAACTTTTTTCATGAAACCGATCTTTTAATAGTTTGAAATGTTTATTGTGCATACATTATCATTTAAATGAACATTTTGAGGGCCCGTCATCTATATAGGCCCATCAATACCGATTTTTACATGGCATGAACAAAAGAAGAATTAATCTTGTAATATTGGAAGAACATTCCAGTAAGTTATTTTTCATTAAAAAACGAAACAAGTAAATTTCAGTTGGAGTTTTGAAAAATCTATATATTCGTCAAACTTGTATTTGATGACAAATATAACGTTTGGTTATTTACGTGGAAATTGCCATTTTTCACAGGTATGAATAAAAAAAATAGCATTACTTTTTATTGCAAATTGAAGACAATCTTTTTTTCTGTACTGTGAATGACACGGTCGAACTATAAACAAACAACCATTTGTTCAAATGAATATTTCATTTTAACCCACTAGCACACGAGTTTGTTTTTTTTAAACCAACTAACACATTAGTTTTTATAATATTATTTTACTACAGATTCTAGACTTCTAAATTTCCCGAATTTGAATAATCCTCGTTGAATAGGGAGACTTTATCAATTAGTCATGTGATACAATTGATTTGTAGAAACGGTAGTTTAAATTGCCCATATGTACGTTGCCAGTGATTTTATTATAGTGGAGAGTGAAGACATGTTCGTTTAAGTTACGAACACTGAAGATCGTATTCATTGATATGTATAAAACACAATGACATAGTTTAAAAAATCAACCCTCTATTGTCCAGATATTAAAAATAACTTCTTAATAAGAAAGATAATGTTTTACATCAATATCTAATTCAATTGGACAAGAATTAGACATTTCAGAAATAATGTTGTTAATCAAGGTTAATTTACACACAGGTTGTGATTTCCTTGGGTCTAACTCAGTATTGTAAGTTATACATTATTTTAAACATGCAGCTCTGGGCGTTACACGGGAAGAAATTTAGGTCAGCGGTCAAGTCTTACCATCTGATAACATGGTCATTGGTAACATGAAGTGGTATTCAATATACTCAATCGTTTTAAAATTTTACATGTAAATGAATGAGATGTTCTTTTACGACACTAAGTTGATTCATAACTGTTAGTCATGATGGATACTTCAGTAAGAGTATTTATGTTGTATTTGACTATTAATTGTCCAGAAAACAAAACCTGGATATCCCAGAATGCTGCGGAACTTTCATAATATAATTTAATTTACAGCAGATATCAACATGGAAAACCCAACATGCTAATTCTCCCTTCAATACCTAATATTGAGAATGTCTTTCAGATTCAGCTCTGATCAAACCCTTAATGGAAATGGTCAGCTCTTTAATTAAATATTCTGATAATGTGGTCAATTATTGCATGAAGTTTACTGTCAATTTGTGAAGCCAAAGCCAAATTTCCCATTTGAATTCAATTACTTTTATAGATGTGAGGCTTACATGTAAATCTGCGAACAAAGGTTAATCGTTTGAATAGTTCTAAGAAGCAAAAACTATTGAACGTTTCATAAACTTTTTTCATGAAACCGATCTTTTAATAGTTTGAAATGTTTATTGTGCATACATTATCATTTAAATGAACATTTTGAGGGCCCGTCATCTATATAGGCCCATCAATACCGATTTTTACATGGCATGAACAAAAGAAGAATTAATCTTGTAATATTGGAAGAACATTCCAGTAAGTTATTTTTCATTAAAAAACGAAACAAGTAAATTTCAGTTGGAGTTTTGAAAAATCTATATATTCGTCAAACTTGTATTTGATGACAAATATAACGTTTGGTTATTTACATGGAAATTGCCATTTTTCACAGGTATGAATAAAAAAAATAGCATTACTTTTTATTGCAAATTGAAGACAATCTTTTTTTCTGTACTGTGAATGACACGGTCGAACTATAAACAAACAACCATTTGTTCAAATGAATATTTCATTTTAACCCACTAGCACACGAGTTTGTTTTTTTTAAACCAACTAACACATTAGTTTTTATAATATTATTTTACTACAGATTCTAGACTTCTAAATTTCCCGAATTTGAATAATCCTCGTTGAATAGGGAGACTTTATCAATTAGTCATGTGATACAATTGATTTGTAGATACGGTAGTTCAAATTACGCATATGTACGTTGCCAGTGATTTTATTACAGTGGAGAGTGAAGACATGTTCGTTTAAGTTACGAACACTGAAGATCGTATTCATTGATATGTATAAAACACAATGACATAGTTTAAAAAATCAACCCTCTATTGTCCAGATATTAAAAATAACTTCTTAATAAGAAAGATAATGTTTTACATCAATATCTAATTCAATTGGACAAAAAATAAACATTTCAGAAATAATCTTGTTAATCAAGGTTAATTTACACACAAGGAGTGATTTCCTTGGGTCTAACTCAGTATTGTAAGTTGTACATTATTTTAAGCATGCAGCTCTGTGGATTACACTGGAAGAAATTTAGGTCAGCGGTCAAGTCTTACAATCTGATAACATGGTCAATAGTAACATGAAGTGGTAATCAATATTCTTAATCGTTCTCAAATTGTACATGTAAATGATTGAGATGTTCTTTAACGACACTAAGTTGATTCATAACTGTTAGTCATGATGGATACTTCAGTAAGAGTATTTATGTTGTATTTGACTATTAATTGTCCAGAAAACAAAACCTGGATATCCAAGAATGCTGTGGAACTTTCACAATATAATTTAATTTACAGCAGATATCAACATAGAAAACCCAACATGCTAATTCTCTCTTCAATACCTAATATTGAGAATGTCTTTCAGATTCAGCTCTGATCAAACCCTTCATGAAAATGGTCAGCTCTATAATTAAATATTCTGATAATGTGGTCAATTATTGCATGAAGTTTACTGTCAATTTGTGAAGCCAAAGCCAAATTTCCCATTTGAATTCAATTTCTTTTATAGAAGTGATGCTTACATGTAAATCCGCAAAGAAAGCTTAATCGTTTTGAATAGTTCTAAAAAGCAAGAAATATTGGACGTTTAATAAACTTTTTTTATGCAACCGAACTTTAAATAGTTTAAAATGTTTATTGTGCATGAATAATTATTCAAATGAACATGCTTTTCCAATATTGCATTTTATATTTGGATAAGTAAGTGTATTCCAGCCTGAGATTATTATGATATTCACTACTTTAACTGGTTTGAGTTTTTGGTTTTTGGTTTCTTTATTTTGGGGGGGGGGGTTTAAATAGACATCCCTCATGATATTTTTTTTTATTAAATCTTGATAGTGGTGAATTTGAATTAGAAGGACCGTGGTGATCACATTTTGAGGGCCCGTCATCTGTATAGGGCCTTCAATACCGATTTTTACATGGTATGTTCAAAAGAAGAATTAATTTTGTAATATTGAAAGAACATTCCAGTAAATTATTTTTCATTCAAAAACGAAACAAGTATGATTTCGGTAGGATTCTTGAGAAAACTCTGTATTGGTCAAACTTGTATTTAATCACAAAAATAACGTTAGATCATTTACATGGAAATTGCTATTTTTTACAGGTATGACTTGAAAAAAATAGCATTACTTTTTACTGCAAATAAAAGACATCTTTTGATCTACACTGTGAATGACACGGTCAAACATACAACCATTTGTTCAAATGAATATTTCAATTTTTACCAACTAGCACACGAGTTTGTTATTTATAACCAACTAACACATTAGTTTTTATGACATTATTTTACTACAGATTCTAGACTTCTAAATTTGCCGAATTTGAATAATCCTCGATGAATAGGGAGACTTTATCTATAAGTCATGTGATACAATTGATTTGTAGAAACGGTAGTTTAAATTGCCCATATGTACGTTGCCAGTGATTTTATTATAGTGGAGAGTGAAGACATGTTCGTTTAAGTTACGAACACTGAAGATCGTATTCATTGATATGTATAAAACACAATGACATAGTTTAAAAAATCAACCCTCTATTGTCCAGATATTAAAGATAACTTCTTAATAAGAAAGATAATGTTTTACATCAATATCTAATTCAATTGGACAAGAATTAGACATTTCAGAAATAATGTTGTTAATCAAGGTTAATTTACACACAGGTGGTGATTTCCTTGGGTCTAACTCAGTATTGTAAGTTATACATTATTTTAAACATGCAGCTCTGGGCGTTACACGGGAAGAAATTTAGGTCAGCGGTCAAGTCTTACCATCTGATAACATGGTCAATGGTAACATGAAGTGGTATTCAATATACTCAATCGTTCTAAAATTTTGCATGTAAATGAATGAGATGTTCTTTTACGACACTAAGTTGATTCATAACTGTTAGTCATGATGGATACTTCAGTAAGAGTATTTATGTTGTATTTGACTATTAATTGTTCAGAAAACAAAACCTGGATATCCCAGAATGCTGTGGAACTTTCACAATATAATTTAATTTACAGCAGATATCAACATGGAAAACCCAACATGCTAATTCTCTCTTCAATACCTAATATTGAGAATGTCTTTCAGATTCAGCTCTGATCAAACCCTTAATGGAAATGGTCAGCTCTATAATTAAATATTCTGATAATGTGGTCAATCATTGCATGACGTTTACTGTCAATTTGTGAAGCCAAAGCCAAATTTGACATTTGAATTCAATTTCTTTTATAGAAGTGATGCTTACATGTAAATCCGCAAAGAAAGCTTAATCGTTTTGAATAGTTCTAAAAAGCAAGAAATATTGAACGTTTAATAAACTTTTTTTATGCAACCGAACTTTAAATAGTTTAAAATGTTTATTGTGCATAAATTATCATTCAAATGAACATGCTTTTCCAATATTGCGTTTTATATTTGGATAAGTAAGTGTATACCAGCCTGAGATTATAAAGATATTCACTACTTTAACTGGTTTGAGTTTTTGGTTTTTGTTGGGTTTTTTTTTTTGGGGGGGGGGGGGGATTTTTTTAAATAGACATTCCTAATGATAATTTTTTTTTATTAAATCTTGATAATGGTGAATTTGAATTAGAAGGACCGTGGTGATCACATTTTGAGGGCCCGTCATCTGTATAGGGCCTTCAATACCGATTTTTACATGGTATGTCCAAAAGAAGAATTAATTTTGTAATATTGAAAGAACATTCCAGTAAATTATTTTTCATTCAAAAACGAAACAAGTATGATTTCGGTAGGATTCTTGAGAAAACTCTGTATTGGTCAAACTTGTATTTAATGACAAAAATAACGTTAGATCATTTACATGGAAACCGCAATTTTTTACAGGTATGACTTGAAAAAATAGCATTACTTTTTAGTGGAAGTAAAAGACATCTTTTGATCTGTACTGTGAATGAAACGGTCAAACATACAACCATTTGTTCAAATGAATATTTCAATTTTACCAACTAGTACACGAGTTGTTTTTTTTTAACCAACTAACACATTAGTTGTTATGACATTATTTTACTACAGATTCTAGACTTCTAAATTCGCCGAATTTGAATAATCCTCGATGAATAGGGAGACTTTATCTATAAGTCATGTGATACAATTGATTTGTAGAAACGGTAGTTCAAATTACCCATATGTACGTTGCCAGTGATTTTATTACAGTGGAGAGTGAAGACATGTTCGTTTAAGTTACGAACACTGAAGATCGTATCCATTGATAGATATAAAGCACAATGACATAGTTTAAAAATCAACCCTCCAATTGCCCAGATATTAAAGATAACTTCTTAATAAGAAAGATAATGTTTTACATCCATATCTAATTCAATTGGACAAGAATTAGACATTTCAGAAATAATGCTGTTAATCAAGGTTAATTTACACACAAGGAGTGATTTCCTTGGGTCTAACTCAGTATTGTAAGTTATACATTATTTTAAACATGCAGCTCTGGGCGTTACACGGGAAGAAATTTAGGTCAGCGGTCAAGTCTTACCATCTGATAACATGGTCAATGGTAACATGAAGTGGTATTCAATATACTCAATCGTTCTAAAATTTTGCATGTAAATGATTGATATGTTCTATTACGACACTAAGTTGATTCATAACTGTTAGTCATGATGGATACTTCAGTAAGAGTATTGATTAGCTCTAATTGTACCCTTAACGGAAATGGTCATTTCTATAATTGAATATTCTGACAACGTGGTCGATTGTCAATTTGTAAAACCAAAGCCAAATTTTACATGTAAATTCAATTTCTACTAATAAAGCTTAATCGTTTTGAATAGTTCTAAGAAGTAAGAAATATTGGACGTTTAATAAACTTTTTTTTTGAAACTGATCTTTTAAAAGTTTTAAATGTTTCCTGTGCATGATCACTTTAATGAATTTGAATGTAACTCGATTTTTTTTTTTCGAATTTCGATTTTTATGTTTGACCCACATCGCTACAGTAATTTAGTATGCCAATATTCCAAGGAAGTGTTTATACTTATTTCTTATTGATTCGATAAACTAAGGTGCAATCGATTTTGCTTAACTGAGTGTACACCAGTGCACACTGGTGTAAACAATCAAGTGCACTAAAATGCTGTAGTGTAGGTAAGTATAGCATTAATATGGCAGATAAGGGCTCAGTTTTAATAGAGAATTTAATGCTTAATGACCATTTGTGGCTTCTTTTTTTTCTTAAATATGAATGCAATAAAATCAAAACATTTCAAACATATGGCTTTCAAACAAAAGACAAATTTGATTGAAAGAGACAAAAGTCCTTGCTCTGTTTGAACTCGAGACCTTCAGTTTGGAAGATCAAAGTTATACAAATTACTCTGCAAATGGCGATATCTGTAACTATGAACATTTTCACAGTGAGTTGAAATCGCTATGTTGTGACTTACTGTCATAAAAATTACGGGATGTCGAGAACTCTTTACAATGAATTCACAAATATTGGTAGTTTGCATTTCAAATCATTTTAATCACAAATAAAGAAAAAAAAACTAGAGAAGTATTCTGGAACTTTACAACACATTCATCTTAGTTGAGGATGTAGGTTATTGGTAAATTTCTCCTGCGTTGATTCTTAATGAATTTCTCACATGTTTGGTTGGCGTAATGTTTTTATATAATTTATATATAACTTTTAACTCTAGTAAAATGTAACCAAAAATAACCAATCCCTTCCGATCTCACCCACCCCTCTGTTAAAGAAGTTTATTCTCACATGGAATATGTTCCGCTGGGTCCATTTAATATATGGTATACAATCCCCACCCACACAATAATTTAAATCGCCCCGGAAAACCAGATTTGCATTTTTGGGTTTAACTCGTTAGTTTTTTGTTTTTTTTCATTCAACGACATCACAAATATTAACAAATTATTTGTTATAATTAAGTTCGGTCGCGGGTTTAAAATTTTGAGCTCTCTGCGCAAGTTATTGCGCATTACTGTCGTAAAACGCAAATACAGAGTAAAATGATAATATATACAGGTTATCATGTAACGTTTTTATTTAAAAAAAAAAAATAACTTATCATAAAAATTATTTTTAGTGAAATGAATCCTTAGAATAATGTTTAGAAGTATTTTAATCAGTTCGACACTTCTTCAAAATTGACGTTATCCACGTCGGAGTCAACGTCTTACGATAACGTCAGTTGAGACTTTGACGTAACAATTGGCAAAAATAAACGTCGAGCATTGTTTATTGCAGCGTCAATAATTAAAATTGAAAATATGATTTGCAAAGTAAAAATATATGCGTGATCGTGTGAGTCACAGTGGGAAGGTATTTTTTTATCTATTACAAATAAAATTAAATTTGATTGGTAAACTTCCTTTTATTCTATACAATTCTATATGTAAATAGGCTTGCAAGACATGTGTATAAGACCAAAATATGAGGGCGGATAGCATAAAAACTATCCGGTCAATTTCGTTTTAATTTGACAAAAAGTTTACTCATACGTTAGCCTTTCATCGCTGAAAATTAAAAGAAAACCGTATGTTTCTAATTTTTTACATATTAAATTGAAAATGATAACCCCATTTTTACTATATAATCCTATATAAAATGTCGGGGGATAGTTCGGACATACGACCAAAATTTGAGCGCGGTAAACAAATGAACTATCTGGTCAATTTACTTTATATTTTGCATATAGTTTACTCATAAGTTGACCTTTCACTTAAAAAAAATTAAGGAAATCGTATGTTTGAAACATTCTCCTCCGAGAGTCCTTAAATATGCATATCGTTTAAAATCGAGTTCATTACTGTATGAGTTAACCAAAGAAGAGATTTCCGGTTGCCGCCATCATCGAATTACAATGAGTTTTGATGTATTCAAACATTATGGTAGCAGAAGGATTTGATTGGAGGTAAATATAACTTTTAAACACTTTTATGAGCTATCAAATGTTTTGCTTTTCATCACTATACAGAGGCCTAATCCCTCGCTACAGGATCAGTTATCGACTCTAAACATCATGATGGGGACATACTAAAGTCCTGAAATACTAGAGACCTAAATGACCTGAAATTTTATATATCATTTTGACATTTCATTAGGCTCTTCACAACTACACATGTGTGTGTTGAATTTCTTTATAGATTGGCTGATTTATTGTAAATTAATTAAAAAAAAAACATAATCGGATTCGTACAATTTTTGTTTAATTAAAGAATATGAATTTAATTGAATGTAAACATTTGTTTAGAGTGGGAAAAAAAAATCTTTATCAAATAGTTGTATTCAAAAGTCAACAGATCATTTTACAGTCAAATAAATTTTATAAACAGTGTGACCATTGGGCTGAGCACAGAATTTTATGGTTTGAAACACAGACAATAGGATCAGCCTACCTACTCAAGTCATAAGTCACAGTTTAACTAAATGTCCCGTGCTCAGTCTACATTACTTCCAACATGTCAAACCTAAAAGTTTTGTCTTACGAAATAGACAAAGAAAAGTATGTGATTCCGAGAATTTTTTAATATTTTCTTCTATTAGTGCTTATCTGTTGTTGAACTGTAGCTCCCAGTCTGAAAAAATTTGGATGGACAACCTTGGAGCTACAGTGCCACCCATTGGAAAAAATTTCATTAAAAATATGCGCTAGTTGTTGACTGATTAACCTTATTTATACGCAAATTTTATTTTTTTATCCAAGTCCAATAAAGTTGTGAGAAAAAAGTATTCAAATTTTACTATGCAATTTATTCTTATTACAGGTACTGAAAAATTTGCCAGCAGACACTTTCAACAAGTTGCAGGTAAATTATAATGTGTGAAAATAATGTACACAACTTTCTTTTAACAATCATAGCTGATTTCACGCTGAAATTCGGGTAAAATAGATTTAAATTAACTACTGACAGATTTTCAAGATGTTTTAAAGACGTTGAAGTTGAAGAACGTAACTTTATATTTTAAATGAAGGGTTGAAGGTCAATTGCAAATTAAATAATAGCAAAAGAATTATGCCCTGTAAACAAACATTCTCTGAACAATTTATGCATTGTCAATTCAGCCTGAATTTCCTTTGTTCCAAATAAAAACAGAAATTCCATTAGTGACAAAGAGAGTCTGAGACATTATTCTGATTTCATTAATGAATTATTTTGCCAATGTAAGACACAAATGGTTGTTTTCGCTGTTCAGACAGACCCTAGCTTTTAAAGACAAAGCATTTTTTAATGCATTTTTGATTGAAGATTGTCAAATTCTGTTTTTTTCCAATTCCAATTTAGAAGATATTTTGGTAACAATAACACTTGTTGCAGATTATTTATTTATATTTACATAATCCGCCGATTATAATGCACACTTTTTTCCAGGATTTTTTATCAAGAGAAAGGTGTGCGTATTATACACCCCTATAGAATTTTTACACATTTTTTCCCTATATGAAATACATACTGGTATGTGTACTGTAGTTATTTACAGAAATTTTGATTCCTTTTTCTTCATTTTTACTAAAGTGAACTACACAAAAGCTTTAAATAGGTGTTAACTCAAGAAAAGTTTCAATGTAATATTTTGACTGACCTTTGTCTAATCAGAGCATAGTAGGGTTGAGATAAGATATTGCCACTTGTAACTTAAATGAGAGAGAGAAAATAGAGAGAAAGTTAGTGCAGTAAATTAAAGGTGATGCAGATGAACAAGTCATTAGTTATAAACTGGCATATAAGTTGAGGTATATTACATGTATATCCTATATTGATGTAACGATAAAGTGTTTTAAAGTAAGATTGTTAAAATTTATTTGGCTGTCGACAACAGTGTCTACATTTAAACAATAAAGTGCTTTCTTTGGTAATTCATGGGGGATATGAAGGTGGCAACATTGCAGAAAAATAAACATAACCCATGTTAGCGGTTATGTAAAATTTTTCTGCAGTGATAGCTACCTACATACCCACATGAATCATCTAAGAAAGCAATTCAGTTGTTTATATTTGCATCTCTCTTTTAATAAATTGATCATAAAAAGTAAGTAAGATTAACTAAATTACTGTTAATTTACATCAGTACGAAAGATAACAGTAACAGTCAAATCGTCATGTGATTATTTCGTGCAGTCCGTGATTTTTCTTAGGTTGATGAAGGTTTTGACCAGTCAATTTCAGTTTCTACAGAGCTATAAATTGACAATCAATTTTGGAACCTTGAGAAATGATGGAAGTCATACTTGGTGGATATAAATATTTAGGAATGATATAACTAACCAAAGAAATTTTCGTGAAGTCTAAGAATAAGGGCACTAAACATTTTGAAATGCAAACGAATTATATATTGAAATATGGTCAATCTAAAAGTCAACACAGGCGTTAGCTAAGTGGAAAAAATAAAACAATGGTGGAGAAATTCCTCCTGATATACATGAAAAGATATTTCACACCAAGTAACCATATAGAAAGTTTTTCTTTATGTCACACACTATATATATATATATATATATATATATATATATATATATATATATATATATATATATATATATTCTAGCAAAACTGTGACCTATATTTAATTGCGTGAAGATTCGGCATACTTTGATTAGAATATATTATACCTGTACTTAAAAGCAGTCTAAGAAATTTGTACAACTTTACCTTGGATTTTTGACTACGGTATACTTAATTCATCCTAATATATATACTTAGACCTTTTGGAGGTTCTTCATCGTGCCAGCATCTACCTACACATTCCTCAATTCCTTTTATTTGCAACCCAATAATACCAACGTTTTTCTTATGTGTTTTCCCACAAAGTTACATGTTTAAATCTTGTAGTATTTGGCATACTTTGATTATATAATATTGATTATATAATATTGACAAGTATTTCAAAGTTTCTCGGGGGCAGTAGTTCAGAAAATTGGTACAATCTTAGATGCTTTGACATCACATCATCCTTTTTCTTTCAGAGGTCATCGATATGAATTTTTTTTTTCATTTCTTTTTTCTTTAGATAAATGAACTTGTTAAATGGGATCTATAAATTTGATGCTTGGTTTAGTGCTCAGTAATAGTGTGAAAATTTGAGGATATTTTTAACAACTACCATATTTTATATGCAAGATAATTATGTAGGATAATTGTGATTGAACATTACATGTATGGTATTACTCTTTACAGGGAAAAATGCAAGATAGGAATGATGGAAAAAAACACTTCAGAGGATGTAAATGTAAGTAAAGTTAGTTTTAAGAACCACATCTAGGTTACTTTTGGTCCTCTCTTCACCAAACCCGCATAAATGGTCCATCTTATCATACTTATGCACTTGCCAGGCTTGAATGCTGAATTTGAGCCATAGGTTTCTGATGAAGTAAAGGTTTTTAGAGCTGGTTAAAGTTTTTGGACCAGGTGCCCTCTGATGATTATATCTTAGTTATTACTGGTCCTAACTTGCATGGATGGTGCGTCTTATGATACTGATACACCCGACAGGCTTAAATGCTGAATCTGAGCAATACGTTTCGGATGCTGAATGAGGTTGAGGTTTTTGGAGCTGGTTAATGTTTTTGGAGCAAGTGCCCTCTGATGATTATATCTTAGTTATTACTGGTCCTAAATTCACCTAACTTGCATGGATGGTGCGTCTTATGATACTGATGCACCTGACAGGCATGAATGCTGAATCTGAGCCATAGATTTGGGATGATGGATGAGGTTAAGGTTTTAAGAGCTGGTTAAAGTTTTTGGAGCAGATGCCCTCTGATGATTATATTTTAGTTATTACTGGTCCTAACTTCTCCAAACTTGCATGAATGGTGCGTCTTATGATACTGATGCAACTGACAGGCTTGAATGCTGAATCTGAGCCATAGGTTTGGGATGATGGATGAGTTTAAGGTTTTAAGAGCTGGTTAAAGTGCTCTCTGATGATTATATCTTAGTTATTACTGGTCCTAAATTTACCTAACTTGCATGGATGGTGCGTCTTATGATACTGATGCACCTGACAGGCATGAATGCTGAATCTGAGCCATAGATTTGGGATGATGGATGAGGTTAAGGTTTTAAGAGCTGGTTAAAGTTTTTGGAGCAGGTGCCCTCTGATGATTATATTTTAGTTATTACTGGTCCTAACTTCTCCAAACTTGCATGAATGGTGCGTCTTATGATACTGATGCAACTGACAGGCTTGAATGCTGAATCTGAGCCATAGGTTTGGGATGATGGATGAGTTTAAGGTTTTAAGAGCTGGTTAAAGTGCTCTCTGATGATTATATCTTAGTTATTACTGGTCCTAACTCCACCAAACTTGAATGGATGATGCGTCTTATGATGCTGATGCACTTGGCAGGCTTGAATGCTGAATCTGAGCCATAGGTTTCAGATGATGGATGAGGTTTAGTTTTTTGGAATAGGTCACATGTTTTATAGATAATAGCTTGAATAGTTGATTTAACTATCATATAAATGAATCACAGAGGTAGCTTCAGATGCAGAGCCTGATCTCCATATGATATTGTTTTATATAATATATTACTCCATCACTTGATATTGTATCATATGATATGATACAAAATAATATCATACTTTATACAATATAATATCATGTTACAATATTGTGATGTATTATTTGATATAATTTTGTATCATATAATACTATATTGTATCATATATTATATTATTACTTATTAGGTTAGTTACTGACTTACTACTGAAATATATTTGGTTGATCAATCTCATAGATGGCGAGGCGAATCTGAGCCTTCTATGAGATGATCAACCCAATATATTTCAGTAGTGAGTCAGTAACTAACCTAATAAGGTTTCTGTTTTCCTGAGGACTATCAAGCGACATATTTATTCACAAATAGCGATGATCTACGCAAAGCCATGTACAAGATGCTTAATGTTTTGTCCAATCTCTTCAAAATTATCAATCTCACATTTCAAATACTCTTTAAAAATCTTTGCTTCACCCATGTTTACTTACAATGTTTTGTTGCTATTCAATTTTAAACGTTTTCCCCCTTTCCTCTGCAGAGATTTGAGCAAATTTCGACACTTCCATTTTGTTCTGCTCCAGACACAACAATGTGACGTCAATATTCAAAGGGCAACTACTCTTATTTTAAAGAATTTCAAAGGGCAACTACTACAAATACTTCAAGAACTTACGGCATGCGGTTTCTGTATTAAATACTATGAAATGTCGAAATGGGTAGGCGCGAAGCATCGGCCAATGATGGCCATGTTGCCTAATATTAATTCTCACCAAACTTACATAGAGATATATGAGGCAATCATGTGCTATGTTTAAACCAACGAAAGTGTGACATTTCAGTCCGAGGGATAACAAATTATGATATTGTATTATGTGATCAAATACAATAATGTATATAACACGATACAATGTCATATCATATGTTACAATATCATGCTGCATCATTATTTATTACAGTATTTTATTGTATTATATAATATGTATTGTATGTATCATGTGATGCAATATTGTATTTTATATTATTGTATTGATAAACATTGTATCTTATAATACCATATGGAATGAACATATGATTATTATACAACTTTTTAACATATGATATAATAATGTGATATTGTGTCAAAACAGTATCCATGTTTATCCATGATAATTATGATTTTTATATAATATGATAAAGGTGGTCTCATAAAATGATGCTTCATAAAGGTGATGCCTTGTCTCTGTGAGCTTTGTAATCTGTGATTACCTATGTTTTAACATATGATATACGATATTGTGTCAAAACAGTATTCATGAATATCCAAGATAATAACGATGATTTTCGTATGATATGATAAAGCTGGTCTCATAAAGGTGATGCCTCATCTCGGTGAGCTTTGTAATCTGTGATTAGCTATGTTTATAGTTTAAAGTTACAACACAATAACTTCAGTCCCTTTGTAATACTAGAAGTGTGCGCTTACATGTTTTTTTAAAATTCGATTAAAAAAAACTCCAAAACAAGTCGATTCTGTTTGTTTACACAGTTACACGTGTAGAAAGTGTAGGAAATTGAGATCTGCTGAAACATGAATTAACTAATTCAATTCTAATGCTTATTAGTATCTATTATTAATACCTTCACAATTGGGCGCTCCTCAACTTAGCACCTTGAGGTGAAAATGTGATCAAATGTGGCGATCGTCCATGCTGATTGATTAATTCCTAGCTCTCTGATTAGCATGTTTATAAATAATAAGGCAATACTTTTGTGTTATTTAATGTAAAATCACTGAGAAATAGATTTGCTCATGGTGATCAAAATTCATGGTAGCATTAGAATTCCCTCACTTTTAGTTTATTGCCCAAATCCCAGTCAATTACTGTTTTGTTATACTCTTTGCTACAGATGCAAGTATAATATCATGAAACCAATTGGCTAATTCTATTCTGGCAAGATCAAATGAATATACCCGGTAAATTAGCTGTGACATAGCAGTCTAGCAATTTTGACGTTGGACCGGCAGACATTTCAACATTCAAATTGTTGGACTGCTTGAATTAACATTTGTTTTAGGCTTTTTAGGTCACCTGAGTCCCTCATACTGGGATAAAGTTTTTTGCCAAAATTATAGCTTTCATATTCCTTTTTGAAAGATTTCAGGCAGAGATGATTGTCATATAAGATTTTATTTATTTTTACTCCAGAATGAAACTCAATTAAATGCATATACATGTATGAGATTCCTTGACACAAGTCGACAGGTCTGTGTATGGGCTATGGTACTCAGGTGACTGTTAAGGCCTGTTGGCCTCTTGTTGAACTATATGGAGGCAATATTTATAAAGAATGTATTGCAATTTCATTTCATTTTATTAGATAACATAATAAAAATTTGTCAAAGTTTTTCACAAGCAAATTAATTTCATCTATACAGCTACTTTTAATGTTTACAGCATGAACTAGCTTAATCATACTTATCAAAATATTCTCATATTCTTTTTTTTTCTTCAGATTCCAAGTTGTTTAGATGAGTTTGATGCAAATATCTTACAACATGTAACTGAAGATGAGGAGGCAAAACTTTTTGCCAATATAATTGATTTTAAAGCTGGAAGATGCTTTATAAAAACAAAATTTCATGAAGTTTTCATCAAAGTGATTGATCGTATTTACAAGAAGTGTAGGAAACTTTGGAATTATGTTACAGGAATACAGGGATTAGGAAAAACATCTACAGTTTTGTATTATGTTTTAGACTGCAGGAGTAAAAAAGACAACAGAATTCATTATGTTGATCTTAATGAAATTGACCAAAGGGATAATAATTTAGAAAATTTCTCTTCCTTCTCAAAGAATTTTCAAGCTGAAGATTGCCTTGTCATAGATCATATGACAATATTTAACTCCCACCATACGGACAAGATCAAAAGCATCCTTGATGGTAAGGGCATCAAATTTATTTTGATCCAGACAGGATTTACTGCCAGTATACATAAAGGTGAAATTGATTGTGGAAAAGAATTACAACTAGATGAAGAATATTTTTTGAAAATCTGGAGTGGGTCGGTAAAAGCTTTGGACTGCAAGGATGAAGGCCTCGCACAGAAAGGAAAAGATGTATATGATTTGTTTTCAAAACACTTCAAAATTACTCCTAGATTACTTCATACTGTCTTAGAGTACATGTATGCTTTTGGAAAAACAGTTGAGCAAGCATGGATACAATATACAAAAGAAATCCAAGAGGAAATTGCTAATTTTAAGGGAAGTGTTAGAGCATACCATAGGTGGGATTCATGTTTGAACCAATTGGACGTCAACTTTTTGTTAAATGATGACTTTGTTTATTTTTAGCTTTTATTTTCAAACATATTTGTCAAGGATTTCTCAGCAACCATTCATCGCAGATGCTTGCAATTTTAACACACTCTTTGTAAGGGCATGCCATATATTGGTAGTCATTTTTCGGACGTCAACTTCCTCTCAAATGACGTACGACTTTTGTTTATTTTTTAGCCTTAATTTTCATACAAACTTTTGTGAGGGATATCTCAGCAACTGTTAATCGCCTAAAATTTTAACACTCTTTCTTTAGGATTGCTATATGGTGGGATTAATTTTTGTTCCAATCGGACTTCAACTTCCTGTTAAATATCGATTTCGCTTATTTTGTATATTCATGTCAGAGAAGGGGTATCACTAGTGAGCTGTGTCTCACAGATGTCTTGGTTTTTTCGTGTTCACAAATATGTAGAAGTATTTTAAACATTTTCGAAACACAAGGTATGAGCTGTTCCAGAATCATTAAATTCATCGGGGCAAATTTTTATGGTTTGAAGCATTATGAGCAGTATTTTAGCTGCAAAAACCTGTTAAATGACAAATATGCATGTAACTTCAACATTTTGATAAATGAAGTTAAAATCATAAAATTTCATCCAAAAATATTTCTACTACTAGAGAATATATTTAGCAGATTAATTTTTGTACAGGGTGACAAACCATAATCCTTTTTGTCATTTTATTAGTCAATTACAATATCACAATGAAAATTTCTGACAGGAAAATTGCAGCTCACATGCTTTGATAGCAGAATTTTTTAACTGGTTCAGAGGGAAATTATTGTGTGGGTTCATTTTTAGAGATAATGATCAAGTTGCCTTCTTTATGGAGGATTTAGATTGCTTTATGATTGTAACTCGTGTGATCCATTAAAATTGAGCCACAGTGAATGGTATGTACCAAGTACATGTATATGACAGCAGTTTAAGAGCAGTATCGATGTGTTGTGAACTACTTAAGAATTAATTGCTGCTTCTCAAAGTCTTTAAATTTTTTATCGAGCAAGCTAGACTTTTTGTTTTATAATTTCTCTGTATTTTTCACCTACAAATATATTTATATCATCCTATTTTGGGAAGTCTTTTAAATGTTGAAAGTTTTGCATTTTGAAATGAAGACATACATTTATCATGAATATATCAACTTTGTTACGAAGTACATTTATTTTATAGGCTATAAAATAAATTATAACATACAACAAAAATCATCTTTTATTTGATTTGTAATTATTTAAGGAATAAGGAATCATTCTTTGAGTATTATGAGCTGATAATTTCGGTCAGAGCAAGGTCAAATCCAATAAAGCCCAAAGGGCTTTATGATAGATTTGACCACGCTCTGACCAAAATTATCACCTCATAATATTCAAAGAATGATTCCTTATTACTTATATTTATATTATTTCCAATTTGTACACTTTAAAAACAACATTTTAAAACCACTATTTTTTCATGTAGCACATGCTATGTATTACTACGCAGCGCAGCCAACAAATTTTTTCGGTTATGCTATAAGACACGCCCATTTTCTGTCACTCATCTTTTATGAAGTTATTGGGGTATAGGCTTCAAAATTGATTCGTAATGTTATCACAGACAAAGACGATCGAAAATGTAAATATACTGCTACTAGCTGTAAGTAAATGTATGTCTAACTAATTAATAACTAAAAGTAACCGACATATTGCCAATTCAGTTTTGTAATGTTTCAATGGACCAAAATTGCTTATTTGATTCAGTAGAACTAGCTAGAACCTCCAGTGTCCATAGTGCTTGGGTTAACTAGTTAGTGACCCATACGCATAAGCACAAAAGCGCACACCATACAGTTATGTTCCAAAGCTAGCTGGCATACAACAGTGGGTGTTTAATGATCAGAAGGTGCATATACTACAACATTTATTGGTTCCATATAAAAATTATACATATATTAAATTCTCATAATCTTACTGCATGTGTAGATACATGTGGATTAATTAAGTGCATGTCGCATCATGTTTAAGAAATTTTGCAACAACAAAAAATTACATGTACTGTATGTATAATGTTTAGTAAAGTGCATAATACTAGTAATGAAGAAAGCAAGTTAGAGCTGAAAACTACTCGTAAAGGCATCATCCACCAAAAGCTGCAGGCTTCATGACAGTTCTAAAGCATTTCGTTGTAGAGATGCCACCACGGTGGATGTACTTGATCCTACATCATCATCCCCTTGTTGCTTGGTTATAACCAAATTATCAAATTTTTATGCACTTTTTTCCAAACCAGGAGAATACTAACATCGAATATACATGTCAATGCATAATTTAAAAACAAATAATGCACATGAAACAAGAATTGAATCCAGAAAATAAAGACCACAAAAGAAATACTAGTACTGCACGTTAGAATGAGTATTAAATGTGCAATTGGGTATAACATAAAGTGTTTACCTTTGTGTAGCTGTGTGACAGTGTCAGTTAGTATAAACAGGCAGTGTTCAGCTTTGCATTTTATGCAAGAATAATTATAATGTAATATACATATATTTTTGATATGTGTGTGTGTGTATCTATCTTTTGAAGAGGTGTTAGCGCATTCGATTGCGTTGACCGATTTGGACACGGTAGCTCGGGTTCGAGTCTGGTCTGTCGCTATTGCGGTAACATTGTAGCCTTGGGCAAGTTAGTTTACTAGTGCACTCTCCGCCCAGGGGTTAATATGGGTACCTGGCAAATGAGACGAGCTGGCTATGTGAATAAAAAGCATTAACGCCGTATTTGGCAGCTCTGCTTGTGTGCTCCCCAGGGAGTTGAGGATGCTATGGGTTGTACGGGTCTCGCCAGGGGGTAATATGTAGAAGTCGTGCGAGGCAATTTACTTTGTGAGCAACACTATAAACTCCTACCTTTACCTTTATAACACATTTTCGACAATTCAATTTTAAGATGTCTATTTTTATTCAATGTTACTGGTAGTGACAGAACATCCTTTTCTGAAAGATGCCACATTTAATCTGACATCACAGCAAACATAATGAAAGTGTTTCTAAGCTTCGTTAAAGTGGAGGAATAACTATTGCACTGTGGTTTAATGTCACAGAGTGCTACTACGTATTTCAGTTCTATTTCAAATGTTAATTGCTTTAATTTGTAGGCACATGATAACGCTTAGGGCTACGTGTATATGAACTTATGCCTGACTGGACTAGCTATCCATTCATATTAAAGTGCTGAAACACACTTTCTTCAATAATTAAGGCTGAATTTGCTAAAGTCACGAAAGAAAAGCAAACTATTAATAATTTTAAAAAACATAATTGGAAGATTAATACAATTTATTTTTTGAAATAAAGAAAGCACAGCACATGTAAAAGAGAATCAATGGTGTATCATGGTACGTAATCAAGTTCTATGAACGAAACATTTTGTTGTGAAAGTTACATTGGTGACCAGACTAACATAAAATTCAATAGAAGTTGCATGCAATATTAGTCGTCCAGAATGTTATCAAAATTTGCTTTTCACATGTAAACATTTAATTCGTTTACATGTAAATGCTGTCAACTTATATTGATATACTCTTATATCTTTATTTTTTTACATGTAAATCTTTAATTAGTTACATGTAGGTGCTGTCAACACCATTTCTAATCAACCTTTGTTGTACCGTAATTGAATTGTCAGCTTGTAAATAACAAATTATCAACGCACAATTTTACATGTAAGATACATGTAAACATAATTGATTTATTACAGAGGTCAGACTTTTTCTTATGTGTAAAAAAGTGTCGCAGATGTAATGATTTGTACTGTATATTTATTAGCATCAGCAATAAATGCCATTTAAATATAAGTAATGACAGAATCATAGGATGAATCAGCACACTAACAAATTGAGTACTTATTGCTAATGAACCTTACCATGAGTACACAACAATAACATCTCCATCTTTTATTTTTGCCTCATCCTGTACATATTTTGAAATGGCAACTGCAGAAAGTAAAATCCTTTCTCTAATATAACTATCAATAGTCTCTAGAAGTTTCTTCTTAGCCTAAAATGAAACGAAATCAAATATAATAATTATTTAGAATCATACAGTAATAACTTTAAATTGTAAAATCTACAATTACATAACTAAAATCAAAACATGGATCATGCACATTTAAGTACAAGTCAGTTAAATTTTTTTCCGAGCCATGAAGGCACATAAGGCTGGTGCTTATTTCCATGGTGCTAAGCAGATGAGAGTCATTGACTCCCCCTGGATGGGACACCAGTCCATTGCACGTTAGCTCCCAGCGTAAGCCACTACCCTATTTCAGCTGGGTGGACTGAGACAATGTAGATAAAGTGCCTTGTCTAAGTGCAAAATACACAACATCAAGTGAACACTGCATGGTTTGAACCAGCGACCTTTTGGTTACTGGCCTAATGCCTATTACCGTAACACTGAGCCATGTGCTCCTTAGTACACCTGTACTAAGGTGCATTTAACATGACCTTTTATGTAATTGCCATATATAGATAAGCCTAAATAATATCTCCTTGGATAACGAGTAACCTAGAAGGTTTATTCTCCTCAATTTACCATTAATATTGAGTTTACTATGTCCATATAAATTTAATATGTTTGTAATTTCCAAGGAATGAGGAAGGGGGGGGGGGGGGGTCAAATCTTTCCCCCACCCTCAGATCTGCACATACCAATGGAATCCAACCAATTTGCTATATTACAAACATTTAGTATAGTATAATTTCAATTACACAATATTTTAATTAAATTTGTTAAAATTTTCCTCACCTACATATACTAAAGCATTCTATTTAAGGAAAACAATATGAAGTATAGCTAGTTGTAAAATAAACCAGAGTTAATAGAAATAGACTAACTTCATGATCCTTTAGATTGTTTGGCATGTGGGTTATGTGGTGTTTCAGATGCTTGACCGCATTTCCCATGCTCACTGACATCAAACGACACTGATTCAGGAAACTGTGGAGAAAAAACATGGTATACATTTTAAGAAAAACCAATCAGATTAGAAAGATGAAAAACTTGTGTTTTTAAAGAAAGGATAAATAACAACGCATGTGATAAGTGATAAGATACTTTTAAAACCAAAGTACACATAACTGGGGATTAAATATGCAGCACTATTAAGGTGTACATGTACTATAAAAAATGTCAATGTTATCTGGATGTAAAATTTTCTGCTTTATAGTGTCATATTACAGGTATCTGAATGATAATCCCTTGAATTAGTTAAACATGTATATGCACAAACCATTATGGTCTGTTATCTGTTATTGTGAATCTGTCATAAGAATCATATACATGTACCTTATATATGGCTTTATTGTGGCTTCCAGATCTCTTGAGAGTTCTTTTTGAGGAGGAGTGGTGTAATCTTGAATCACCTGCAAAAAGGATGCATTCATTGATAACTAATATTGTGTTCTTTGCATTCTTTGAGTTTTATATCATTTTCCACAGTGTTACTTGTCCAACGAAAGAAATTCCAAATCTGAACTTCAATTAAATTTGACTCTCCTTTAAATTGGGTAGGGTATATATACATATATAGACACGTATATCAAGCAATCATAACTGTCTTAAACCAATGACTTTACCTGTTTGAATGCTGCTAACATAGCCAAGCAGCGGGCATTAGATCCACATATCACCCCCTCAGCATACTGAAGACCTAGTTTGATAATAACAGGATGTATTCCACCAGACGAAAACCTTTAAGAACAATAATAACAGTAATCAAACTCTGGGTATTATGGAAATCATTTAAAGCTTAAGCATATTAAAACTTAAATTATCCTAAACATATCATTTACAGAGGAAGACAACAATCTGGCAAACCCAGTGAAAAGTAGCATGTCAATATCTTAATTGTTCATATAAGAGGAGAAATACAAAGAAAAAAAAGATCCTCACGAGAAAGACCCTGTTAGTGAAACCTCTCTCTCATACTGATGGAGATGATTGAACAGTCGAACTTTTCGCTGAGCAACTGTTCTCTGAGGGATGCGCTGTTTCTCTAGTCTCTTTGCAATTCGTTTCTGTGTCTCTGCATCATCAGCTTTCAAATGGTCAGGGACTCTTTTGGGTTCTTTCTTCACAGCTGATGCAGCAGAGGCATCTTTCGCTGAGGTCTCTTTCTTTACATTTGCTCCAGCGGACTCTGGCTTACCCCCTGATGCAGAGCCTGCATCTTTCTTTTCTTGTTTGGCTGCCCTCTGTGCTTCCTAAACAAAAACAAAAAAATCTTATTTTGACCCAAAATACATTGCATTTTTAGTTATGTCTTGTTTGATCATTTTCAGCCACTCTTAGTTATTTGTATAATTCTATCACTGATGATAAAAGATCACTGATGCAAAGCCAATTGCTGAAACCTTAAATGTGTTTACTTAATGCAACTTCTACATACCTGTTTAGCACGTCGCTCAGCCTTTAGCTCAGCTTTACTTTTTTGAGGTTGATCTGGATCTGCTTTCGGCTTTTCTTTATGATGGACTTCCTTTCCCTCTTTCTTTGCTTTCTTATCTTTTTTAGACTTTTTATCAGCAGGACTTGTTTTTTCCACATGTGGCTCAACAAGTACTGTTCCTTCTGGTTTATCAGCCATTTTGACAAATTCTAAGTGAATAAAACAGAATGTAACAAATAGTTTGCAATAAATAACTTCACTCTCTTAAACCTGATAATATCATAAATTTAGTCCACATGTACACGTGATAATAACATTATCTTCCTATATGCTACATTGTATTTTTCTCCTATTAACATCTTTCACATTTTTATACCCTTTAGTGATTACTTCCTTTTACCCCTCATATTTAACAGTTGTTTAAGACTTTTAATACACAAATGTTATAATGGTAACGATTGTCACAGCTGTGAAACAAATTCATGAGATCAGAGGTAATTCGAACCGCAATTTACGTTTACATTATTCCATCCTGTAAAATGACCCCAAGTTAACATACACATTAAAATACTACGATATATTTGCTTCTCAGTACCTTTACATCGACAATCTTTAACTTATATAGAGACTAGAAGTAGAAGAAATCTCATAACTCATTTCATCATCTGGAATTATTATTAGTTAATTTGTCCTATTTCTAGTAGTGTGTGTTGTTATGTCGTGTATCAAAATTTCGGGTTTCACCCCGTACATTCTTATTTACATGTACAATGTAACTTAATCACACACTACCTGCTCCTGGTGTGTCAATCCCCCTAATGATTAATACAACTGATAAATAAGTCTTCACAGTTTTCTTTTTGTCATTGTTTTGTTTTTTGGGGTTTTTTTATTCTGTTTTGTTTTTGTTCTTTCTTTCTTTCTTTCTTTCTTTCTTTCTTTCTTTCTTTCTTTCTTTCCTTTTTTGGGGGGTGGGGGGGGGGGTATAGTAATGCGCTGATCGAATGAAGAATGAGTGAATGAACGACAACTACATGTACACATATATTTTTATTAATTAGTTCAATTCAAGAAAAAACCCCGCAAATTTAATAATGGCCTAAATATACCGTCAAACAATTACAAATCGTGTGATATGAAAGATAATAAGCAATATATTCATGAATTCTATGCAGTGGATAGTGTATATTTGTATAATATATTGTAATATTCACGCGTCACCGTTGTACATGCATCCCTTAGTATATGGCGTAAAGTAATAAGGACAGACTGAAGACTGCAAATGTTGAAACTCTCATAAAGGAACTGTTGCAGCAAAGTGTGCTTATATCAGATTAGCTATGTGAATATCACTCAATGTAAATACATGTTCGTACACACAAATATATATAGAGATCACAGTTTCAAACGTCACTCACTTTAAACACTGATGACAGACATATAGTAGTCGTGGCACGTCTAGAGCAAGACCTGTAGATGGACATCTTGATGGACTTCACCAAAATCTTGGGCCTTCATGAAAACTTAACAGTAAAATACTTTGGAGTACGAGAAGCAGTTTTAAACAACTTTTTAAAAAGTATTGTGATTAAAGAATGAAAGGAATTTCATGCGCGGATTAAAGTGGGGGGGGGGGGGGCGGGTCTGGACCCCCCCCCCCCCATCCTGGAAAATGAAAATTTATTAAATTTACTTAAAAATTGTCGCAAATATGCCTCGGACCCCCTGGCAAACAAAATTATCCTTCGGACCCCCCCCCCCCCTCGGATCCGCCCATGAATTTCATCCTACCAAAGAATTGGGGAAGATGACATTGGGCAGACTACTTCAACAGTTATTAATATTCTTCAAGCAATCCGTAAAGTGGTGGACAGTCTCCAGACATTCGATATATAGTGTGAACTGTGTCGTCATATGAAGCCTTTTTCGTAGGAATAAATCCAAGGGATGAACTGCTGAAGATTATAACTTCAAAGTAGACAAGATAAACATATTCCTTCAACACATTCGTACAGTTTTGGAATACTCGTGGACTGGTGGGGCCAGCATGGGATATCTGGACATCTGACGGAACTCGACTGAACCAGACTGCAACAAGAACATATTATTCACATATTAGGATGGCCAAGAAGTGTGAACAGTATAGATGAATTTTGATTGAAGGCTGTGACCCGTGATTTCGAGATGTCTGATGTGCTGAACGTTGAAAAAAAATAATTAATTGTGGATAAGTATCTTAAAAAAATGACCGTGACAATGAACAAATTCAATTTTAATACACGATTTTTTTTTATAAATGAAGTTGAATAAGAAAATATGTTTTATAAACTATTTCAATTTTGTCCATATTTAACTGAATTATGTGAAATCAATAGAAAATAAAAATGCTCGAGCTTCTGATATATTTATTCGTTAAGAGAACAAAGAGTTATCGTTCTGCAAGTGGTGCGGTTTTAATTATTGTTGTTAATGCTTTTATAATGCTTTTAATGCTTTCTGAAATTAAAAATAACGGTAAAATATACGCATTATGTGATTATTTGTATATGTCAATAAATTGTTTATACATTTGCATTTTCTGTGGGACTCATTTGATGTATATGGTTTTATTTTCAGCGATGTTGAATGCTGACCATCAGTCAGTGTTTTTATAAATAAACAACCATTCATTATTACATGGTCTTATACAAATTGAAGAAAAAACACAGAAAGGGTATATCATGCGCTGATCCAGAATTTTTTTCCAGGGGACGGGGTGGGGGGTGAGGGCTGCGAGAGGTATTTCGATATTTAAGTTTTCCGGGGGTGGGGGATGTGTGGTCCGAGGCATGTTTTGGGTAATTTTACTATGTGAATTTTAGAAATTTTAATTTTCCGGGGGGGGGGGGGGGGGTCGGATCGCCCGACCCCTTCTAGATCCCCGCATGTAAAGTAAAACACTTTTTTTTATTACTGTGGCAATACCCTTTCTGTGACATGATAGTTTTTTTCAATTTGATAAATAGCATTCGAGAAGTTATCTTTCTTTGACAATTATATCCGAGAACTGTAAAATACTTCACCTAGAGCTCCTCAAAGTTTCATACCAATTTCAAATGTTTAAAGGCACACTAAATTGAAGCCAAAATTCTAGCTATTCTAAGTATAGTTCAATTTAAGTTTTTTTTAACCAATTGCTTTAATATATTTACATTATTTGCAAGAATTCAACGTTTCCACGTAACTTGTGTATATATATATATATATATATATATATATATATATATATATATATATATATGTGACAGTGAACTGAACATTTTGATTTTTTCTGGTTTTTAATATTACTGTGAATAAAAGTATTATTTACATGTACATATGTGTGTATTACAAGCCCATATTTCTTATTGATAAAGAATATAAATCCACAAGACAATGGTCAGTTAAATATACGTAAAATTTCACTTTTAAGATTTTGATTACCATTGGTTAATAGGCAAACAAATGTACATGCACGAGTAGTCCAAGAAGTTTGGCTAAAATTATACCAAAATCACGCGCTGGCAACCTGCCAAAAACAGCAAGCGACCACAACTTGCGAAAAGGTCGGAGGTAAGCATCATGTAGTTTAAGTTTGTTTTATTTTTGGTGGTGGGAGGGGGGGGGGGGAGCACGATTTTAAAGAATTATAGTTTACCAAATTATGAAATGATTTTGATGGACGTGTTGTTCGATAGCCATTCTAACGGATCAGAGTCGCAGCCTGCACATATTGTACGTCCATCTGACGTAAGAGCTACATAATGTACATGTATCCAGGGCGTCAATGTTTACCACTATTAAAGATTATTTTGATGTCCAATCCTAGAAATGGTTAAAGCCGATGTATTGGATATGTGCAGATTTAGTTCTTTGATTAGGTACCCTTTACTCGATATATTTGCACACTCAGAAATTCCCTTTATTTTAATTTAACATTATAGTAATGAAATATCTCAGATACTGATTATTGACAAGGCTATCATTTGCAGGAGAAGTCAAAATCACAGCTTTTTTCAATTCCTGTACTGGTGCTCTTAGCTCAAAAGTTCAGGCATACTCAATATCCCTACAAAATTTCATAATTTTACTTTCATTATAAAACTCTTATGCAACATATCTTTAGTTAACGATTTTCACAAATTCTAATAGTCTCTATTTTTGTACTAGACGTCACATTATCCCGTGGTTATTCATACTCTATGACAACTTTTTCACTCCTTCACCTTATTTCATAAACCAAATATTACAACAGTTTTCTTTAAAATTTGATATAGATAATGCGAAATTTTCATGATTGTGTGCATAAAGCTAAGATTGTATAAGTTCTTCAAGCGATTTCAGAACAAGTAAGCCCATCTATGCCGACCTCAGTATTTTTCATGCTTGCATGATGAAGATGACATCCGTAAGGAACTTTAGGCAATTTTCTTTTTGTTTTGTCACTTTTATGAAAATTGTCGTTAGAAAGTAAATGAATTGAAGGTAATTGTTGTTAAGAACACTATTGACAAAGAGCAATTTAATTCTCCATAGTAGGAAGATATATAAAAAAGAAGGTACATTATACATAAAAATACTAGCACATCCAGCATTTTGTTTCTTTAAAAATCCATTCTCAACATCACCAAAATATTGATTTTAACGTTTTTATGTGCACGTATTCGTTTTGTAATAAGATCATTAATAAAAAAATTATAAAAAAAAAAACACTATTATACAGTCTGTTCATACAGCAGAGCGGGGATTAATTTGTACATATTTCATTGTAAAATACATGTACAAACAAACGGATTATATACGTCAAGTTCTTGCAACCTAATAATCCTCTTCAATATACTTAAATATATACAATGCATTTGTGAATTAGATGACTGTCATACAAACTGTTTAAACCTCACATCAGACCTGTTCATGTAGTAGAGGTAAACAATTCCCACCTGTATAAAAATGATAAATGGAATTATTGCCACAGGGTTTTGACACAATCTGAGCAAAATATAAGATAATTAATCTTGGAACCATTTTAACAGGAGCTTGGACTTTGGGTAGTTTTGTCAAACAGCAATGTGACGTAGGCCTGTCTATTTCATTGCTGGCCACTCAGCCATAGCTCTTTGAAATCAACAAGATTTGTCTGGCTTTTGAGTTGAGACTACGCAATCTGTGTATATTTCACTTGAAACCAGCGTCATATTTAACTTGTTCTGATGCAAGAAAAAGATAATTACATCCTACCGAACGTCATCTTGTTAAAATGGTTCTAGTTATATACAAGTCATGTAGACTATTTATACGAATTGTGTTCTGCTCAGATTGTTTCGAAACCCTATGACATGTACCCGCTCTTCTGTTAGACCGTACCTCATGATGTAAATATTATATTAAAATTTATCAATTTAAATTTATCTATAACAGTTTAGATAATGTTAAGGAGGCTGAGTGGTCATCCTTAAAAAAAAATATTATGTTTGGTTTTCTTTGCTATTTCTTTTGCTATTATCTAGTAAACTTTATCAAATTTTGAATAATTTCCTAACTATATTTTCATACAAAGCTCTCCGTCTAAAGGAGATTTATGTAGTCTAAAAATGGCCACGACCATCCAATGCTCTTAAATTGATTAATTTTGTAAAACTTTTCTCACAGTTTGAATAATTGCGAACTATGTGCAATTAACACCCCCACCCCGCTCTGTTATTATACTGAGCAACCTAAGGACTTCAATCTAAATAATTATATTTTGGCCTATTATTGTTTTCTTGCCATTTCATATAAACACTCAACGAAGCTATTGTAAATTGATAGTCTTTATTTTATTTTCGCATTTATGAGTTATTATGTCGGGTCTTCTTACTGTTTTGGAGAGAAATGGTATCTCTTCTGAAATTGATCGGATTTTGTTTCTCAAATATGTTATAATCCAAGGCATTAGGCAGAGATTAACACTTAACAGTCCCGTCAAATTATGCACTGTCAATCTATATATTCGATATATGAAACAGAACCAATATAACCTACTTTTGCATGGTTTCTGGGTAAATGAATTCCAAAAAATGTAGTATGAAATTATCTCTAATAAAAGTTAATACTTTATAAAAAATAAATCAAGTCAATGATTAACAAAATTTATAAATAAAAAATGCATATAAATGAAGTTACCTACCATCAGGGGAAATTTCAAATGAAATATTGATAACATCAGTGACAAACATATTTAATTATGCATACAATAATTAGTGACGAGTAGCTTTACAGCTGTGTTTGTAGATTGCTCTAATATTAATGTGACGGCAGATATTTGACATCAAGAAACAAAATGTGGTTTAAATTGTGTCAGATATGATTGAAGAATAGTTGACCATGAAACAAACATATAATGTACATTTAATTTCTGTTAGATGAAAGCTAAGCAAAGTCAATGGCACGGTTAAAATGACTATATATAAAATCTCCACCCACCAAGACTCTTAGATAAGTACAAGTATCACCTCCCTAATCATTCTGATCCATTTTTACATGCATGTCTCTGATTTTGCATTAGAGCAAACACGTTTGAAATTTACTTCAACATCCTTTTGTTGAATTTAACATGTAAACTAAAGACAAATGGTGTTATTCTATGCACTCTTTAAATATTAGCACAGATTTGAAATATTGTTGGGTATTCTTACATTTTTGAAAAGATTGGTATCTCTTTGGAATATTGATTAGTGCCACAGTCTCTCAAATATGTTATAAACCATGTATTAGTAAGAGACTAAGTAACTCTCTCTCTAACAACACAGTGTCAATCTATTATGTGAGCAACACTTATAAAAAAAAATACCTTTGGTATGCACGATCCCTGGGCTCTGTAGAAGGAGTGCCAATTAAAAGTTGGTCCTTTGAACAACAAAATAAACCTGCTTACTATATGCCTACAGATTGATTGTAAATATGTTTATGTGACTTGTACCTCTTTTGAAAAAAATGAATGAATCAATTGAATCATATCAAACGCGTTAATCAAAATTTGTATATAAAAATCTTGTTTTAAAAATGATTTTAGAATTGCCACCAATTATTGATAACATCATCACAAAAGCATTTTAATTAAGAATGCAGTTATTAGTTGCATTTATAAAGACATCAAATTTCCGAGTAAAAATTCTCAATGTTAAACACTTTTGACCTTTGTAGTGAATTAGAAAAGAACTGCAGACACAAACGCAATTAATTATTTATCCACCCAATCATTAGTGAGTAACAGTTTGCAGCAATACAATAACTCCCAGTTGTGTTTTTGGACTGTGTAAATGAGACGACTAATGATTGCCATTTCCAAGAAATAATGTGTTGTTTGAAATTAACATCCCATAATTGACTGAGGATGGGTAGGTTGGAAAGGATTGACGATTATCTGATTTAGGAAAATAGCATCACAAAATACGTATAAAAATGAATATGATAGTACATGTAATTCAAAGTATTCTATGAAATATATACTTTTACAATTTTTTAGGTGTCAATAATGTTAGGGTTCAATGTCTTGAAATAACCCGAAGGAGCTAATACCAATAATATTTGATGGTAGTTTGTGAACCACAGCCTAAAATTTTATATCACTTTTGTTCATATGATAGAGATTGTGTCACCTAAGTGTAACAATTAATCTCCAGATCAATATATACACTTAAATAGCGCAAAATCGACTTTGCAAATACGCTTCACAATTCACTTAGTTGGTTGCAACATTGAAAAGCAACAATGAGAAAAACCCTAGCTTTACGCAAGTATTCCTTTTGTGAAGACAGGAATTTAATTAGTGAGAAAGTCATTGGTAAAATATAACCATCCCATTTAGATTCTGTTTCATCATTTTAATGGTTTCCATTTGTTATTTTCCTATTTAAACCTGCGATACTTTCTTCGAGCCATTTCTTCTCTTGTGTTTTGGGGTTCTTTATAATGATTTGCTTCCAAAGCTCTTACCAATGTGTCATAATCATTTTATCAAAAGGCGAGGAAATGCCACAAAATTTTCGAACCGTTCAGATTTTATAAGCTTACCGTATCATCAATGAAACTTTTCTGATCACTTGTCCGATGTTCCACTTCTGGCCTTCTGTACACTCAGAATTTTTTTTTTTACTTTTACGGGTTGAGTTTCTAAAATTGGTTGAAGATGACTATTTGAAAATTTTTATTGAGATAAGTAAAAATGAACAGCTAAGAGAATGCAAGGGGGAGATTTAGTAGCTAAGAATGTATCATGTGTTTGTGTTATTTTGCTGCTATAGATGAAAACATTTTGTCTTCAGATTTTAATTTGAGAGGGCTGGGTGGTCGTGACCATTTTAGACTATATTTATCTCCTTTAAAAGAAGAACCCTGTATATATTGAAAATATTTCAATTTTAAAGCTAGAACACATGGATTTTGTTCTTTACTAAATGATAGTTTATACCTAAACAAATCCTATCTGAAAATTTAAGGAAGATCTGATGGCTAATTTGCAGACCACCAAGCCACCTTAAAGCCAGTGTTTAAAAGCAAAGATATAGCAAAGTTGATTACGAAAAATTGACCTATTAGTTACACAGTCGCTCCGACTTTGTAGTTAATCTCTTTGCCGAATCTCGATATTTGTCGAGTCATTAGTAAGGTTTCCCATGCTGCTTTTCAAAGGGACACTACTATCTTGTACTTTTTCATTTGACTGTAAAGTTAATCATAAAATTAAAAAAATTGAAATGAAATACATATATGCAAGAAAGATAACCTTCAACACCCATAAAATATTTTTTGACTCAATGGTATCTTAGATTCTTTAAAAAATCAAAGTACTGAAGTACTGAAGGGATTTGATTTTATCGATTATCATTTATTTGAAAATCAAAGATGTGTTATTTTGCATGGCAAGTAGTTTCTTATATATATTTGAATTACGTACATTTTTTTTTATAAATTAAATATCAATCATCGGACTTTTCCGACAAGAATTTCGAGAAAACCTCATATAAATCATGTTGTGTAATATATAAAGGTAGAATTAATTCAATCAAACTACGTATCAGTAATCGAAATATTTTTGAGAAATTGTATTGATCCAAGCAATATCGAACTCTAGTCTCGTTCAACCAGACGCTCGGCTGTCTCCGTTAATCTCCGACAAGCAAGAGAGACCAGCTCTCTGCTTGTCGGAGCTTTACGAAGATAGCCGAGCGTCTGGTTGAACGAGACTATATTGAACTCTGGCGTAGGAATACATACGACTACAAAAAAATCTCTAAATTGTTCGTACCATTTAAAATATTACTATTTTCAAGGTATTTATAAATAATTGTTTCCTTGAAAAACAATGCTTCAGAATACATTGCATCGAATCTATTGATTATTTTCAAGAACTAAGTCTTGTCAGCGGTGATGATTTGTGCTTAGGTCTAAACACTGTTTCGTTTCCGGTTTGCCAGAGTAACTGCATAGGAGAGTTGATTAAAATCAACTCCCAAAAAGTAAACTTCTAAATTTTAGTGCTACCATTTTGAATCCAAGGAATATTAATTAGATTTTACTCTGGTTAATTTTTCCACAGCTGAATAAAAACTTAGAAATGATATACCATCAAACAACATTGATCAGAATAGAGACATCTTTAATACTGGAATAATCAAAGTTGCATATGCTCATTCAGAGACAAATTTGTTTATATGGAAAGGAATTAATTTTGGAGGTGGAACCAACCAATTGTTTCTTCTGTCCAACAAATAGCATTCATGTAAACCGTCTGGACACCAATTCTAATACGTTTAATTTTCTGTTGCAATTTGTCGCAAATCTGTCAACTAATACCCTATAGTCTTTCACAGCGTTCCACAATTTCACTGTCTACTAGTACTGACCAATCATCCAATCAACAATATCTGTCAAACGACTGTTTTATTTTCTGCCCTGGGACTCCAAATGGGAGTAACTTAAATATCATTTTTTGGGGATGTTTTTAAAGTATCTGACATCAGCAATATTTTGCAAATATGATTCTACAGCAAAATTGTTAAATCTCATAAACATTTTTGTTATATAACATAGTTTTGATTTTTTTCATTATTTAAAAGTTACAGTATTGCTCTTGAAACCTTGTTCACAGCTTCCAGCTCTTGCAGTATTAAACTTTGTCAACTTTGATGATACCCGACATACATTCAATACTGTAAATTCCTTATATTACGCGAGTACTTAATTCCGCGATCCCGCTGTTTTGTATCAAATCGCGAGAATATTACATCGCGAACGCGGAACTTTTTTTCCTTATTTCTGATAGTTCACAGCTCTCAGAAAAAAATGGCGAGATTTTAAAATCCGCGAAGGGTGCTTCTCGTGATTTTACGCGGATATTAATTCCTCGCGTTTAACTAGGAATATACAGTAACACAATCATATCCTACATCCGAAGCATAAGAAAATAAATGTTAATTACATACATATCTGATGCATACAAATTTTTATTGACAACCATTTTTATTTCAAAGAAATTTAGTAGAGGTAGTGATTCTTACACCTTTAGATCTCAAAAATTTGATGGGTTCTCTAAGAGCTTTCATAAATATGTACAAGAAGATGCAAAACATTAAAAACATAATTATGCATTTTCCTTCAAATTCCCATGAAAAGCCAAGAAATTATCTGTTTTGTATTCTTTGGAAATTTCAATATGATGATAAGAAGATTTAAGATCAAACGTGAAAATAAATCTCCCTTAAAATATTTCCTTAGCTACCGAAACATCTTATATATGTACTTAAGTTTATGTAAATGTGGATTTATGTGCCTACAGTCTATAGCTAATTGTGGCTTACTGTTTTGCTACTGCCAGTGGGTTGAAAAGTTCAGAAAAGTGAAGGAATATGTACAAACCTGCATTTCATGCAAAATGTATCTCATTTTAATAAATTTTCTATTCCCTTTGTCATTCACTGCTGATCTGTTATTTCGTTACAATGGCAATGTTGACCGATTCATTTTAATATGAAATTTTGTAACTCACTTTGATCATCCACTCACCTGTAACCTTAAATGACCAACAGGATTAAGAACTGCTAAAATACTGTCATCAACATTTGGACTCATAACATTATCTAAATCGTAGCAAAACTTGACTTAATCTCATCTTTTTTTGGACAGCTAAAATGACCCATCGCCCCACAATCATATATTAAGTGGCTGCCCGGTTTGCATAGACGCCTTTTCATCCGTATCCACGCGGGAAACGGTTTCAGTTCCAGGCCTCCTAGAATAAGGAATGAACCTGTAAGTTCTCCTAATGAAGAATCGGTCCTCTTTGCCCTTCCTTTCTGCTCTCATTTGTGCTCTTTAAATTTTTCTTTTCATCGTCTGAATCTACCGCAATAAGATTTGGTTGTTTTCTTGTACGACTTTCGATCTTCGTTTGCTAACTTTATAACCTTTTGCCTATTTTTTTTTTACTAACATTAAACCTTCTGTGGTACTTGTCTTTCTTAACTCGATGATTTCTTCGTTTACTGTGGCTAAACTCAGATCCTCGTCAACTCCTTTAACTTCGATAGAATTCGTGCCTTGTGCTTGTATTGGTTTTCATTTTGTAATTTTAGAAGACAACATAATGGTCGCCGAGGTTTTATTCAAATTTACTTATTTGAGACGTCAAAATTTGTTGGATGTTCAGTTGAAAATTTGAGAATTTCGAATCTATCATATTTTGTAAATTATTCATATTTAATTTCTCTTGGTACATACATTTCAAAAACGTTATTCATATAAATTATGCAACATACATAAGTAAAGTTTTATTGACCAGCAGGTGAAAAATGGAGAAAACCGAAGAAAAAGTAGACATACATGTAAATAGACTTTGTCTAGTGCTATTTCATTATTTCATGTATCAGTCGGTGACGAAAAAGAAAAGCAAGCACCTGAAGTATAAAATTATATATCTTTAACAAACACTTTTACGTTATCATTATGTAGATATTTAGATATGACCGTCGATTCATTTACAAGAAACCATGTACAGTTGGTTTACAAAATACTGGATCTAACCAGTTTAAACGATAATTAGTTTACATTCTGTTATGAAAAGCTTATGAGTATTTTCCCCAACATAAAGATGGAAAATACGCAGCAATTTTAAATACCCAAATATTATCAAGCCATTGTTTAGATTCTTGTGCATGAGTTTTTAATGAATTCTTCAATGTCATAATTAGAGGTCAAGGAAAGTTTTCGCCATTATTATTACTGATTCTCTTATTTTTTTTATCTTAAGAATATCCAAATATAATCTTGAGCATATAAGCCTCATTCTTTAATTAAGTTAATTTTTTACCTACACAGTTTGAAACCGTGTGGGAAAATAAGATTTTTTTTCAATTGACACCCAAAGAGAAATTTTATATTAGAGAACAAAATGTGATGGTTTAAAGATAGTGAGTATAAGTGAAAAATAACACGTCATGCTATATACTGAAACATATTTGAAAAGATGGTTATTGGTTCCAAGGGTGAATTTATCATAGTCTTTTTTGTCATATTGACTGCTGATTTGTTTTAATTACTAAAGGCTATTTCGGTCTTTATCTTTGAAAATACAGTGCCAATATACGCTGTCATCTTTTATAAAACATAATTATTTAATATACTAGTCATACCAATATTCTGCAAACCTCCGGTTGATATTTGTTGATATTGAACTATTTGTGTTTTTCTTATATGTATCACTTTTATATATTAGAAAAAGTAGATGTTATCAAATTTCTTCTGATATCTCCTCAATAAATCTTATGTTTTACGGAAAATAAACCGACTATTGCATCCATAGAATTAGGTTCATGATTTCGAATTAACCTACTCGCATATTTTGTCAGGCACAGCAGAAGCATATAACGTGATCTTTATACAAAACAATCCCTCTTTTGTTTTAATCTTTTTATACGCTATGATAAGATTATAAGCATAAGTGTGTTTTGAGATTGCTTTTATCAACTACAGTTGTTTATTTTACTAATGAAAATTTAATTCCTCTGCTATGAAAGAATAGTATTCACAATTTTGGTATGAAAGGAGAATCATTATACCCTTTTTGATACCCGATATACAATACAGCGCCCAAACCAGACACTGCTTCCTTAATCCTTAAATATGCTTTTCTATAAGCTTGTTAAAAAGCGAATGATTGATAAAATGTGTTGCAAATTTCCACTTTATTTTCATTTGAATATATTTTCCAAACGAAGTATAATTTCAAATTTTCTCGTTTTTTTTCAAGTTATTATTGCATCTGTAGCAAAATTGAATAATTTGGTATTGTTCGTTCTTAATGCATTTTGTTCAAAATCATTTAGGCGAGAGATGTATGTTTATCTATTGAATGATTTGATAGGTGAAATATGTCTTAGATACGATAGTACGCTATTTATCGTGTGCTCTCGTTCGAAAATGAAAACGTTTGCCATATAGAAAAAAAAGAATTCATAATCATAATGACAAAAAAGATTGATTCATTCTCGATATTCTTACAATAGAAATTAGTATAAGAAACACGACACGATTCTATTTCCATGTCTTCGGTCCTTGAACCTGATCTTGGATCAACTTCCATTTATTTGTGATCAGCAAGAACCTTGGAACTCGTACTAAGAGACATGTCAGCTTTCATTATGCAGTAGTATCCCCCTGTAATTCGCGCTGGTCTTTATCAAAACCGACAATTAATCCCTTTAGTTGTAGAACTTGGCAAACTCTGTACCTTGCACAAAACACTGTTATCAAATGAAAGCAATGTACGTATACTCAACGTTGGTCAATAAACAATTTTTCGGTCGAAGGAAATGTATTGTACATTGCATTACGTTTCATTTAGTTTTAATCATTTGGAATTTTGAAAAGAAAGACAGTAATTTTGTTCATGATATAAGAGATTGGTTATACCAAAAGTTTTCATATCTAATAAACAGTAGTGAAGTCTGACAAAAAATATCAAAGACCCATATCATTCAAATAAAATAAATTATGTTCAGAGAAACATAGTTTTACGTCTATCTACCAGCAGCCATGTAAGTCTTCATTGTCATGGCAGCGGAATTTGAAATGTTATATTGTTAAGTCTTGATATTTACACACAATCATTAACTTGTTGCATTTTACCGATGTTTAATCAACATTAGATTAAGACCGCAAGCAGATATAGATATGATCGTGCTTGATTGAATTGACAAATTATTATTTGGAAAGTCAGCATCTAGCTTTCCTTGTCACAAATGCTGTATTAGATTCAATATATTGTCATATCTTGCTTTTTGATTTAATAAAGATGAAAACTAAACTCCAGATGAATGATGCATTTTTTTTTTAATTTCAAATAAACCAAAGATAACAGTATTTGCAATGACTCATGTTTGATGCTGATAACATATATATGAATGCCAGTATACTTGTGCGAACTATAAAATGTGAACAATTACATTTGAACCCGAATTTCCTCGATTGCAGACTTTTATAGGCCATCTGTGGTAAGATGCCTTGTCGAACACACATAAAATTCTAAAATAAAGCGTTCCAATGGCATCGTGAGATAAATGCACCATATTCTTTCAAGTAAGTTATTTTTTGCTTTTCTAGCTAGGGATGGTTTTATTAGTTACCCTCGCAAAGCAGTAAAGCGGAATCTTTTCTCCAGACTTGAATCTGAAAAAGATAATAAATCAGAATCAATTAATCAAACCCATTTAGAGTAACATCATAGGGTGAAAGAGAGAATTTAAACGCCAGTCAAGAACGTAGCCTGGGATGAATTGTGGTCTGTCGCAATTTAAGCTAAGCTTGTGATTTTTTTTATGCACATAAACTTTGCGCCAACATGTTATAATTATACTAACATTTGAAAGTGAATACAAGATATGAAATATTGAGAGTACATTTGTAATACTTTCTTAGAAAGTTGCATTGATTATCTATTATCTCTTAAGATACCGTAGACTTATAGTTTAAAAAACTGCATCAAATTATTAGTGTTTAACGCTATCATACATCACTAGTATATCGGGTTTATCATTAGAATAAAGACAATGCTTAAATTAAGGAAGAATTACAATGCAATTAATGAAAAATTGAATCTGATAATGATTTGCACTATTGCTACGTACAAAACTTGTCGTCTCCCACATATAAAAAACCAATACATTTATTTTGATTAAACAAAGGAAAAGTGGGACATATAATGACAAAAGAGATACATTTTCATTACAATGTGTTTGTCAAAGACCCACTGCAACAGCTTTGAAATTGACAGTCTCTTTTATCATTGATAAAACTCTCCAAAGGCACCCACAGAGTGCGTTGGCAGAAGCTAGAAATAGGGGAACTTCCTTGAACTTATACATACAAAGTGGTTTTGTCATCAACGCATCTTCGATGTCATCACGAGTCCGTTTTTTTTTTTATTTTCTGTGCACTATTTTACAATTATTTTCGAGATTGTAGTTTATCGATAGTCAAAGCTTGTTTTAAACATCTCTTTTAATTTATCCCACTCCGTCAGAAGACTATAACATTATGCCTGGGGATACTAATTACAAAACATGAACTGTTTTCAAGTTCGCATTTTGAAAGTCATGAAAAATTCAAAAGGTATCTTTTTACAGTGGTTTCAATCAACATTGCTGTATTTTCCGCCCTTTTCCTCTTTGTTAGTTCTACCCTTTTTACGAGTGTTTTATGCACAGCGAGGTTAAAGCTAGTAGTTTCCTGATGTGCTTAAATATTGTTTTAAATACGCATTCCACACCACTGTCACCGGATGTAACAACTCTAGTGGATAACGAAGCAGAAATATGGCCGAATCAGTATCATTACAATCTTATAACACAAAATAAATCAAAGAAATCGAATTCATTATGGAAATTCTTCTGGCAGAAGAAAGGTTTTGCGCTCGCATTTCTAAGTATCAGTACCTGTATTTTCCTGGGATCTATTTTCTGAGCTAATTGCGTTACTTGTTTATATCAACCAAGCGCTAAATGAGATAAGACGCGTATGGCGCGGTTTTGCCAATATTTACAGAGAATCAATTTTCGTATCATATAATTGCTACATGCCGTAAATAAAGATATTTTTGTTTAAATTATTCTTTATGACTATTTCGAAAAGTGATTTGGTATCCGGAAACTAAGACAGCAATTATCTAATTTGGAAAATTTGCATATCGGTATCCAAATCGTCACGTTAATTGCGTCATCGGCTGGAATGATACAGTGCGAGAGAAAGGAGAACGAACTATTGTCTTCCATGCGATTAGCATTTTCTTCTCGTAAATGTAACGCGAAAGAACATTACATAACAATATAAAACTAATCAACTTGACAGAATTATAAAAGGGAGAATGTCTTGAACTCTAACTATAAAAAGAAAATGTTTTCTAGCAACATCCATAAGAAAGCAATTTATTTGCTTCTATTAAGAGAGTTATTTACAATTTTTCTATTCAATCAGAGTTTGAATCTGTCATTTATTGAAGGGTTGTTGACATGCGCACTCAATGTTTGACCCATGGTGTGTCGATACGGTCAATGCAGTGCTTGCACTTTACCAAATACAATTACGATTGTATGGGACCAATGCGTTTTATCTTTATTATATCTTGTCACTATATTTTCTTCGTAAATGATTTTTAAATTCTAATAAATTTTTTTAACCCGAGACGCTTAAGACTTGCTCTGTTATATCCTGGCAAAAATGTTGAAGCTCTTTTCAAGTTCACTTATAGTGCATGTTTGCATATAATTTTAATTTTACCCAAATATTATACTTGCTAAATGGTTACCCTTATTTTCCTTAAAACTTAGTATATTCTTCTCTTTATTTAGACAAGATCTGCGCGAGTCGAGAATTCGTAGTTTAAATTCCAGTTCCCATCATTTGTGTTTAAAAAATAGATGAATGATCATTTATCTATCGATCAAGCGTCTAAAATCGTCGTGACGTCACAATGAATTGTTCTCGAATGATGTAATGTACAGAATGAACTTCTCAGCATTAACTGCAAAACATTATTAGAAAATTGATTATATCATGCAGATTTAGTGCCATATAAATTTAATAAAGCCGTCATTATCTCACTCTTAATGACTAACTTCATTGTACTTGCTCAAAGAAGATAGGAATTCGAAATAAATTGTTTTATAATAACTGCAGTTTTTAGATTCTTACACCAATCGATGACAGGAATGGGTGTTTCTGTAGTAAACACAGAAGAAATTATCTAGACTACGGTTTATCTATTTTGTTATTGAGCCATAGCAAATCATATTACGTGTCATACAGCAATATTAATCTAGAAAAGCATAATTTTCAATGTGTCGTTAATTAAACTCGTATCTGAAATGCCAAATTGTCGGAATGATTGCATATTATCGCTAGATACCATCGTTTAATTACACATTGATCCGGGTGAATAAGGACGAGGAAAGAGTGTAAATATTTAATCAACCGTTAAAATGGAAAGAGTGGCCATGGTTTTTTTCTGAATTTCTGATGGTGGGTTTGCCTCATCCTCCCCCAATGTATTGAATGTGTCTTTGATCTTAAGCACAAATAAAGACCTTGTTTGAATAGAAGATTTTTCTCTCTCAAACATGCTATAGGTGACTGTTAATTCATATTTTGTGACTTTGGAGTTTTCCGATTACACCATTCTATGCATTAGATCTATGGCACTATAGAGAGGTTTTTGGGTCGATATTAAGGGTAGAATTATCAATTAACTAAATGATATTTGTTGTGAGAAAAAGGTTTCCATTTATGCTTAATTCTTAAAAGCTTTATATGCTATACTCTCTACAAAGTAATGCTGGGTTTGGTCTAAATTTACATTAACAACTCGCATTTTGATGTTGTATTGAATAACCAATACCCAAACATCGGTTATTTAACATGCATATTTACAACAACGTTTATTGAAAATACAGAAATAGAATAAAACTCAATACTGACCTGCATCGTTTGAATTCGTTGAAAAATCATAAGCATCGTTCAATAGTTTTCCAAGAATATTCTTAAATTCTTCATTTGAAAGCTTCTGTTCTAGACTTGGAACTCTTTTGCCACGGAGACCGAAAAAGCGAGCACGTTTATTGTTTCGAACTAAAGGGAATTCCACGTCGTTGTTGAATCTTTTTCCTCGCATAGGAGCAAACCCAAATCTTTTTTCCTCACTTGATGATTCTGGTATGCCTGCCTTTTGAAGGTTTTTGGGATTAATTAAAAAGTTTATTAAAGGTTTATGAACTGGATCCCCATTTTCAATTGTTTCATCTAAGTCTGATTCCTGAACAAGAAAGAAAAACACAAACGTGGTTATATACATCTTACAAAATTCAAGAACTGTTCTATATCGTAATGCAGATGTACTCTGTTTTAGGAGACTAGAGGATAACTAATCGAGAAAGAATTGTTTGATTACTATGCAAAATATATGTCATATTGCCATACGAGAAACAGTAATTAACAACACCGTTTCTTGTTAGTTATTTTCTAGTAAAGTTGATCAGTATATCAAGCCATATACATGTATCTATGCGATCCAAATTGGACACCTGAAGTTTGATTTCGGTGAACTAGGATGATACATCGTACATGTAATTGTACAATTACACAGTTTAGATAACACTGGACTGGTTATAGTAATGAAGAGAATATCGCCAACGAAGCGAGATGCTTTCAACTTCACCTAGGGCATATGAAGGGGACCTATATTGATCAGAAAAAATATTGTATATCATAATGCGTTTCTGTAGAAAGAAGTTAATAAATTGGATAAGGTAATATGATGCTTATTTTGGAAAAAACGGAACTTATGTCGGAAGCATGTATGTCACCGTCATTTTCCAAGTCACTCTTTAGTATAGGTTGCTATTTACGATGTAATTTCCATGGAATTTTAAAGAAGTCGACTCTTATTGTCTATACGTATGCTAGAAAAGTTTAAACATATACCTATGCCGAATCAACGCTGGCCAAATATTCTTGGGTTTTGCTAAACGTTTGTACCGTTTTCTTCCCTCCATGTCTGAGTCAGCTATCAAACACATTACTCGTCCTCATATCTCGAAAATCTTATAAAGGGCTAAATTTGATCAAATTTATATGATAAATGGATGAAAAACGCTAATAAAGAATAATTTGGCCAAATGGATATTTTCTCCGGGAACCTCGATGAAATTTGACACATGGGTCACAAAAGATACATCATTTGGTTAACCAGAACCGTCTGGAACTTATAAGAGCAACGTTTCTTCTAAATGTTTTGAGCGTAGAAGAAAATACTAGTGGTCGTTTCGGAATTTTGAGTGTACTTTTGATGCATTGGCCTAATATAACAAAACAAGAAAACATTTCTTATATGCAAAAGTAGATTTATAACAGATCCCCTTTGTTCCTTTCTCTCGAAGGAAAGTGTCCAGGATTAAAGGGGTATGGTCACGATTTTGGTCAAATTCTATTTTTCTGTTTTTATTATTTACAATGCTTTAAGCATGCATTTGTAGAGTTCAAATAAAATTTGAGAGTCAGTCGTAGAGTTATAAGCAAGATACAGGGCTCACAATTCTTTGTCATGTAAACAAGGCCCGTGCCCTGCTTTTATTTACATAGGCTCAATATACGAGTAAAACTCTTTTTCAAGCTGATTTGTCAATCTTCTTATTCATTTTCAGCATGAATAAACAGTTCCTAACGTTTAACACATTCACATTAGGTCTAAAACAGAAATTTTTACTTCAACATTCAAAATGTAAACAAAAGCTTTGTTTACATGGCAAAGAATTGTAAGATCTTTAACTCGCTTATAACTCAACGAAAGACACTCAAATTTTGGTTGCATATTCAAAATGCCTTACTGAAGCATTGTAAACGTTACGGAAAAATAATCTTTGGCCAAAATCGTGACCATGCCCCTTCAATATTCGAACGTTCATCAATCGTATTCTATAAAAATGCACTATCACACTATCATTTGCTTAAGGGTTTCTTCATCAGTGCTTGAATTTCACGACAGTTTACCTTCTGTCTTAATACATAGTTTCATTCTGTCCTACGCCAATATTCCTAATTGGGTTTTTTTATCTTCTATATGAAGAAACCCCTATTATGTTAAATCGAATAGAATCGTCTGGTTTCGATTTATTAAAAAAGTTTAATGAAATGTAAAAGCTGAGAGAGAGAGAGAGAGAGAGAGAGAGAGAGAGAGAGAGATATGCACTTAATTACATCATAGTAATGCATATTTTTCTATATCATAACAATTACATAACTGATCATAAATATCCTGTTAAATAGCTGGGCTTGATAAATAGCCAGTTAAGTCTATTGGTAGAGATTATAGATAAACCATGTAAACTGTGGGCATTCTTTCTGTTGTCAGTTGTTCTCTCAGATATCTTCCCCATACTATCATTTATAGCTTTCATTATTACTTTGCAATATTCTGCAGTCTTTGACGTTCATTATTCGATCCAAGCATATGGCTTACATACTATATACATGTACCTCGAGGAGTATAGTATAAATTGACCTCGCAGACATTTTGACTTAGTAAAAATTCTCTTTTTGATGACAATGCAAGGAACGGGATCAACTGATATGAAAAGACACGATGATAGCCCTATCGAATTTTGCTAGCTTTAAGAATTTGAAGCGAAAATTAACGTATATCACAAGAGATTTTATCCCAAATTTTTATAATTGTGAATTACATTTTTTCCCAATACATTTATTATCTCTAATTGATTAAAACGTGTGCAATATGAGAAATGTATGAATTTGATAATTGTCCTGGGTATATTTTACACTTTGTTCGTCTCTCTCTTTCTCTTTCTCTCTCTCTCTCATTCCCAACAAATATAGTCGACGAGAATAAAATACTTCTAGTTTTGACACCTAAAGATGAGCCAAAACATGACTTTTATTTATCTGCTTTCAGTAGAACATGATAAAATCGATGCTCAATCGTTACAGTTTTAATAAAATCCGATATAAATGTAGCATACTACACGATTATTGACCTTTCATGTCAGTTTCATCATCACAAATTTATAAAGTGTGATGCCAATGCATTAATAAGTGATGAAAAATTGATCTTTACACAACATGAAATAAAAAATATTGACAAGCTGTTTGATTGCATTAGAAGTATCAAATTCATTTTTTTTAAAATTATACTCTGTGTTTGTTTACGAAGTTAACTCCATTTTTAAAAGAAATAGAAAAAAAAATCAAATACTTCTGACTGATGCGCCCTTTCCTCTGATGAAGGTACATAGTATATTTTTTTCAATAATTGATTTTACAGTCTTTTTTATAAGGAAAATATACGCAGCGACCGAACGTGAAATAAATATAAAATTGAAGGATTTTTGTGAGCATCAGCTCTTGCGGATAATAGCTGACATTTATCCGATGAAGACTTGATTAAAGGAAAAGCAAAACAAATTAATATCCATGTAAAACTTTATATATGAATGTATATTAGTGTTTATGTGCTCTACATTGTAAACATAATTAAAGGGGTAGCACAGTATTTCTATATGTTGACGCCAAGCTTCTTTAATCTTGTTTAGCCCAAAACAAAATAACGAAGTATTGATGATGTATTTCAAACGTGACTTTTCCGGTGCTTTTACAAAGCATGTATTACGGATTATGTTATTTTGTTATATGTTATATTGAAAATGACCAACATTGACAGTAATTGTATGATGTAACTAACTGTTGAAACACAAAGATGGCATTCAATTGAAAGACTTCAATTTCTTATTTAAACACCTACTTAGATTCATCTTTTTACTATCAGTAGACGCACTTATAAAGAACACGAGTGTAAGTCTTTTGCTTTTATTCTGCATGAAAATTTTTCAGATTATTTAAGACCTCTGTAACATCTTAGACGGAGTCGATAAGATAGATTAGTTAAATGTATTGAGAGGTTAATCATTTTGTGGGTCTTATTCGAAAGACCCCAGACCGCATCTTGAATGTTCAATACAGAAGGAACCATTGCGCCCACTCTAGACATACATGTACGTATATAAAAAAAACCTGCTAAACGCAATAAAGATCATATTTGTTACTTACTACTGAGTCCCAGAGCTGATCTGTAGTTGCCGACGTCACGGAATACGTAATAAGGAACATCAAGGAAAAAAGAGCTCGCTGTAAGTACACCATTCTACAAATTCTTGCTTGGTCAATCTATTGACAACTGTAAAAAAATAAATATATTAATAAGAATTTATTATTGCAGTACATGGCATTATTTATATTCATACTGGATAGTGCTTCTTTTGATGTAAGACCCATCTACCGTTGCCGTCTAATTCTAACACGTCCTACCCATGATCAGTTATTTCTACTTGCAAAAAAATATTTGATCTAAGAAAATTCATTTAATAAAGATTGTAATTGAAATTTTTATTTTGGACAGATCATGAAATGTCACAGTTCAATGACCATTAAAGCACATGGTCAGTTAGTCAAATTGGTCGAAGCATATCAATTTGCAGAATATCCCATTGCAAGGCGTCTTGAAACAAGATCCAGCAATTATTTTTCCTCTAATCATCGATTAGGCGTGACCTTTTAAGACTTACATCGCATAAAGGGTACATGACAAGGGCTACGGAATTGATCAAAATATAGAGTTACAAGTGCGAAACCACAGAACGACAATGTGATCAATTTATCTAAATTGTTATGTCTTTACAAATGTGTGTATTCAATGGTGTCACATTTCAATGGTCTTAAACCATATTTAAAGCGGTATGGTAGTAGTATTTGGTTGTGTTGAAAATTAGAAAATTTCAAATTTATTGAAAGCCATACTTTAAATCTAATGGTAAGAAACTGTGTATAAAAAGTAAAGTACGTGAAGAGAGTTTTTGGAGAATGCCAACATTTAGTGCTAATGCCAAAAATAAAATTCATAGGAGTAAACGTATACAAATTTGAATGATTTTTTTTCTAATTCTGAACGTTATTATTGAAAAAAAAAATTCCGACTTCTTTACAGACTTTTGTAAGAAGGGAGATTAAGATACACAATGAAAGTATATTGTGTTGCGTGTACGTAGACAATATCTTATGGCGAACCTTGATATAAATCGTATTCAAAGACCATAGCAGTTCATAAAAAACCTCGAATGGTATCAAAACGATCTCATTATTCCCTTTATTAGGATGTGGAAGTTACAGAGACATGGATAATTGACGTATAATGATGGCGGACTTGTTAAAATATGTTTATAAGAATGAAGTATAAGGCGTGACCTTTTAAGACTTACATCGCATAAAGGGTACATGACAAGGGCTACGGAATTGATCAAAATATAGAGTTACAAGTGCGAAACCACAGAACGACAATGTGATCAATTTATCTATATTGTTATGTCTTTACAAATGTGTGTATTCAATGGTGTCACATTTCAATGGTCTTAAAACATATTTAAAGCGGTATGGTGCTAGTATTTGGTTTTGTTGAAAATTAGAAAATTTCAAATTTATTGAAAGCCATACTTTAAATCTAATGGTAAGAAACTGTGTATAAAAAGTAAAGTACGTGAAGAGAGTTTTTGGAGAATGCCAACATTAAGTGCTAATGCCAAAAATAAAATTAATAGGAGTAAACGTATACAAATTTGAATGATTTTTTTTCTAATTCTGAACGTTATTCTTGAAAAAAAAATTCCGATTTCTTTACAGACTTTTGTAAGAAGGGAGATTAAGATACACAATGAAAGTATATTGTGTTGCTTGTACGTAGACAATATCTTATGGCGAACCTTGATATAAATCGTATTCAAAGACCATAGCAGTTCATAAAAAACCTCGAATGGTATCAAAACGATCTCATTATTCCCTTTATTAGGATGTGGAAGTTACAGAGACATGGATAATTGACGTATAATGATGGCGGACTTGTTAAAATATGTTTATAAGAATGAAGTATATACCGTATACCAGTACGGTCGACTGTCGTGCGAAGCGCAGCGTTAATCTATAGAATTACAAATCAAATGCCCAAATTCTGTGTCTGTGAAATAGAAATGCCCATTGATGGCATCAAACTTAACTAATATGTGATGAATATTAGAAAAAGTATCTTTTTATAAGAAAAAATGCCAGTCATGTATGTGGTACAATCCCAATCAGGTAGGCAGTGAAGATTGGGGGAAGAGACTAGCATGGGACCATCTACATGTAAATAAGTATTGTATTTGTAGTAAACTATATTTGCCAAACCAGAAAAGTTTGTTTGATACAGTTCAATCATTATGTCGAAATAATCAAATTTTTAAGACGGACGGGAGAAACAGAAAGACTAATAGAAAAGAACAAAGAAATGTGTCCTCGATGCTTGATCATCTGGGTCATAAAAACGGAGTCTGAAATGTGATAGAATGTATCTTTGGCTTCTACGACCATTGTATAAAAATAATGTAATAATGTGTCAAATATCAGTTGACATTTTTTATCAAGTTGTTCTAGAAATTCTCACGCTAAGATTCTTAATTTTGGGTCTTTTATGTTCGGTTATGTTTTTTAAGAATATTTTATACAAGAAGTCCAAATTTTGTTAAAACGAATAGAATCCTCTGGGTTCGATCTATAAAAAAAATGATGTAATGAAAAAGATGAGAGAGAGAGAGAGAGAGTCTTTTTGCGCAATTTTTAAATGGTTCTTATGAGTACATATCATGGAGATATAGAGCTCTCGGCAATAGTTAAGATGAAAATAATTTAATTCATGGATCTTTATTTCCACAATGGTGTCACTTGTTACTGAATCAAGAGTAATTAAACCTCTGTAAAATCCTAGAAGGATACATCAAAGTTATAGAGTAAAAGTAGCTTTGTGGCATACCAAAGATGTCGATGTTCTCAAATATATTTTGTGAACTCAGTATTAGCCTTAAAACAATTCAATTCTTTCTCCATTTTAAAAAGGAAAACTATTTTAATGCCTTATTCGAAAATGTAGATTTGAATTTAGTTTAGTAAAATTGAAATTTCTTTATGTCTTACTTTACTTACCTTATTTGAAAATCCACTCATATAAAATTATTTCTATTCAACTCTGCATCAAGCTTGATCAAACGTAAATGCAAAATATATTTCATTTTCACCTACCTTAAAATCTTTGGTAAAAATCTCTTCAAATTATCTGGTAATAAACTTTCTGAATCGCTCTTATATCTGTGCCCAAAGGTAGCATAGTGTGCGTACGAGCCGCGTCGCATAAGGCGTCGTTATCGATAAATATTAATGAAATCAAATGATTGGTCAACACTTAGGCAGTAGAACGGTAACTTGAAACTAAAGGCAGAAAGATTGATTTCCTAGAAAGTTTATCCGAAAAGCTATATCGAGAATTGTCTTTTGGTGAATACTAGAAATTCATAGTGAAATGTTTGCTGACTGTATGAAATCATATTTGTTGGATTATTCTTAAAGATCATTGGCACATGTATTTGCTAATCTAAATTTTGTCATGTAATCTTTTACTTTAAGTACATATATGAAAATCATGCATTTATATTGTAAGAAATAACAAAGGATGTGATAATACAAAAGAATACATAATAACAGCTTGTTTGGATTTTTCCTGTTACGTTTATTTTCATCCTTACAATGATGCAATTTTGAATTGATATCTCTAAATAACATATCTTCATCTTCCTCTCTTGATTTTTAATTCAATCTTCAATTAATCACCTGTTTTACAATTTTTCTAAGGTAAATGTTACTGATATCTACTTTTTTCATGCAAAGCATGATTATTGATTTTCAACAGATACAACATTTAAAAAACCATGTTAAAAAAACCAGTACAAAGACTTTCAAGTTTTACTATAGTAGTATTGAAAGGGCGGTTTCAGGATAAAAATTATACAAAACAAATCATTGAGAATACTTTGACTTTAATGTAAGTTTAAAGTTTCTTAGAATTTCCACTCAGGCCATGAAAAATCCTTGCATAATTGGTAATTAATAACCAATTAAGGAGAAGCGATAAAATAAAATTACAAAAATATATTCCTCTTCCACGCAATAAGCCATTTTTGTATTAGTTACAAATTAAGAAACTCCTACAAGAAATCTTCAAAATCAACACCCTCTTCCCTTGACACCGAGACGAAATGTGACGCACAATACAACAAATCAATAATTTAATAACTAGGATTGCTTTGCTTTACAAATATTCCCATAACTTCTTTTTTTCTATTATTTACTATTTATAGTCCGAGTTATATGTCAAAAAATACTCACATTTATTTTTTTTCAAGAGGCACGATGGAATCATTATGATTAATGTTTGCTCAATTTTTGCTCAATATTGGGGTATTTTTTACCCACGAATAAATAAACACCAACCAATTATGAGACACAAACTTTATAATTACACTCTATACATACACGAAATTAGATACCAACAAACAGATCTCTTTGTAAATGTTTTCAAATGCTTTCTCTTTTATTATTAATAATCAGCGGCCCAAACACCCATACCTTAATATACTAGTATTTATGATAAAAAGAGGTTTGATTCTTTCACAAACCATCAGAGAAATATCAAAATAAAGAGAAATTAATAAGAAATTTCATAAACAGAAACTTTTGATTTGTTTCATTTCATTCTAAACCCGTTTTAACGAGGTTTGTTCCTCGTCTTTATGGTAGATTATAAAAAATACGGCCGAAAATGTATACTAGTGTACAACAAAAGTTATAATTTTAATCATATACTGGTATTTGAATTCTGCAATGCTGAACATTTTGAAATAAGGGGAGAACATGAGGTTTGTATGGATATTAATTGTGAGAATATTTATATCAACAATTTCGTGAGTATTGAAGCAGATGTCTATTTTATTGATATATGACGTTTTAGTACTGGTAGCACTATCCATCAGATATGGAATGAAAATGCGAAACTGTGGCCAAAATTTTCACTTTCGGTATAATTGTACTTGAAAAAAGAAGTTGGGTAAAGAACACAAACTGTCACTCGAAGGGAAGAAGTTGGGTAAAGAACACAAACTGTCACTCGAAGGGAAGAAGTTGGGTAAAGAACACAAACTGTCACTCGAAGGGAAGATGATTGAGCCCCCCCCCCCCCCCCCTAATCAGTTTGTGATTTTATGCATGGGTAGACATAAACCTATTCTCGATGTAGTTACTGACAGTTGCTTCGGACTCGAGGCTGGGTCGGGACCCGTGAAAAGGTAAAAAGGGATTTTTTTTAAAACAAAATATTGAGATCTATTTAGTGTTTTATATAAGCATTCTTGTTTTATCATGAAATGTGTGAAAATTGTCATGAGTCAAGACCATGCGTCCTTTGCATGCAAACCAATTTTATCAAGTTTTAAAATTCACTGAAAGATTATACGAAATATGACCACGATCTGCTTCACATTTCTGCGACTGAAAAAACCCCTATCCTCTGCCATCATGGAATAAAATGAGATAAGTAAGAACATGTGTTCTGTTGCGAAGGTTTTGGATATGAAAAAAAGATAATTTCTGTAATTTCAATATATTTACAAAACAGCAGATTTGGCTTTCTCATAGATTTCAATGAATAATACATATTAATTTATTCTGTGCATTGGGATATCATTGCCTGATCTCAAATTACATACCAGACAACCATTATATTAATCTCATTCTAACAAACATCAAATATGTCGTGAGAGTACTGAACAAATCCTATTCTAATCTAAATTAGTACTATACAATACAATTCCATTTTTCTGTCGGAAATTTTGAGTGTAAAATTGTAATGAGAAAAATAATTTTAGATTAAAAGCTTCTGTTAATCATAGTTTTGTGTGAAAAACTATCTAGATGCTCAGATTGAAGCAACATGTCATTATTGTCATCCTACACATAAATTGATTTGATATACGAAGAGTGTTCCAAAAATAATGTCATTTCACCTTCTTCGCGTGAGAATCGTGTAAATATCTTGCTAAAACCACATTGGCACGTTATATTGATCGCTGAACCGTAGCAGAAGACAATTTCATGTTCACCAATTCACTGACTTAGCTACAGTGTACATTGTCTTATAGTGTATTTATTACGCTTTACTCAAAAAGGCTGGTAAAAGAGCAAACGATCTATACTTATAAATTAAGATATTTTCTAAAAACAAAATGCATGCACCAGAGTAACTGCTTACAAAGGTATTTTAACACATGTGAGTTGATGTCCGTAAGCTATAATTGAATTTTACCTGATAAGCATTTACTGTAAAATAAATCAAAAACATCTTTCATTTTCGATTAACCAGTCCGAAATAGCAAAAATGAGAGTAAGGTGGTGGACACGCTTTGCCAAGCCAGTGGGAATTTGCATCAAAATATATACTTGAATGAAATAATGTTGAATAATTACATAAAGAGTGAATATTTTTACTGGGGACTTTTTTATGGTATACATAGAAATTATGATTTGACCAATGCTGAATAAATAAAATGAGCCAATTCGTTTCTTCAATGAACGATTTTAGTTTTGATGGATAGAACTTTCCAGAACAGGGTAACCATGAACGCGGGTTGAGTAATTAACGTCAAAGCGAAAAGTGTTGGACGAGTTCATTATTCATCGCTGGCAGATACCTTGAATCGGACATCTTTGGTAAATACAAAAAAAAAATAAGTAAATAAATAAAATGGGCCAATTTGACACTATTTTTGTGTTTTAAATGAAATAACTTTATAGAACGCAGTGCTCAAAAACGCGGGTTGACTAATTAACGTCATGGTGGATAGTGTAGGGCAGATACCTTGGATATGACAACTTTAGTTTAAGATATGCAAATAAATATGAACACCCGTTTTTAAAGGGGCATGGTCACGATTTTGATCAAATTCTAATTAACATATTTTATAATTTATAATGCTTTAGGAATGCATTGCTAGTGATCAAATGAAGTTTGAGAGTCGGTCGTAGAGTAATATGCAAGATACAGGGCTCACAATTCTTTGTCATACTGTCACTGCTCGTGCCCTGTTTTGTTTACATAGGTTCAATATACCGGTAAAAATCTTATTTTTAAGCTGATTTGTCTATTTTTTATTCATTTAAAGCATAAAAACAGTTCTTAACGTTTAACACATCCATTTGAAGTCTTAAACTGCAATTTTTACTTCAACATTCAAAATGTAAGCAAAAACTTTGTTTACATAGCAAAGAATTGTAAAATGCCCAAGTCAAGCATTGTAAACATTAAAATCAGAGGAATAATACTTGACCAAAATCTTGACCATATTCCTTTAAATTACATACATTTTTACACCATGGCAGATTGGTAGTATACCTTATACATTAATCTGTGAACCATGAACAAATTGTATTTATGAATAAATGATGTATGCATAAAACGGGGAAGTTGAATTTCGGGGGGGGGGGGGGGGGGAGGGGGGGGTGGTTGATAGTCTTTTATCTGAAATTATTATTCGGGGCAGTGATAACAATTACATTGAAATTACACCTAGAGAACAAAATGTAGAAATTATATACGACACACTATACACCCACTACTTGCTTTGAAATGAAATTACCCGCTCCTTTAAATACCTGGCCATGCATTTCCTTTTTGATTTCAATTTTTTTTAATATGTTAAGAAAAACAATTAAGAAAAACTTCGGACACAGTACATACAAAAATGACCAAAATAAATCTGCTTCTACATACTAAGCATTGTATCATATCAATGCAAATAAGAGTTAATTCTCGCGCTTGCGCGGGATATCATCTAGTGCATTTGAAATTAAGGCCTGTATAAAAGGTAACTCCTTATTTGGCATTAAACCCGTAGATATTCATCGGGATATCTGTGATATCTATGAGATTGGTCAAATTTCTCATAGGTCTTTTTGTATGTGGGTTGCTAAATTTAAAACAGGGTTACGAACACTTCAAAGATGCTGCTCGCCAAAGTCGCCCTGTAACAGTTACAGCCAATAATAACATAACGTAAAAATCCACCAAATCTTACAGAAAGACGCAAGATACACCGTAAGGCTTTTGGCTTGGGTGACAAATTTGTCATTAGCACATGTTCATGGTATTTTGAAAAAAAAAAACTTAAGATAAACGCTAGTCAAATACCTCATTTGCTTAGCGATAAACAAAAGAGAATCCGTGTTGAAAATGCAAAGAAATTATTAAACTTGTATCAAGTGAAAAAGACTTTTGATAATTTAGTTACTAGTGATGAGACCTGGGTAAACTATTTTGAGCCAAAACGTAAGAGTTCTAACAGAACCTGGGCATCAAAGAATGCAAAACGTTCTAGTATTGCAAAAAGGTTACGAATCGTTCAGAAGGATTTATATGTTATTTTCTTTGAAAATAAAAGACCTGTAATGCAAATCGTGTGCCAAAGAGCAAAACAGTCACAGGTAATTTTTTAAAAATGTTGTTATTTAAGAAAATGAAGAAATATTACGAAAGTCGTGGCCCCAAAACGGGTATGAAATATCTCCGACTTTTGCACGAAAATGCAATTGCACACAAATCGCGCATTGTGGCCGAGTATTTAGAGGAGGAAAAGGTTACTATCCTACCACCACCTTGTTTCTCCAGATAAGGCTCCGTGCGATTTCTTTCTATTCCCCAAACTTAAATTCCATCTGGAAAAAGATACAAGTCACGAAATACCCATGGGTCTACAATTGATCAGTATATGATGGTTGTTCCTATCGAATATAAAAATGTATCCAGGACAAAGGTGAGTACTTTGAAAGGCAAAGACGAATAAAAGGATAAAAGAATAATTTTCAATATTGACCCACGCTTTATTTTGTTTCCTTTACTGATTCTATCCGGGCAGTCTGTAACAGTTGTAAACTTAGTAAATCTTAATGATTTTACTAAAACAAAAAATATTTCGTGGGTCCAGAAAGGTCATCTGACTAACTGTGCTGAGTGTCATGAATTATTTTCTTTCAGTTTTTTGAGTTTATTGATTTTCTTTTTTAAAATTTACGGAAAAATAGTAATTGTACATGTATTTTGTACCATGATTAATTTTTTAATTAAAATGACAGAGAACAAAGCGTTTCATTGGTAAGTTTAAATTTTAGTGTAGAAAGGTCAGGTTTAATGCACTGAAGTGCCAAACGTCACATATTAACCCAATTTCAATTATAATTTTGAGTGAAGCTGTGTTTGTGAAATTTGAATGATCCGTACAAAACTATCGTGAATAAAGCTACCAATCATGTTCTGATACAAAAAATACCCGGCTTCTATCTTCTAATACTTTATTTTAAAAAAAACCCGAAATTTTATAATGCTATGTAATAAAAAAAAGTAGTGATAATTGCAATTTACAGGTTCTTGTTAAAAATAAAGTTTTATATATGGAAATTTATCTTTCGCAAAGGGTATTGCATAAGCAATGTATACGTATTTGTAATATAACACTTCTTCAATTGTGTATCGGTAGTGAGTACATTTGAGACATTTATTAAGGATGTGTCAATAAAGCCATAACAAATGCTATAAAAATAGCAGAATTTCCAAAGTGATAAAACAAGTGATGAAATAAAAACAACCGCATACGTTAAGATAATTTTAATACCGTTATATAAAAAATAATCAGATTATGATGAATACATGTACTACTTTTTTAACAAAGAACAAATACCATATAAAATACGTTTTATCAACGAGATTTTGTTCTTCTGACAAACTTTATATTATAGCAAACTAGGTTTTAGAATACATGTTATAGTATTCATCTTATACCCTGCTGGCGTTACACCACCTCTCCATAGTTCATGAAGTTTTGCCATTTTTGTAACAGTGTGCATCACAATTGATACTTCGTATAATGGTCAGATTGTGCTTGGTTTAATTGTACTTGGCCAATGGAACGAAGTCCTTTAAGAGGATATATAACTTTACATTTCAAAAATATAATTTTGAGACAAATATGGATGTAGAATATTTGCTATTTTTAATGATACTTTCTGTTTTGCAGGGGGAAAATGCGGAATAAAAAGAGTTTTGCAAACATTCTAGCTGCAGAGCTGTAGCTCCCGGTCTAAATAAAATCGGATGGACGACCTGGAGACTACAGTTCCGTACGTGTTAAAAAGTTGCTATTTAAGGCACATAAAAATTGCGATAGTTTTGGACTAGAACGTAACATAGTTTTTTTTAAAGTGGGGGACCAATTTATCTGAAACTTGACCAGCAAAAAGAACAATAAAAAATTAAGGCACTTATTCGCTAATACTCAAAATCAAAATCCGTGGGGAGGAGGGGGCGGAACCTCAATCCTAAAACTTCTATTTCAATTTAAATGCCACCACCCCCACCCCAACATGAAGATGCTACGTGCCTGATACTGCAAACATTAGCCCTTGGTACATTTGTTTGTTTAGAAATATTGATTTCAAGCAAAGTCACCAATCCTGTGGACCTATGCAGTGTGATCAATTTGATCACATGCATGATATGTGCAACTGCAGTGTATGAAATATTAAGCTCACCTGAACCATAGGTTCAAATCACCGTTTCTAAATACTCGGCGTTCTATTTGATTTTCGATTTGATTGTCCTCTTCAAATTATTTCTTCTTCTCAGAACCATTTGGCTAATTTCAACAAAACCTGTTACAAATTATCCTCAATAGAAAATGAAAAGAAATTACTCTGACGAAATGAAGAGACTTTTCAAACCGTAAATGCTAGAATACGGTTCAGGTTAATTTTTTATCCAAAAACTCTCTTTGGGCCAAAATAAAAATTTATGAAATAGTTTCTGTACATGCCGGAGATTCTAAATTCTTCAAAGCTCCGTCTCCCCATATGTGGGAGTTTAACAAAGCAACATAAGTTACCTCCTTTGCAAAATATTTTTCTTTAGATCTACAATGCTATAATGTGTCATATTAATATGCAACCATTCTAGTATAGCGTAGATTCGTCGGAACCGTTACAATTAAATCCATTAATGGGACCTAATGATATCAACAAGTTCCACAAAGAAAATTATAAGGACTATTTTTTTTTTTAGAATTTTCTTCTCACGATATACATTTTAACAATTTGTGTTATACCTATGCAAGCAGCATGACCTGATGGAGAGTATATTTAAATTTGTAGAAAATGACTTTCAAACCGATAATGGGACCTAAAGAATGCAATGTTAAACAGGTTTTTTTTCTTTACTTCTTCTAATGACCTATAATGCTGAATAATTCGTCTTATAAGTATGCAAGCATCTTAATCAAGCTAAGATTCAATTTAATGAAACCAAGACTTAAATCCATTTAACAGAATGTCTGTTGGGGGTGGGTTTGTGTCAGTTTCTTGCCGAAAAGATTGTTTAAAAGGAAAAGTTGGTAATTATTTTAACATAGTAGCAAACTTGTAGGAAAAAATGTTTAGTTAAGTCATAAGGTCTTTCCTTATCCTTTCCTTGTAGGATAGACAGGCCACAACTGGGAGGGGGTGAATTTAAATATGAACATTTCGGTCAAAGAGCTTGGAGACATTGGTTTACAATATTGATATGAAATAAAGCAATTCAGGTTTTTTAATTGTTATTTTTTCGTAGAGATTATAGATAAGCCACACGTGGGGTCTAATTTTGGGGGGAAAGAATCATATTGAGAAAAGTTCTGAAAAATAGAGGACTTATATCTTGACAATGTAATTTGTGTATACAAGCCAGTTTGAAGAGTTTTCATGATAAATCAAAATGTAAACCTAGGCTTTGTGTTACTCTGGGCAGATAAGTGCCACTTTTAGGACGAGGAGTTTGTATTGGTTGTATAAGGTTACGTAAAGCAAGTAAGCTAACACTTTTAAAAGTCGGAATTGTACTAACTATTGCCTAAGTGAGCGATTTTGCATATGAGCCTGTTTTTTTTTCTCTCTGTATTTTTCTAATATAAAAAATGTCAACTTCTCTTTGGTAATTATAGTTTCTTCTTTGGCAGCATTGATACGACTTCATTAATAGTTACGTTATAATATCTGGCTCCTGGTTATCCATCGTCAGATGCATTTGAGATCATAACAGTTTGTTAATCAAACACACAAGAACTGAACTCTTGCTATTCAAACAAAAACAAAAATCGGCGAATAGTACTGACCATCAGTACAAGACTTGACTTTATCTCCCACCCACAAATAGAAAAGATGAAATTGCATTGTAACATCTTATCGCTTGCAAGGTGTCGAAGCAAATTGTGAACGCATACAATTCATGACTTCCGTAAAACGAACCGAATACGAAGCAAAATACTCTTAATTGGGCATTCTGTTTCAAAACATGAGACTACCAACATTTCTCGAAATCAATTAATAACAATGAGTTCTGGAAGATATGCTGAACTAACCTCCACACCAAGTGAAAGAAAACCGGATGTGACAAAAGCGAAAGCAGGGTCCTATTCAATTTGTTTTCATTGTCGGCAAAGATTTATAATAAAAGATTTCCTTTAAGTTATTCGTTTTTTGGCTCCATTATCTCTCTCGTTATTCATTGTGTGTTGGTACTCTTGCTTCTATGTCGACTGGTTAACGTGTGAAGAAATATGTATTTGCAGCTGTTAAGATGAAGTAAAACCTAAGCAATGTCAACTATTTGGATTTATATTTGGCCGTAAAACATAAAAGATATAGCACAAAAAATGTTTAATTATTCATAAAATGTATGTTTCTCTTGATAAAAACAAAGAATCGAAGCCCAACATATACAGTTCTATTCATAAAATTCATAATTTTTCTAAGGGTTATTATGATAATGAATGTGTTATATTTTATATGCAGTTGTCATATATCATATTTATATTTTATTGGAATTTAGATTTAAAATTATATAAATTCTACACTACAATATTAAAATCTCTAAATTGTACATACATTTAATATGAAACAGACACACTCCAATATTTTTTTTTTTGGATTTTGTTATGGACAACAACAAAAACGTCTTGTTAAATTGTGGATGAAACCTAAAGTGTTTGCAAGGCCACCTGTCATATCGTCGACCACCCCCTTTTTGTTTCACTGAGCTCAAGGTGTTTTTGTTACTCAACAGAGAACATAATATGTGTAATCGAAATGGAGATATTTTGCTAATCATAATTTCAGACTTAGTGTAAATTTGATAGCGTGATAGAATTGTGATAAATGACACGGGCAAAAAATGTATTGGGAAATAAATTCTTCTCAGAAATTCTTTATTTCTAGATATACAAGAGCTTACTATCACCTTGTATTAATTTGTGCGGGCAACATGATTATCATAAGTCAGCCGGAAGCTTTATTAAAAAGTATTCCCTCTTGATTTTAGATTTTGCCACGATCATACATATCAGGGTTAGTCAACATTAGTAACATGAGTAGTGAATACTGCTTATAAGCACGCAATAACTGTTTGCGATTATAGTTGTGTATGCGTCAAAGAGACTACGACGTGTAATAGATAAAGAGATATTGAGATAAATGACTGCCAATATTTCGGTTAAAATGTGTTTGGCTTAAGGTGCCAACCAGCACTTTTAACTGTGTGCATGCATTTGTTGATAATTAAATCAACAAAATATCTAAACGGTGAGTAATTACTTGGATTGGTCCGACTATGTGTAGTTTGTGATACGACAGCTTATAGCCAATTTGTATAGGATTAGACTTTAGCACACGGAATAGTATTAAATGAATACTTTTTTTTTCAAAATGTACAATTGTACAACTTTCACTTTTACTTTAAGAATGTATTACCGAATATGGATTTTTTTCAATTTCGTTGTTTTTGGTCTTGTTTACGATTTTCACCTGACCACTGTGTGATCCTATCATTTCTTGCGATTCGAACACCCTCTCCAAATCCGATGAAATGTGATTATGAATATAGAAAGATAATAATTAGCTACCATTCAAACTAGTGCACATAAATCTTTTTTTGACAAGTGAAATGGGACGCCCGTATTAATTTTCTGTGACAGAGTAAGGACGCGAGGTTGGGGAGGAATAATTGCCTCTAAACCTTTATCATAGACAGCACTCGTGGCAGCGCTAAAGGTAGCCGTATCCGTACAATTACGCAAGCAATTAAGAAATCTTGATGTCTTCTCCGTTGGCTGGATACGTTGTTTGTTTTGTCTTAAAGTCATTTATTTTGATAAAAATCGTATCGAATTCAGTCGTTTTAACCTTAACTTGTTTTTTATCAGAGGTATAAACATCGTTTAAAATTGTAAGAATAGAGGAAATTACATTATATGAAATACTTTATACTATTAGATAATATTAAATTCCCGCGTCTCCATTTAATCGTTATCAAAATTGTTTCTTGTTCCTTTTTATTGTTATTGTTTCATTTGAAAATTCAGTAAAAATTAAAGATGCGTTTCTTTGAATGCAAAGGTTACCTTCAAAATTCATAGTCTGTCCTTAAATGTAAAACACCAGATGATACCCAGATATTCTTTATGGTAGTTACCTCCTAACATTGAAATAGTCTGCAATAGATTACATTCTCTCAATTTCAATTCTTCGGCTATTTCTGTCTATCGGTTACTTTATTAGAGTCACTTTTCACTTTGTGCTCAATTTTCGTCTATCAACAGGGCGCAATGGCCATTACGTTCCCCAGGCGCATTACCAAACAAAGTACACTGTATTGCTATATTTCTACATGAAAGATAATTTTCTTCAAAAATTACTTTTATTAGAATAATGAAATTATCTAGGTTAAATAATTCATAATTCATGTCTTTACCCTTGTAAATTAAGAAGTGAGCACTGGGTATTTTTTCCTCTGAGGAACATTGTGTGCTAATAATTTACGTCATATTTTTTATAAATCGTATTTTGAAAAAAATTACTTAAAAATCACAAAATGTGATATAATTCTTTTTTCTATAGCATGTCATATATGTAGACCCTTTTATTGTTTGATGAATTACATTACAAGTAAGATGATTTCAAGGACTTTGCATATACATGTATTATGATCATATATTTCCGCAAGTAAATGTCATAAATCAGTTTATAAAATCGTGACTCAACAGTGAAAATCTTCAAACTTAAACAATATTTGACAGTACAAACAGTAAATAGAATTAACAGTATTTTATATTAAAATTATCAAACAATTATAATTCTAAATAACAAATGAAGATTACATAGGAATGTTGGCTCTTAAAAAGATTAAAGAAATTTCAAATGCCGCACGGTCATTTTGATAAATTTATCATGTTGCCATCACTAAATTCCGCTGTATCAAATGTTATTAATTCTTAGCGAGACATATATCACGCGGGCTAAAGCAATTCCAAATCCTATCTACATTTATTTGATTACAAAATGAAATTCTGCTTCTATGATTGAATATTTTGCGTATCCTTGGATACAGCATTTGTTTCGAAAACATTTCAAAACAAGGACTTCGACAATTGTTAATAATGACTTTGCTAGACAAAACATGTAACTATTCGACGAACGTTTCGCCATCTGCGTCATAAATGAATGCATTATTCGCTCTACTTAATTTGAATAATGTTTCGTTTTCTATTTCTGATGATATGCCTTATCATTTTGCACAACTGAATAGGTTCCATCGGAACAGACAATTTAAATTCCACCAGCTTTATTTTTATTCGTGACTTGAAGACATTTCGAGATTTAATGACGCTTTTTGGTTTTAGTTGCCGCTGAAGACCGTTTCATAGTTTCCTTAGAAAAAATGCTGCTGATACCCAAAGAAGACAAAGATAAGACTTCATTTAACCCGTGTGGGAGCTAGCTTGTTTTAATGTATATATTCAGGAGGAAATGTACCTTTCAGGTGTTGACATTGCTTTAGAAATTTAACTATTTCCATGACTCTTTAAGATTTTCCGAAGGTATTTTTAATAATGATAGAATCCCAAACAATAAAATTAAATGATGTCATTATGACGAAACATGAAAAGAGTGGTGTTTGTCTTGTCTTACCTAAATTCTAAAAACTTTTTAAAAATGTATCAAGACTACCCATCAAAATCAGTTTTTATTTTCCCTCCTCAAAAATACACGTGCAACACATATAAAATCGAATTCCAATTTGATAATTCATAAATAGTCGAAAACATGAGAAATGTTGAAAAAAAAAACCCACCCATTTAAATTATCGAATTCAATTGGTGTTATACATGTATCTTGCACTACCAACTAAATGCGCTAAACTTCATATTTCAAAACGTAGTACGATTACTAATCCTTAATTATGAAATGACTTCATAATGTAAACTGATCCTGTTAATGTAGACCAATCAGAATCGATTTTCATTTGCCAGGTACTAACCAGTACTGTCAATATAAGAGGGTCAATAAAAAAAATACGTAGACAGTGTCGCTATCGATCTTGCTATTTCATCAAAGCCAAAACTACAAATTAATTAAATGAATTATAATTTATTTATTTTATTGTGTGAAGTTTCATTCAAATTGATAAAAAAAAATATTTTGGTTATCCGATTTTTAATTGCAGTATGTTTTGTCACCACTGATCACGGCAACGACCAAACACAGCATGATGACGTATTGCAGTTTTTAAAAAACCCTTTTTTATACTTCACACTAAGTCTCTTGTGTCTTTCATCCTGAAGTTAGAATGACTTTTAATTATACCACCTAATGTCTTATACTCCCACACTTGTTCGAAAATCCTAAGCTAGTTTATCGATGTTTTTTCTGTGGATCTCATTGTTCACAGCATTTATTGTTACAAAATCTTTTTACTAAATTTTCACTGATAATCTGTTTCTTTTAGGCCGTTTACCATTCCAAAAAAATATTGCATTAACACTCACGATAAACTCTTGACTATTGTTTGCATCATCGTGCATTTTTGGTTTGTACTGGTGTTTATCCGAGTAATATGTATGTTGTTATCACTTCTACCTGCTCCATGAAGTTCGGCGATGTCATTTTTTAAAGTAAATTTTGATGGAAACAATCTATTTAGAATATCTGTCTATTGTAAATGATTCCTGTTTAAGCAAATAATATACCCCATCACAATGCGGCACAAAGATGCACAAAACAATCCTCGATTTCAGGTTTAAATGTTGTTCGATTTTACGTCCAATTTGTATCTGACTTTCGACACAACACAACATTTTAACGTTCTCTGTGACCTTAGTTTTCCAGTTTTAAATAAACAATTCTTAAATCTATATGAATATACTGAATTGATTTATTTCATATAAATTAAATATTCATTGCTTAATTTTGTCTACTAAATTTGGTGAAAATATGAGTTGATTATGCTAAAAGATGCACATAAAGTTAAGATTGCTCTAACATTGTAGTTTAACCATGTCGCGATTCATCTATTTTATATATTGATATTACCGGTATTCATATTCTTTACAGATATATTTAAAAGAAATCTATGAGGCTATTATTCACAGAATGATATGCATAATACGCCATTAAAGGTTGAGTTCCTTAAGGATATTGAAAACACATGGATTTTGCATTTAGGTGATGCGTATATGGTTTATGTAGGTTTGTGAGTTGTTTTAGTTACCAAACTCCACCTTAAATAAACAATGTTTTGCTATTCACACACCCACAATAAATCTTTAATTTTATTTCATTAATGATTCATGAGAATCGACTGCATTATTTTGAATAGAAAAAATGAAACGTAACTAATAATGCTTATCGATAGTTTGAGTAAGGAAACAAAGTGAAGTTTTTTTTAAAGATACATGCATGTTGTGACAATTTGACAATGATATATAAAACCAATAAAAAAGCAATCTATTCCATGTCTTTGGTATAAAAATTCATTGTGTTTTCTTTAAAAATATCTGCCAATTTGATATATGTAAATTTGATAGCATTGGGTATCGGTAATGTTTCAAGAAGAATAACTCAAACGACGCCATTAAAATCTATTTTAAATAGCACCAGTTACTTGACTTAAAAAAAGGTTTTAAAGTCCATAAAACTGAATCCCCGTTTATTTTTTATTTTTTTTTCAAAACTTTCTCTTACTTATGATGCAAAATCTTAATCAGATGCTAAGATATATATATAAATTTTAATTAAGTATGAAGCCACTTAACAGTAGAAATTTACACTTTGAAACCCAACGACGGACTATCATAAATCGAATGTACAACTGGTTTAACTCGTTATCAGAAGGTTTGTAAATTGGATTATATCGGGTTAAATCTGGTTTTTACCCGGATATGAAATATTGTGTTTTTTCTTTGAAAACCCCATTTTGGGTTATCGTAATTATGACAAAATTAATTGCACGTTTTTCTTCTTTGGCATCGGCTTTATTTTTTGTTACATTCTTAGTCTTTAGCTTATTATATATGTATAGACTTTGAAAAGAAAATAGCACATGCAGTTTGTTGACTAAAAGTATTTTGAAATAAAAAAAAAAAAATAAAAAAATAAAATAAAATATGAATCAATAATCATTTTCATAGATATTTATAAAATATTATTATCAATATTGCTAAATGTTATACATGATGTTTAAATGTTATACTGTATACAATGTTGGCCATATTTAAAATAGATTTTTTCTGATTTCTTGTTTCAATGAAATTGTCATTTCAACGTATGAAATAGTGGGTATCGGTAATGTTTCAAGAAAAGTAACTCTAACATCAGTAATGAAGTTGTGTAACACTACCCTTTTATCAATATTACTGTTAATCATGCTGAATTAAAGGAACCTACATAACAAAACAATACTGACTACCAAAAGTATGTATAATCATGTATTTTGAATTAAGAGTAGAGTAAAGATATTGAAAACAAAATTTTACACAAATGACATAATATAATAAAAGTTTGCAGAAAGGTTTTTCGTTTTAGGTCGACATTTGATTTATTGAAACAAATGCAAAAATAAACTTGTTTAACTCAGAGTTCCATGATCTAATTTTTGTCAACCAAATTTTTCCATATATATAATATATAAGCATTTCCAAGAGAAACACCTTATCAATTTTGCCCAACTTTGAGCTTTGTTGCTACAAGTAATTTTACCCAATACAAGTACCTGAATCAAAACTATTCCAATGAGTCCAATTGCATTTGCAATGAAATAGAACAAAAGATTGTGAAATTACCATCTGTAACATGACAAAATATTTTGACAATGGTTGTTAATAATAATCCCCCTTACATGCACACAATCATTATTTTACAAGCTTGACTTACAAAGAGATAATAATAAAACACACACATGTATATTATTACAAAATTTGTTGCAAAAAATGTTTTTATTTACAATAAAATTAGTTTTATGTAACAAATATAAACAACTGAACAATAAGACATTCATTTGTGAATATACTTAAATTTATACCGAGTATTTTCTGTAAAATGGGTTAACCATTTCTTGTAGTCAGAGGCTCTTATCTCTAGTGTCCTGAAAGGGATATTTTGTAAAAGTTCAACAAAGCGTTGAGAAAATGTTCCATTGTCCAACATACTTTTGCTGAAATAAATACATGTACAAATTTGCAAAATGCACCATACTACACATGATCACGCTTTTGTTTTCGAATAGGCAGTTCCTATATATAGCAAGACGACATTGTGTGAGACTGCGCGATGTTGTGTTTTGTGTAGTTGTATAGCACGACTGTTTGTTGTTTGAAATTTTGTAAACACGATGTGCACATTTTTTTGGTAACGTGGCGGTGTAACAACCGTTAATGATACAACGCCGCTTAATGATATGAATATCATTAAGCGTTGCAATTGCAACGCCTAATGCTATAAATTATTGCATTAACAGTTGACATCGCCAACGCCTAATGATATATCGCCGCTTAATGATAGAATTGTATCATTAAGCGTCATAAATGCCCATCAGCCCTAACGCTTAATGAAACAAGCAAATATCTACACCCTCAACCGCTAATGATACAAACTGTTTTATCATTAAGCGTTGGAGTCGCACCCTTTAATGATACAAAATTGTAAAATTGAAAGCAGTCGTTGATGAAACAATACTATTTCATTTCCCTATATTTGCTCAGCATAAGTAAAATGTTATTTTCTACTATTACAAGTGTTTGTACTGTTTTGTACAGGTTCTTCATTAATTATGAAACTTGAGATAGATAGATAGATAGATAGATAGATAGATAGATAGATAGATAGATAGATAGATAAATGATAAATAGATAGATGATAGATAGATAGATAGATAGATAGATAGATAGATAGATAGATAGATAGATAGATAGATAGATAGATAGATAAATGATAGATAGATAGATAGATAGATAGATAGATAGATAGATAGATAGATAGATAGATAGATAGATAGATAGAGAGATAAGTTTGGATCCACAGCTAGATATTATCACTCCTATTGATATACAACTGTTCATCGGGCTGCAGAAAACTAATGACAATAGTACTTAATTTTTAAAAACGATATGAATAGTTCAGTCCATTTCATGGGGTTATCTTTTGTAAAACAAACATAACCGGCGAAGTTTTAACCTCAGAACGATTTACATTATCAAATACAATATCTGTGAACACTTGAGAGAGAAATAGGTGGACTTGCTACATTTTAACTGGAGTTTTCGTAGAAAAAATCCGATATTTAAATGGCAAGCGGGCGGCTGCCTATGGGGGTACCAAATTAGTCTTGCAGACCAATTGTACATATATTAAAGTAGTGCATATTACTTGGATTTTGATTTTTGATAATTTATGCAAAAAAACAAAAAACAAACAAAAAACAAACAAAAAAAACAAATAAACGAAACCTGTTGAACTTACAGTGCCGCTATCCATAACGTTTACAGCTTAACCTCTATTCTATCCAGTAACCAGTATCTTGTATCATGCATTCTTAAATCGTTATTCTATTCATTCTATCCTATCCTTCCCATCCATTCTATCCTATCAGATGAAAATTTTGGAATAACATTTTCAAAAAATTCTTTTGAAATCTTCACATAAGAATTTTTTAAGCAGAATAATTTAACAGCTTTGTTAAAAAAAAAGTTGTAATTTAAATTTCACTGATGTTTTAAAACAAGATTACCATTAATATTTCGTTCTGTGAAAAACAATTCTGGAAAATGTTTGAACTCAAGCTCAATTTTGATTGGCTGGTCGATGCAGGATAGGATGGATAGAATAGAACAGTTTTATTCTATCATTTATTCTTTATCTTGTATCCTGCATTCTGTGTCCTGCATCCTAACCTATTCATTGTAAGCTTAATGGATAGCGGCATTGTAGTCATTTTCGTGCATTTTCGTGCATAATATTACATATGGGGTACTTGCATTATATTACAGTACGCTTACCCTCCTCTCCAGATAAATCCTCCTACAGTTTTTAAAATAAGGTTTTGTTTTGCAGATCAATTGTAAAAATATCAGAGATGTGCATATAATTTGGGTTTTGGTTTTTGATAATTTATGATAAATACCAGCTGTGATAATTTTTTGCGAATATATGGTACCCTTATTATCTAGATAACTAAGATTTGGGGTTTTTAGATCACTTTTACATTTATCAGATATGTGCCATTTTCGCTAGCCAAGGGTTTTCGGTCTACTCCGCTCCCCATAAACCCTTGGCAGATCTCATTACGAAAACTCGGTGACAATCTCCGTTTTATGATTGACTCCAACTGCAAGTAGCTGATCCAATCGCAACGTTTAAAACAGATGATTGTAAATAAACTTTAAAAGAAACACACGTGTGATCTTTGGTAAAACTTGAGATACAATTAAGTGCTCGAGTACAGTGCCTCCCCAATGATGGTTTAACCTGATTGCTTTAAAAAAACGATATCATATTTTACTGCATGGGATTGAACAGAGATTTACAAACTTGTCAAGGCTCGCGTGATAGTATGGGAAGTAAACATGGCGAATGTAGAAGTTGCCTAACCCGTTAGTATATACGTTCTTGCACATGGTTATTGCTTTTAAAGGTTCAATGAGGTTTTATGGCATGAATACTTTCATATATCAGCGACGTTCTCACAACCGGTACAGGTCCCTACAAACACTATAAATAAAATATGCCTTGCTTTCTGCTGGTTATATCTTCATTCCTATTTAATAGTATCATTAATTCTCGGTAGTCAACATGATGTCAAGTTGTATTTATGCCGTAGCGTGTTTCTAACTCGTTGTTACATTCGATTAAAATGTAAATTTGCTAGATAGCGCCACTGCATCACCGAGTTTTCGTAATGAGATCTGCCAAGGGTTTATGGTGAGCGGAGTGGACCGAAAACCCTGGGCTAGCGAAGATGGATATGTGCACATTCAAGGATTTTGATTTTTAGAAATTTATGCGGAAAATACCAGCTGTTGAACTTGGTCATTTTATTGTAAATAGTATTTCAGATAATTATACCTTATTTGTCAAAATAACTCCCTCTACAGTTTTCAAGATAAGATTTTTTTATGTTCTTTCTTTTTGCAGATCAATTGTCTAAATATCAAGATGTCCATATTACAGTGGGGCTTCATATATCTGGACGCCAGAGATCTGGGCGCTTCAGTTAACGGACGATTTTCTTTGGAAACAGATTTTTTATACGTTATTTTGTCCCATATCCGGAATTTTGCGTTCCGGACGGTCTGTTTTTACCATAAAACACGGTTTATCTATATATTTTCATTTTTTTCATTTAACCGGACGGTAAGATTTAATGGTACTCCGATTGATACTATAGAAAGATTAGGCCAGTCAATTTAGTTTCACGCCTTTTCACCTGCTAACCCCCATGTGTAGCTGGTATAAACACTCTGACTTCCCAAATCACTTTCAAATATTACGAACATAGCTGGTTAGACAGGATTAGTCACGCCTCACTGCAAGTGGCTTGGGAATCTTTACACTGTGCACCTGTCAAGTGACACCACTTTTTAAACTACTCCTCAACTTCAAAGGAAGAATGTGCTTAATAAATCTGGAACGTTTTTCATAGCTTTGTGGTATTTATATTCAAAAAAGTTATTTTAAACGAAGTGTCTCATGAATGCCTTGTTAGATTAAGCCGAAACCTGACGTATGGTAAGAAAACAATAAGGAAAGCATTTCAATTGATCAGAAGTGCATTGGTGGAAAATTGACGTGTCTAGATATAGATTGATAAAAACCTAACGTAAATAGGTTCATTTCACACTTAGACACAATATATTTAGCTACATGTATATTTTGCTATTATTATAGTTTGGTTAATATTCCCTGACTAAAGACAGGGTTTCCTTATATTAAATCAGGTGAATATCGAAGGAAAAATCTATATTTTTGCTATTCAGTATGAAAGGCAAAAAAAATAAAAATAAACAGTATTAACACCCATTAAAACATATCAATTATCATTTATGATAAAAATAGACTCATTCCAGATATCCGAAAGCCTTACCTTTCCGGACGATTGGACTTGGGGACAAAATAGTCTGGATAAATGAGGCTTCACTGTACTCAGATTTTAATTTTTTGAGAAAACATGAGAAAAATACCAGTTGTAGAACTTGGTCATTTCTTAACAAATTGTTGCATATAGCGTACCCCATTTGGCCCGATAACTCTTGTACAGTTTTCAAGATAAAACTATTTTTTGCAGTTCTATTGTATGTATTCACAAGATGTGTTACTTGTATTTTGTTTTGGTGAAATACCAGCTACATATATTGAACTTCGTTATTTTTTCCATTGCACACACGGTGCATCATTTGTCCAGATAACTCATTATGTAATTTTGAAAATATGAAGCTATTGTCAGTTCAATTGTACAGATATGCACAATAGAGATAAGAATCATACTTTAAAATTTTGATAATTATGAAAAAATACTTAAACGAAATTATGACCATGATTATTTCGTGTCGGGGTCGGCCTTAGGTAGTGTTTTTCAATTTAGGGTCAACAAAAATACGGGCATTGTTCCAACAAAAGAAAAGATTTCTGTCACATTGACAGGTTTTCCTTTTTACGTTTTAGGTTACATCTAAAACATTACTGTGTATTGCCATTGTTATTTCTCTGAAAATAAAATGACTAAAGTATTCATACATCTTTTTATCCAGTTTTATCTCCTTTCTGTATTTCAGTTTGTTTTGTAGATGGTATTACAAAGTTAATACAGATTGTTACATATAGAAACGTCACAGTGCAATCCTATGTCATATGCATGTAGAAATCATTTGCAGTATACATGTATACATACACATAACATTTATTAAATTGTGCGTTCGTTTCTGTACATTTTGTCATAAATGAAGATTAATGTTTGTTATATCCTTGATACCTTTATATTCCAAATGTGTGCAGATATGAATATAACTTCGAAATTACAGTGTTTATGTAAAACACAGGGGTGGTCCAATATTTTTGAATAATGTTATTCTAATTTATATATTGCAATGATTTGAGAAGATTTGTTTACTACTATTAGACTGCTTATTGTAAAATTTAAGAAGAAATATGACACAACACTATTGTTATACTGTGAATGAAAAATTCAAATATTTGCATATCTCTTATTTAATATCACTTCTAGCAATTTAGGTAATCAACTATTAATATAATTATTACATATTACGTTATCATCGGTTCAAAATACAATGTACACATTGAGAACATAGTAGAGAATGCAATGAACTCATAAAAATCCCAGTGTGGTACTTGAAGTTGAAAGAGATAATTGTGGTGTCACTGCGTTGCAAGTTAACGAAAGTGAGGCTTGAAATGCATATAATTACATATGATTGTATTTATACACAAGTAAGTAAATCAGCACACCTATAACGCTTTATATTCAGTTAAAAAATTAAAACCATTGTTTATGGGAGACTAATTTTTAAGAAACATAAAAAACAGATTTACGGACAGGGCTTTCATCAATCACATTTAAATACAGATCTCAACAATAGCACATAGCGTCCTGCGCTATTATAGATATCTGTATTTTAATCATATTTGGCTTTCTTTCTATATAATCCACGGGTTTATTTATATTCTGACAAACCAACTTATTGAGCTCAAGCTTGGAACGCTTTTTTGAAATGTGTACATTTTTGAATAATTTGTAGAATTTCAAAATTACATAAAGTATATATTTTTCGATTTAAAATTACTTAAAATATATATATTTTCGAATTAGGTTATTAATGATGAATGTAGATAAAAAGCATTCTATATAATTCCAATAAGCAAATATATTGGGAGAATGTAAAAGGATAATACGAAGATGTTATGATAGAAAAGAAGTAGCGCTCAAAGTTTCCTATTCCAATCTCAATGTTTTAAATCTCTTTGAACATGTAATAAAAACTAAAAAGAAAAAGAAAAACTTCTTAAACTAAAGATAATAATATTATCAAATTTATAAATTTTAACTCCCAAGGAAAGGTCATTGATTTTTCCGAGCCCGATGATTAAAATTACCTTATAATGAATACTAGTATTAATTCAAAGTATGAACTGCACCTAACTAGAGATGGTGCTATCACACATGATACACAGTAGTTGACCACATAAAGTTTAAGCTTCCAAATACTAATGATACAGTTAATATTACTATTAATAGAATTCACTTTGAAATACAAATTGTGTTAAAAATATATCTGTCAATCATCTATCTAAATGCAATTTTGTCTACCAGACTGAAGCTAGCAGCCAATAAAAGGACCTTTAGATGCATCCATTACAAGTTCGGGTGAGCTAAATGGAACGTTGTGCATGTCATAGTCGCTTCTAAAGCTTGTAATGAGTACATCTAATGAGATTCTTCTTCTTCTAATCCCTAGTATTTATATATTGTGCTCAAAATCGAAAGAGATATTAATCATTGGAATGAGTCCTAACCCCTGGGAACCACCTCGTGGTATCCCTACAGCCCAAAACTGAGAACGAGAAATGATAGCCCTATAGGTTCCCTACCCTGGTATTTGTTTGATGCACACTTCAAAGATAAGGATATAATAGTCCACATTTTACCCCTATATCATTGTGAAATGTTAAAAAATGACAAAGTTCGGGTGAGCTAAATGGACCCTTGTATGTGCCATAACTTTATTGCTGAGGCAAAATAGTTCCTTAATTCGCTTTAAAATTTGGGGCGTTTCGGCTGCGTCTGGCGCTGATTTCTATATAAGATGAAAAACCGTATGTTAGATGTTTGACTGTCCCTCTGTTAAGATTTTACCTTTTAAAGATTGGTGCATAACGTTTCCCGAGTAAGTAAAAAAAATAAGCCGGGCTTGATTTCCAGGTACATGTGTAACTTCTTTGTAAACTATTTGGGTCCTATACAGCTAGCAATAATCTAGCGACAACATCGTTAGCAGATATAAACACTTAATTTCATTTTAATTTTTTTCAGAATTTTTGTTTTTATTAAAAATGTGTTTTAATCTTTTTTGTGACTGTAAAGGCGCAGTTTTATTAGTAACTATAAATTGTACCTTTCCATTTTTACACTACATTTTTTAAAAAAAAGCGTCTATGGAATTATCAGTACAATAACTGATTAACTTAACCCGTAGACCAAGATCAGTTGTTAATTGACTTCATATAATATACTTAATAATCCTTCTCCAAGCGGGCTTTTCTGCCTTCGAAGTTGACAAACATCAAACATATACAATATCCTGCATTAATCATCTTGATATTAATTATAATATGCCAACGACGAAGCAAAATGTAATTTCTATTCGAGTACTCGCAGTACTTTGATGATTTCATTTTCTTTTTGCAACTAGCACCTACTGGCTTAGTGGCTGCTGTTAGTGATTGCTAGCTTCAGCCTTTTTTCTGTCTTTAAGTTTCATCATAAATATTACTAATGCTGAGCAAATATTAGTTTAGGGAAATGAAAATGTATTATTTCATAAAAGACTGCTATCAATTTTACAATTTTATATCATTAAAGGGTGCGACTGCAACACTTAATGATAAACATTTGTATCATTAGCGGTTGAGGCTGTAGATATTTACCTGTTTCATTACGCGTTAGAGCTGATGTGTATTTGTGACGCTTAATGATACAATTCTATCATTAAGCGGCGATATATCATTAGGCGTTGGCAATGTCAACTGTTAATGCAATAATTTATAGCATTAGGCGTTGCAATTGCAACGCTTAATGCCATTTATATCATTAAGCGGCGTTGTATCATTAACGGTTGTTACATGGCGGTGTTCGTATGAATTACAACGCAGCTTGCAGTATAAAATGTTGTTACCACAACGGAATAACGGATACCTATAAGACGACTGTGTTGACTTCCTCAATGCACTGTTGATTTTTTTTGCAGATGTTTCTATGGCATAACCGTAACCATAGCATAATACACTATTTTCTGACGTTTATGATTAACTATTTCAAACAATAAATTTGATTTTTAAAGATGATAAACTATATTATAGATAGCGAAGATAGTTTATTGTATGATAGATAAATGTGGAACTTACCATTTTGATTCCTAATCTTAATTAAAGCAACAATTTTGACGCATTGATTACCAGTATATGAACCATGTGCAACAATATACATCTTCTTTACATACAGATTATGCACGATTGCTATGATATTTGTCATATTTTACATTTATAGAATGACAATTCTTTAAAAAAAGCAATGTATATTGTTATCCAGCTTTGACTGTGGTGTTTTGCTTGCATTTCAATCTATATACTCTAGATGATATCCCGCGCAATCGCGGAAAATAACTCTTTACACATTTATGGGTTTGTATTCTTTTTAAACATTTTTTGTATATACTGTGTCCGAATTTTTTTTCTGAATTGTTATCTTAACCTATTTTTTAAATTTTTTTTTTGCATTATTTATTATCTAGTATTTGTCAACCCTCAATCGCATAAGCATGCTCAAGGATTCTTATTTCAAAACGGAAAGGGAGATGTAGTGCGTCGATCGTATCTCTTTTCTATGATTTATTCTTTAGGTCAAATTTCACTATAATTTTTAACACAGTCCAAAATAAGTTTTCTATAATTATGTAAATTTCATATAAAAGGCTAAATAAATGGGAGGGTTTCGTCCCGTTTTATACGTACATTATTAATTTATCCATATATATTTCATAAATACAGTACAATCTATTCACTTCAAAAATTAATATATAAGGCAAATAAAATGTAGGTAAATTAAAAATACAAGGACATGCATATTTATTTGTAATTTTACACAAAAGTTGCCGATCCAAGGTATCTGTCCGATGCATGATGAAACTCGCCCTATACTTTCCGCCATCACGTTTATTAGTCGTACCGCGTTCTTGGTTACCCCGTTTTGGAAAGTTCTTCTATCAAAACTAAAATCGTGCATTCAAGAAACGAATTAGCTCAATTTGATTTTTTCAAATCTGTCTAATCTTAATTTCTATGTATACTCTAAATACATTCCCGCTAAATATAATAACTCTTTGCGTAATTATTTAATTATATTTCATTGCAAGTATATTTTGACCTTACTCTCATTTTTGCTATTTCGGCATAGTTTATTAAAAATGAAAGTAGGTTTTTAATTAATTTCACATTAATTACTCATCAGGTACAATTCGATTTTAGCTTACGGACATCATCTCACACGTGCTGAAATACCAAAGGTATAACCAGTTACCCTGGTGCAGTTTATTGGCAAAAAGTCTTCATTTATAAGTAAAGATTAACGTTCTAATAACCCACTGCCAATATTTTAAAAATCATAAACGTCGTTCATAGACGACAATAGTACATGTATTTGCCTCCTTAATAAAAACAACACAATGTTTTTAATTTGCACATTTATTTTTGAAGAAACAATGTGCAATGAATCAAACTGAGTTTTCATCATGACAGCATCATACATCAAGAGTGAAATAAAACTTTCTTAATTAGTTTGTAACTTATCGATGTATTAACAGACATATACTTATATACCAATATTTCGGCGTAGAATATCAAGTTCTTCACAAGAAATAACCTTGCACTCTCATCGAAAATTACAGTCTTAGAGAATCCAGGTTTCGTTTATCAATCGTACCAGAATACAGTTCTAGTAAAAATTTGAAAACCATGAATAAAATTAATATAAGCTTCAACTCACTTATACATTAAGTTGCAATCAAAATAAAAACTATTCAACGAGGTTCAGTTTTGTTGTTTAATTATTGTAAATAAAAAAGTAATTCCCGTCTTCTTAGTGGTCTAAAAGTCTCTTCATCGGGCGTCAACTTACTGTTCCTAAAACAAGCGTTTCTTTGAACCAGTCCCAAATCTTGGTTCAGCACGGTTTTTCAAAGAGGTTTCCTTGCTTTGTCCGTATTGAATAATATCCATAATGTCCAAAATGGTTTGTATTCTTTCTTTGTCCCAAGAACCGCCTCTCCATCCGGTCACACTCATCCTAGACCGTTTACCACCCCAGGGACTAAACGTGTATCCTCTTTTGGAAACATAGTCCTTGGTCATTGGTATTGAAGATTCGATGAAATCGTCGTTATCGTCGTTGGCTATGAGTCGCCGTTTTGCAGAAGTTTCGATGTGATCTGCATGGTTGCTTTTCCCGTTAGTGTCTACTTTATCCAAAATTTCTTCGTTATGTCCAAATGAACAGCAACACACAGTGAAAAGCACTATCAATTGCAGCATCGCCATCCATGATACATGTATAGTCAACATTTTGTGTACTGGTTTCCCTTCTTAAACGTTCTGGAAAACTTTTGAGGTAAACCTTTTGAAACACGTTTACGTGCTAATTGAAACTTGCAGTGAACCAGTTTGGATTTATATGTAAACCACACACAAAACATGATTGATTTTGTTTTAATCATTATTGATTGTGTGTTAATATGCTTATTTTGTGAATTAATTTGGACACGCGCATTTTTCAAACCTGCTTAAAAATCAATATCCAGTATAAATATGGACATATTTCAATGGCCCGAATGGTATATTTTCTCAAAATGACGTAGTGCGGGGGATGCTTATCAAAACAAATAAGAAATCTGAGTCTGAAAGTAGACACGATTAGCTTTTAATTATGTACCTAGGTTAAAATTGCGAGCGAGATTAACTATGATTAACATTTTAGTTATTTTAAAAAAAATTCGGTAAATGATGAATTTTCCCAATGAACTCGGTTAGTAGGTTACCCCTGCCATTTTCGAGTGGTAAAGTGATCTTTTTAATTGCACCATTAAATGGTATTGTTTTAAATCATTTTTGTAAGGAACTATTATGAATGCCATGTACATAAAATCGTATTTAAAAACATCTTGGAAAAATACGTTCATCTAGAAAATAACCCGACATGGTAATAAAAAATTCGAATGCAAAACATTTAGGTAATTAATCTGGTCCGGTAATTTGAGTCTATGAAAAATGAAACTGATTTGCCAGTGAATTAATCAGAGTATGGGTGTGGGTTGTTGTCTTGTTTACGAGCTCTCTTCTAGTAAAGACAATTTATCTGAATTATCAATAACTAAAAACTTGATTGATACCCAATTTATAATGAGAAATAACTATTTTGGGACAGTTTACGCTTTATAAACAGCAAAGTCTATAGGTATCACAGCATTTAACCAAATTACCAACCATTTTCATTATTTCTCTCTGTATTCTTTTTTAAGTGCAATGCTAAGCGCATATTTGAGTTAAGGTATATCTCATCCGCATATCTCGAACCTTGATACTTTTATGACTTAAATATTCTTGTCAAAAAGAAAAAAAACAGAATAAGATTACATGCTTTATGCCTATCTTTGGTTTTCTCCTCTTTACCAATCACAATGCATCGACAAATGAATATGCAAAAAGGTCCTGCCATGAAACAAAAGATATTGATTACACGTTCAACGTTCTAATCTAAATTCATGAAATATTTTGTGATATACAAATTTTATCCATCTGTTTTTGTGAAAATTTGATGAACAGTACCCTTCAGATTTACAGTGTCTTTTAACTAAGCCCTAGGGAAACACGTTCTTGTTATGTTAATGCTAAAAAATGGAATATTTTAGGAAGCTCAAGGGAAAAAAAGAAGACCAAAATTAGACTTGTTTTAAAATTTATACTTTTATTCATCTTCAATATATTTTTAATTTAAGACAACTTCATCTTTGATGATATTCTTTTCTTCACACCCTAATGGTTTAATGAATTCATCACCATAACTAGAAAACTAATTTACAAACACTAATAACTAAAATCAATGTGTTATAGGTTTAGAACTATAATAGATTCAAGTGATAGTATATCGCAAAACACTAGAATCCACTAAATTCTTGATTTTTTAATTTTGTGCATTAATTTCTGATAAAATTTATTTAGAACACTAAAACTAGATTAATTAGATTCATAGATGACTACTTTTACAAAATATTGTCAACCAAGGAGGAGGCATAGCCTTCGGATACCCGTATAAAACCATTCTTCTACTGGGGTGAACTTTATAATACCTGGAAATGAAATAAAAGATTAATCAAGTTTTTAATTATATAAACGTAATCAGATAGTATCATAAAAAACGATAAAAATCTATTCATATAAAAATTTTCAGTAATTAAGTGGAAAACATGAAGTTTCAACATATATTTTCACAATTTCATTGTACAATTTAATGAGAGGAGCATGAATCTCTGACATGGTGACGTAATAGGCTCTACAAATACGATAGAAACGTGGTTATCACAGATATTTAACCAATCATTTATATTTTGCCTAATAGAATAATCAAGGTTAAATTTGAAAAGCACACATCTTTTTAAGAAAGTGACTGTTTTAATCCTGCATTTATACGCCAGTCCTGGATGAAATGTTAATTTGCATAATTTTCATATAACCAAAATGGTTTACTTATGGGCACTGCATCGCAATGAAAATTCTAATGTTTTGCATTATTTTTGGCTAAAAATTATCTACAATAATATTAAGTATATATAAACGATTTTAAGAATACATTACCAAAACTTTAGTGTCTTTCAAAAGGTAATCAGAGAAAAATTTTGTTTGTACTTTTGCATTTTTTGGAAATTGAGACTATTTCATTGTAAGATTAATGGTCTGCTTGATTCATTCATGCAGAAAGAAATTGTACTGGTTTCTAGATTATGTCAAAACATTACTTACTTAGATCCCTTGAAAAAGTACACATAATGGTCTTTCCATTGTAATGCTGAGTCTATATTATCAGGAAGACCTCTCCAATGTCGGGAAATCGGCCTAGGGAGAGTCGCTGTAGTGTTGTCTCTCCACGGACTCCACTCCCAAAATGTACGATTCTTCAACAAATAGTTTGGTATTTGTATGAATTCAGATTTTGAGAACACATATACACATCTCAAACATATAAAAATTGTTTGATGCGAACTTTATTGTTTTGCAATTGATCGAGATAGGGGTTTTAATTTGTGGACTCCTTTGGGTACCCCTTAGAGAACTAAGCCCCTATACGATGGCAGGTAGAAATGTAAATTGGCTAAAGTAACAAATAATGCAAAATTTATATCATATATAACCTGAATATATATAACATTCTGATATATTGTCAACTAATTGACCGAGAATATAAATGTACAATAACGCTGTTTTAACAAACGACTTTGTTCAGCATAATTCACCCATGAAATGAAGAAAGAAAAAGTTAGAATGATGAAGTATTTAACTCGAATGAAAACAACAATGAAATTATGGAATTCTTAGCATTGCATAAATTCTTAAGACTGATAAAATAACGGATTCCATGATTTATTTTATTTGGTCAATCTAGATGATTTGTAATATTTAGATTAAATCAAAATAATGGTGATGAGAAATTCTTTTATGACTAAAATACATACCCCAAAAATGAAAAGACCACTTGAATGCCAGGTTGTGACAACTACACTTGTACGTGGTTTCTCAAACAAGGTGTGTAATTTTACAGTTTTTGGATAACCGGGTTCAATTTTACGTTTTATGAATTTCCAGACCTGATCTTCTGTAAACAGAATTATAAACTTTAATTGATGCAATGACAATATTCTTATTGGACCCATAAAATCATCATCAGCATCAAATAAAATAAAATTATTTCTTTGTTTATTTAAAGTAATGGGTAATATATTATTGGCAATAAATGGTGTTACACCTTTAAAAAAGTATTGTGCCTGAGTTTTCTTGTAATAACTGACAGCATCGACATTTCCAGGAACCCCATGGAACAGTCTAGATGTCCATTTTGGAATAGCAAGCTCACTACCAGTGGAGCTAACTCGGAATGTTATGTTTCCAGCAAATATGTGCAACATTCTACGCTTGTTACCTGAAAAAGTGTTAAAGTATTCGGTTAGACTTTAAACACCTACGTAATTTTTAATCAATACATTGACATATTTTTGTTAGAGATCGATTGGTTCAGTCTACTGGCGATATTGAATCTACTCAGTATGCAACATCAATACTGACCATTCTGTAGCATTGCTATATCACGTATGCCATTGCAATTGTCCAAAGCTTCGTTCGACTCCTTCCTCGTTGGTGGTAAATATGGAGCCTTTGATTTTTTACTATAATTTGTTGATGGCGGCTTTGGTTTTCGGTGAGCTGACATACAAATTATACTTATTTGTACATTTCCTGTTACTAGAATTGGATTCAATAAACTTAATATCGTTTTATTACTTCTGTTAAATCGTCAAACTTGCAGCATTTCGCATGCATGTACATGTGTATGTATGGACGATTATTTCTTTAAGTTCATACTAGTATATGAAAATTATGTTATGAAAAAATTGATCCAACATTCATTGTCAGTCACAGTATAAAAAACTGTGTTCTAGTTCAACTCTTAAGCTTCCTTTTATAATCATGAATTTAAAGTTTTCATTTGAAAAAAGTATGTGTAATACATTTTGTAAATACAAAATAAATAGAACTTAAATAACAACATAAACATAATAAGTAACACAAACCAATACGGCAATACAAACAATTAATGGACGTTTCCTGTAATACTCACTATACAGTTCACGTAGCTGTGCGATGTCTAATGCTGAAGGTCTTGCTTTAGGTGTTGTAAAATAGGCCGACATTATAGAGGAGTAACCACTCACGTGTTTTAGCCCAAGGGCGTGGCCGATCTCGTGGAGTGCTGCCGTAGGGAGGTGAATCTCACCTGTACTTAAGTTAGTACTTACCGACCACAGCTCGTCGTCGTCAAAGTGTGTGCCACCATCGCTTGGTCGGAAAGCATGACCTATGGTCTTGCCTAAAACACGTGTCGAATAAAGGTTTCAATTTTCATAGAAATTAGCACCATCCATTCAGATATTAATGAAAATCATAAAATCAATTTCATTGCTCCTTGTATAGTTTTGAATTAAGATTGTGTTGGTGCTGTTTTTGTTTACTACGAATTTAAAAGTATAAATGGATTTAAAAATTTTGATTAGATAGTTTTAAATTCTGTAAGTTTTATAACTTTATGTGACACATTAAGATGCACAAGTTTGGTTATCAAATACTCAACACCACGGTTATTATCATTTTATCAAATTAAGGAAGTAAGTGATTTACAATATAACAAGGATTAATTCTGATATCCTTATATTATAGACAATTTACAATGTAGTTGACCGTGTATTATTATGCAAAATGATTTTATTGCATTGTATACTTTCAGCTTAAACCATTTATTGTTTCAATGACCAATTTTATCAGTATGCATATCATTCTCTAATGCATGAATATATATCTGATAAAATATGAAGTACTACTCGTACGTAGCAAGTATCTTATTACGCAATCAACTTGACTTGGTTGCCTGGGTGTGCAAAACTGTATGATCGGAAAAATCAAGTAACTGATACAATGTACACGATTTCTTTTTCCCCTCTTTCTCTCTTTCCTAGCTTTTGGTATGTGTGCAACATTAAAATTGTTCTACTTGTAAAAATAGTTATGTGATAAGAATATGGTAAATTGTTAAAGTCGGTTTCCTTTTTAATTTCAATCACATATATTAATATCTGTTGTGTGCTATGCCAAGAAATACATTGTTCTGCGTACTCTAACGATTACCTTGACCGTCAAATGCGTTGTAATCTCCATCTCCGTGCTCATACCTAGCAAAAAGGATTCTAATGTCTGGCTTCTTCCGGGTATACTTGAAGCGCAAATTGGAATACCTCGACCATATCCTTAACGCCTTTCGAAAGATTTTCCTACAATAATTTGCCTAAATATACTCCACAAGTATTCTTTACCTTACATTTTGCAAATTAGTGTTCTTTTCACAAACTTTAGCCAAAATAATTTGATAGATAATGACAACAAGAACAATGGCGCATTGCTTTGATGGCTAATAAATTAACACTCTAAACAGAGTAAAAAGTGTTCTAACCTCCCACAATGTGTCAGTGAATGAAAGCGTTATATCTTATTACATGCATGAATGTATCGTATTCAGAAAGTATCGCGTTCCTATAAAAATTGATTTTATTCTTTTCAAGAGAAGAATTCAGTGCAGTGCACATCGTACTTAAATATGGTGTTTAATGAAATACATGCATATGAATTACTAGATATGGTTTCGATTTGACTCCAATAATTCATATAACCATTTTGACGTAGAATTTACTAATCAATTTCTGTTTGAAAATGAATATTTGAATAAGTTGTTTAGCAGCATTATATCAAGAAAAGCTTACCATTGTAAAATGCGCTCAAGTTTTCTCGAAAATTTCTCAAAACCCCAAGTAACAACGTCGTTTTGCCAAACAAAAGCTTCAAAATAAAAAGGTCATGGCTAAAAAAACAGTATTTTTATCAATTCATGCTGAAGTTTGTCATTAAACATCAACTGACTATTGATTAAACTCCCCATTATTCAATGAATATTTACATTCAAATATTCATGTTGTGTTTATGTTATTTTCATAATATATATATATATATATATATATATATATATATATATATATATATATATATATATATATATTCTTACAATGAATTCTGTTTCTCCTGTTTTTGCTTTTCTTATCATGGGAACCAATGAACTTTGTTCTTATAACCATGCTTTTTTCGTACAAACCTTTCGTGCTTCTGCGAATTCGCCGACCATCATAGACTTCTTTATTTCCACACTGAGAGGGTGAACCAACATTCCGGGGAGAGGTATCATGGTTGTAAAAACTAAATGAAATGAAACATGCATAAGTAAAATCTATAAATACATTATATTTTAAAAATTTATGGGAAATTGTTTTTTAACCAAATTGTTCAATCTAATTTAAAATCCCCTAACTTAATGTTGTGTACAAAATTTAAACTCGAAATACATTTTTTCTTTAAAATCTTAAAGGTCTTGTTCTTAAGCATTACAATGCACTATTTTATAAGCGTCCTGATATAATATATATATAATATAATATGAGATTCTTTATTGGTCAAACGCGACCCTTCGGTTAAAAGCAGGGCTCAAACAGGGCTTCTGTATTTAATAAAGACTGTAATGAGGGAAATACACAGAAAATCTTTTGTTCAAGAATTAAATTGTTAAAGAATTTTAAAGGCTTTTATATTTTTCCTGCTGGGATGAATTCTAAAAGTTTAGTCAATTGTTTTAGTCCGACATTTAAATAATGGTTATGTGTACAGGCATTTTATTTCATCCAACCAAATAAATGTTTATATGTTTTGAAATTAATTACGTCAATTGTTTATATCAATGATAATAATTGACCTATTCACATTTTGGTTGTCTTAATTTCACAGGCAAAAACACATTAACAGCAAAAACTTGCAGCACAATTTTTTTTGAATTCCACAATAAGTCGTATTACAATGCTTTCTTGATGTACATTTATCGTGAAACTGTTCAACAATCCTCTGTCTTTCTGCACCAATACCCATTCCCAGTTCTTTTTTATCCAAGTTAAGATGAAATGCGCAAGGGGAATTACTTGATAACTGTTACTCAACTGAGTAATGTGGCTTAAGGTCTCTTGTTCAACAATTATAGTTGATGTTAACAATTAGAGACTACAGCTACTGTCCAATAAAGTTTTGAGTTTTAAAGTCTTATAGTTTTATGTGTAATTGATCGTGTCATTTATTTCTTTCTTTCCAAGCTATATCAGTACCTGATCTTTTTATCTAACAATATCGCCTAGTACCCAAATGACTCGAAAATCTCTGACTTTGCAGGGTAATGAATTTACATTTACCGAACTAAATAATTGTCTCAAATGGCAGTCGACGTGGAATATCTCAACATAATTACAATGTAGTTTAGTTATACAAATAAAAAATGTTTAAAATAAAAAATAATAAGCGATCTCAAGACTCTCTCTCTCTCTCTCTCTCTCTCTCTCTCTCTCTCTCTCTCTCTCTCTCAGAAAAATCTTAATTGTTGCACTTTTGTAAACTTATCGTGATGATATTTCCAGGCAACGAAAAATCTACATTCCTTCTCTATGTAGGTCACTAGAACAAATTCTAACAATAAAAGCACTTCTATCTTACGTAACCTTTTTATGTTCAATATAAAGGTTCACGTTGATGGTGTTTAGAACTTTATCGTGAGAGGCAAGCTGTGATGGCGATAATTGCAGACTTAATAAAAAGCCATTTCATTTCTTTAATGTCCGTATAATATGATTTTTAGCCAAAGCGATAACCATCTCTTACTGAAATAAATATATGTTCAGGAAATGAGGGGTGCTTAAGAATCCCTTGATCTTGATTCCTTAATATGTATCACCATGACCAATGCTTAGAGCTTGATTTTTTTTACTATTTTCACCACCGGGTTAATAAGATTAATCAAAACACGACGTAACAGAGGGGATGCGCTGAATGTAATCATCTTCAGAGATGTAGATCTGATATGAAATGATTTCGATGATTCATTACAAAATAAAAGTCGGACTATGTATTGAATAGAACTTTAGGGAAGAATTCTACGATTTTAAAAATGGATGTATATACTAGTATTAAAATTAAAATTGTAGAGTACGTATATAATCGATATATTGTTTTGCAAATTTCTGTGTGTAAAATATGCATCAAATATGATAAGAACTGTCTTACTTGATAAAAAAAAGCTAGAGAGAGAGAGAGAGAGAGAGAGAGAGAGAGAGAGAGAGAGTTCTAAATTTCTAATTTCTAAGAATTAGAACATTAGAACCTAGCCTCTTTGTAGTAAACTAAACAATAAAATAAGTCCAAACCAAACCAATGGGACTATTTGTAATTTTTTTTATCAATTTAAAGCCCTTGACAATTGAATGATACCATAGAATTAATGATATACATTTTATAAGGATGTTAACAATGGGTTTTTTTTCCCCAAAATCGGTTCAAAATATTTCAGTTGTCATCAAAATATCTGCATGGTTGTGGTTCTTTCAAACACTTTGGTTTTGACTAAGACATCTTTTCTGAAGGTTTTTAATTTTCTTATTTACACAAGATGTTGTTACAGTGATTTCAAGAAAAAATACTGAGTAATGAACTACCTTTTCAAAAAAATGTTAATAAAATTCAAATATATATGAAAAAAGAATACATATTTGTAGCTAACGCCAAAAAGTGTTTGATGAAAGTCACATTTCAGACATTTCCCAGATTTTTATAAATAAATACTCACCGTTTAAGTGCATTCTTTTCAAGAGAATTGATTGGAGAAATCTACTCAAAAACATAAAAAGAAGTATCTGCAATTTGTGCTTTATGAAGGTACATCGATATTTTTTTTATTATGGGGAAACAAATATATGAATTAATAACACATTCTGAGATTCGTTTTTATTTGGTTGATAGCATGATAATTTATCAAAACGTTTGGGTATGATTGACTGTCTTTGACAACGTGGAGGGGACAACCAAATATAGTTCAGTTACCATGCCGTACATCATTCTATTCTAAGAAGGTTCCCCATCCCATATCTTTCATTACCAAACATATAATATTCAGCAAACTAGAGTAAATTTAAGAGAAATGTAAAAGGGATATGGTTGGTTGTAAATAAAGTAAAGTGATATTGATAAAACGAGCTGACCAAACAGTACAGTAGTTTCTCCTACGGTATGATGATAAAATCTGTAAAAGTGTCTAAACATAAACCCTTTCCTCAAATTAAAACCAAAAACATAACAAAAAAATAACTTCATAATAAAAGATAAAAGAGTTACATTGTACAAAGAGTAAAACAATATCAACTAAAAACTGAGCATTATGGTATGTACCCTCTTGCATTGATATTCTAAACGATCATGTTGTGTTTGTTATACATAACTATATGTTAAGGCGGCATATGGTCTCCATTTTGGTCAAATTTTATTATTTTTTTTTTAATTTTTATTGTTTACAATGCTTTAGTAATGCATTTGTAATGATCAATCAAAATTTGAGTGTCAGTAAATATAAGCAATAAATCATTATTTTTTGAAAGATATAGTCTCATAACTGCAGCGGTGCGTGCATACAAATTGAGTAACGCGCGTTAGCGCGTTACGAAAATTTGTATTTAAAAAAAAAAAAGTAATGATTCAATGCTTAAGTAAACAAGACTCGTGCCAGGTTTTGTTTACATGTGTTCAATATACCTGTGAAAGTTTTCCCCAAGCTGATTTTTCTATCGTTTTGAACAAAAATAAACATTTTTTAAGCGTTTGTTATATTTATTTTAGGTCTACACAAAGAATTTTCTTTTCAACGTTCAAAATAAAAACAAAATCATGACCTGAGCTTTGTCCATAAAAAAAAATTATGAGCTCTGTATTTCGCTTATAACTCGACGACTTTGGTTGACTTTTAAAAATGCCTTACTGTAGCATCAGAAACGGAAAAATAAATTATGACCAAAATCGTGACCATGTCCCTATATCAAATATTTTTGTGTTCGTTTTTCTTCATTAGCATGTGAAATTGAAACCATTTGAAATACAAATTAACAATTTGGGTATTCTATTGTTTTCCTGGTAGGTAAAATCACACAAATCGTAAAAAGTCAGGAAAACAGCAGATAATTCAAACTACGTGAGCTTATGAGAAAACCTTTTTAATCGAGAAAATGTTTTTTCAAGTTCGCTGAGAACTCTTTTTTATAAACCCCATTGAGCTAAACAAGGTTTAAATAAGTATTAATTGTATTTTAAAGTATCAAGTATTTCCACAAATTCTTTAAATTTGCATCTACAGTACCCTTTGAGAGAGAAATAATGCACTAAATTAACCTGAAAGTAACTTTGACGGAAAGCAAACATCACTATAACTTTAGGTATAATGATCGAGTTAGTTTTAAATGTTTTCAAAAACATATTCCAAACTATGTACTATTAATTGATACATTTGATTTCAAGGCAATGGCACATTTAGTTACGTTGATATCAAAAACAGTATTACCTGGCGATAGGAGTTTACCAATTCTCCAGAGAGCATACAAATCCCGACCAAAAGAACAAAGGTTCTTCCATTTGTTATTTCCATAGTTGGTCAAGAATATGAGTATTTATACCAAAGTTACCCTGTGGGCAGGAACATTGGCGAAAAAAAAAAACTGAACGTGTACCTGTTTTTTTTTTTTTATAAACTAAAAAATAACCAGTAAAGTATCCCGACGGTAGACGAGGAGAACGGAGAGGCGAGCTAATCCTCTAGGCCGCCCCCTGTGGATCTCTCCATTCCCATCGTATCAAGGCTGATCGCTTGAAAGAAAACCGCAAATACTTTTATAAAGCACCTTTAAGATTGTACTATAAAGTAATTATAATCAGAGATGTAAAAGATGGCCTTTGGTATTGAAGAGGTTATAGCTGAAACTTAAGGGTTTGGAATTTCATTAATACATTTTGTAAATTGTTTTGATCTGAAAATTAAATTTTTCTTGCTTTTGGATCTACACGGAAATACCTTGCATTGGCACTTGACCCAACGAACATTTTACTCCAGGAGCATTAATTGATTCTCCCTAAGAATATAATTATAATGATCATGTTTTATTTTTGTTACTCTCAATTAGTCTTAATCAAATAGAATAATCTATCTCAAAGTGAAACAACAAAAACCAAAATGGTATGTGTATTTATTTATTCAATAATTTGACAAAATAAATGAATATATTATTAATTTTTGTAATGGTAAATAATTTGATCTTACAGATGAGTTTTACGAATTCTGTTCTATCATATAAACCGAAAGATGACATCTGTATCGAGTTGGTTTAGAACCTGGAGTTGAGCTATACACTCAAAACTTTTTGTTTGCTTTGTATTGAAGCTTATAATGAACAAAAGTATTGAAGCTTATAAGGAACAAAAGTTGTCAGTTATGTGTAATGAAAAGGCTTTTAACATGATGAATTAAATACTGAAAAAAATGTCATTGTAAATTAAACCTTAAAGAACCCTATGAATCTGAAAGTCACAAGGACTTTGTTGAACTCGTCAAATCACTTTCACAAGTCACAATAGACTTTCGACTTTCGACTTTGTCAGAACAGCATAGAAATATGGAAATATAGAGCATGACGTACATGATAAAAGTGCAAAATTATATTGTCTTCAGTCGAGTATCTTGCTCGCCAATTCATAGCTAGCCTTTTTTTTACGGTGACAAGGAGGGCTCAGACTCCAACTTTGTAAAACTTCTAAAATTGTGTAGTTTGGATGAATTTGAAACTAGTTGATAAAGAATAGGGAATTTACATCACTAGAGCTTTAATATGACTTCCTCAGGGTAAATGCTATAATGGCAAATGAAATTGTAGATAGCATGAGCAAATAGCAACTGGTTGTAAATGATTTTGAACCTCGTGAAAGGTGTTTGGGAACTACTACATTGAAAACACAGAAGTATCAACAGTCTCAATGCAATATCACCAAAGATGTGTTTAATGACTCAGTTTATCTTTAGTGTGGTCAGTGCTATGATATGGCATCAGTTATGAATGGATCAAATTCTTGAGTTGCGTATTGTATCAGATCACAACGCTTGCAGTTAATATAGTTGATCTACAATTCTTGGGCCAGGCATGTACTTAATCTTACGACAGTCCAGAAGGATCATTCGAGATTCGAAACTGGGGTTCCGAAATTTGAGATTCGAAATTTGAGATTGAATTAATTTAATTTAACCAATCAAATATCTAATATGAAAACTTGTATCCTAGCGACCTAAGTAATTTAAAAGAGCACCCGTACATCGACATGACCTTGCCTACCAATTTTATTATCTCTAGTTAATGAATACTTGGACCAGAAAAAAATAATTCAATAGTGATAATACTGTGTGTATTGACTCGGGTAGTAATCCCCCCGATACTTTTTAACCCGGTGTATTCGCCCTCATTGTGTTAAAGTGTGGATTTTAAGGAAAGCTTCTTACATGCATTCACATGTGTAAGGGCCTGTTTTAATCTAAACAAAAATTATTATTCTAGTTTCAGCGTAAGTATTATTTATCAAGTTTGACAATTGATGTATAAACTAAATAAATTATTGAGATATTATCACATCAGGTCCAAGTTATGTCATTATTTTATGTAATTATTAATATGTGTTATGTAATAAAATTTAAGACTCCTCTTCCTAGGGAAATGCAACACTTTATAAATCTAGCTTTGGCATTGTTTTCAATATACTCGTAGAAGAACATGTTCTATACGTTCAAAGGTATGGGTGATTGGATGCCGATTTGTTGACAATGCTCATATGTGTAGAAAACAATAAAACCTAAAACTTTGCTCGCTTGTATTTATTTCAAAATTTAATATTTCACTATGTTATAATTCATTTTATCTCATACGTGTGGTGTATACTACCCGTGTGATAAACCTTTGCTTTATCAAACGGGTGATGCTTTATCAAATACTTCCGGTCCGAACTATTTTGACACAACCCCTCGCTTCAACGCTTCAGTGACCTATTTTCGAAGACTTTCTAGTATTTTCCTTATAGCTATATCTACTACCAAAAATTGATTTAAAATGGATTTTGGCGAAGATTAAATTACAAATATAAAGGAAAACACATAACTGTGAAGTTTATAAAACTGAAAATCACGTTAGCTATCAAGGAGTTCATTCTGACGACGAAATGAAAACAGAACGCTTTGGTTGTGTTTCTAAACAAGAACTTACCGAAATAATGTCTCCTAAGACTTTTATTTCACCAGCAGTAAGCATCGATCCTTATTCAATATTTTCAACTTCGAATCATTAGGCTAGTGTTCGTATTATAAAACATCAACAACTGTTCCTCGTTCGAGTCAATTCAAACTAACGAGCATTCGCAACTTTGTGTATGTCAACAAACTTGATTATTCTTCTGATCAGTATTTCCATTCAATTAAGTGATTAAGCTCTAAGAACAATTATTTAGAGATAAACAATTATTTCAATGTTTATTTCAGTGAAACTTTACATTAAAACGGTTATATTTATCTCCGAAATGACGTACTATATTGTATTGCGCAAGGTCACAATAACCGCATAACACAACCTTGCATCATCGTTTAATCTTTGAAAAAAATCAAGTCGGGTCATATTAGGGGCTGTCTCAAAAGCTTCATAATATAAATCAAATTGTATGAGATAAATAGAACATCTATAATTGTGTGATTTTATATTTGCTTTATCCAACTCGTTGAAATGGTTATATTCGCTCGGCAAGCCTCGCGAATATATACACCATTTCAACTCGTTGGATAAAGCAAATATAAAATCACACAATATAGATATCCTCTATTTATCTCATACGTGTGGTGTATACTACCCGTGTGATAAACCTTTGCTTTATCAAACGGGTGATGCTTTATCAAATACTTCCGGTCCGAACTATTTTTGACACAGCCCCTCGCTTCAACGCTTCAGTGACCTATTTTCGAAGACTTTCTAGTATTTTCCATATAGCTATATCTACTACCAAAAATTGATTTAAAATGGATTTTGTCGAAGATTTAAATTACAAATATAAAGGAAAACACATAACTGTGAAGTTTATAAAATTTTAAATCACGTTAGCTATCAAGCAGTTCATTCTGACTACGAAATGAAAACAGAACGCTTTGGCTCTGTTTGTATACAAGAACTTACCGAAATAATGTCTCCCAAGACTTTTATTTCACCAGCAGTAAGGATCCTTATTCGATATTTTCAACATCGAATCATTGGGCTAGTGTTCGTACTATAAAACATCAACAACTGTTCCTCGTTCGAGTCTATTCAAACTAACGAGCATTCGCAACTTTGTGTATATCAACAAACTTGATCAGTGTTTCCGTTTAATTAAGTGATTAAGCTCTTAGAAAAATTATTTGGAGATAAACAATTATTTCAAGGTTTATTTCAGTGAAACTTAATATTAAAACAGTTATATTTATCTCCGAAATGACGTACTAAATTGTGTTGCGCAAGGTCACAATAACCGCATTACACGACGTTGCATCATCGTTAACAAATCGATTCGGGTCATATTAGGGGCTGTCTCAAAAGCTTCATAATATAAATCGAATTGTATGAGATAAATAGAACATCTATAATTGTGTGATTTTATATTTGCTTTATCCAACTCGTTGAAATGGTTATATTCGCTCGGCAAGCCTCGCGAATATATACACCATTTCAACTCGTTGGATAAAGCAAATATAAAACCACACAATATAGATATCCTCTATTTATCACATGTTTATCTCAATATGCGGTGGATATCACTCATGGGATAAATTTTTGATATTCCACTGTGTGTTCTTACGCCACATGACGTCATAATTAAACATTACGTAGCTTCAGGCGGATGATTGACGTAGAATGAAAAAGTAACAAAACAATATTCAGTTGAAAAGTGTAGAATTGTAAATGTGAAGAATTTAATGCTGTTTTAATTTTTCCTTTCATGAATTTATAAAAATATGCTCGAAAATGAAATGTTCGTTTGTTAATCTTTAAGGAACATTTTTCGTGCAAAAAGTTGTTGACGTCTGGTAGTATATGTGTTGTGCGGTTCACAATTATAATTTTTATAGAAAACATTGAGGTTTAACAAAATACATGGTAAAACATGTGATAAAAAGAATCTCTCATGATTTGCGATCGTATATGATTTTTATCCAACTCGTTGTGTTATGTAATAAAATTTAAGACTCCTCTTCCTAGGGAAATGCAACACTTTATAAATCTAGCTTTGGCATTGTTTTCAATATACTCGTAGAAGAACATGTTCTATACGTTCAAAGGTATGGGTGATTGGATGCCGATTTGTTGACAATGCTCATATGTGTAGAAAACAATAAAACCTAAAACTTTGCTCGCTTGTATTTATTTCAAAATTTAATATTTCACTATGTTATAATTCATTATCAACAAGAATGATATCGATTAATCATGCATGTATCAATCTTCGTTGAATCTTCATATGATAATGTAACGGTCTTCGTTACACGTACATTGTAGTTATGTTTATATACTTTTCATTATGTAATTTATTTAGTGAAACGTTAATCTCTGTACCGAGGACATAAAAGATGAATAAAAGTAGAGTGCAAAAGTATTGGTAAATAGTTTTGGAGGGACTTAGACACGATTTGAGCTCAAAATGTGAGATTTTGTTTTTATATTTTTAATGTTTATAATGGTTAATATGTGTATTTTAATGCTTCGTCAAAATTTAAAAGTCAAATATTGAGTAACAAGCAAGACACAGAGTTTGATATTTGGGGGGGGGGGGGGGGTGAAAACAAAGCTCGAGTCTTGTTATTGTTTACATATTTGTTTTATGGTTATAAGTATCAATCAATTGTTGCTTCCTTCTGTTGATAATATTATCAATGAACATACTGAAACAGTTTATCTTGTTTGCCACGAGTCATCTGTCAAAGAAATGGTTGTTCTTTACTTTACATTATTTGTAAACAAATATAAGACTCGAGCTTTGTTTCCATAACAATGAATTCCTATTATAACTTGACTTTTAACCTTCAAATTGTGGTCAATCACTCAAAATGCACAAGTAATCATTTTATGCATGAATACCAGAAAATAACATTTTGATCTTAAATCGTGTCGAGGTCCCTTTAAACACCAGTTTAGGATTACACGTGTTTAGTATAAATTAGTATACTATGCCGTATAGACAATCAAGATCTATGTTATATAATGATGCATTTGTACATTTGCATTTATATGGTTAATATGGGATATTTGCACCGTGTCGTTATTAATTTCTATTAAACCTGTATTTGAAAGTAGTGAATGGATTTAAATCTGAAAAAGAAGTCCAGGTGCAAGGTTAATAGAGGAAACTGGATATTGGTAGATATTGGTAGATATTGCCTACTGATAGGATTGATAACGCATCTTAAAAAAGCAATTGTATGGGAATAATTAAATAAATCTAACAATAAAATGATTTCTTTGGTGATTCATGCAGGTAAGAAGTTAGCGGCATTGCAGAAAAAATACATAACCCGCGTTAAGGGGTTATGTTAATTTTTACCTCTACCTTCATAGCCCGCTTTAATTACCAAAGAAAACGTTTTATTGTTTATACGTGTACTTACATTTTTCCTAACAAATTTTAAAATAAATTGATCGTAAAGAGTAAGAAAAAAAACTAAATTATTGTTAATGTACGTGTACATCAGTAGGTTAGATAAAAGAAATACTAGTAGCCAAGTCTTCATATGAGATTTGGAGTCTGACATCCTGATTTTATTATTTAGTGCAGTCAGTTTTCTTAGATTGTCGGCGGTTCGACCGATAGATAAACTGATTAAAACTGGATTTTGTAGATTTCAGCGTTGTCAGTTTCTATTGAGTTATGAATCACAATCGGTTTTCCAAAGAAATAAAGGACAAAATACTCGCTAGATGTAAATATAATACATAAATATAGAAAAATATTTTATTCTTCCTTCCGTTTCTTTATAGACTTAAAATATATGCATTTATAGTAATAATTATACATGCAAACATAATATATATATATATATATATATATATATATATATATATATATATATATATATATATATATATATACTATTTTTCGGCGCAGGTGTTTAATTTTAACACGACGCTGTTGAAGGAAATGAGAATGTATGGGAAACAATAATTCTCGTGCACATTTTTTGAACATTGGTTAATCAAACTCTGCGCTGAAAATTATATTTTATCGGCAAGATTTCTTGCTTTTACTCTTGTCAAGTTAACGGGAAATAACTCAAGTAGCTTTAAAGCTTGGAATTTCCACTTTACTTTCGATTTGCTAGGTGTCATGAATACAATCGGCCATGGATTTTCTGAAAATTTTACTTTACACCTGATTTGTTTTGTAACATATGATGAGTGAGTATTTCTTTAAATCTCTGTGGATTCTGGCAGAAGGTGAGTTGTTTCTTTTTCATGTCGTATGTACAAAATAAGATTATTTATATTTGTTTGATCTGGTTAATGTATATATGGGCCTTTGCCAGCTATTGTAATCGTGTTAGAGAGAGAGAGAGAGAGAGAGAGAGAGAGAGAGAGAGAGAGAGAGATTTTAACGTTTTAGCTCAACAGTGTAATCAAGTGTTGACGAGGAACCCATTTTAAGACTTGTTTTAAAAATGTTTGTTATATTTGCAAGTTATGAAATTGAATTCTGTTGTTAGAAATGGCAAAAAAAGAAATTACCTTTTGTTTATTAAAATTGTACAGTCAAACGTTTATTATTCATAATATAGTGACAAACACTATATTGCTCTTTGTTTGCTCAGACTTCTTTTGATCATGAATAAAATACAATATACATTTCCTGTGGTCTATCTTTATCCGCAGTGTTTGACACCCCCATAGTTTCCTTCCAAACAGAAAACAGCTTGGGAAATGGGAAACACAACATCGCAACACACGGGTCACTCGGGTACGAATAAAACGCTAACTGTGGATGTTCTACAGAATGAAAATGCCAAAAACCAAGTAGATGTCGTTCTTTGTTTCGTCGACACAAAATGGAGCTCCAGAGATCAACTCAGCCAAGTCATGTCCTCTTTGGCGGGAAATATTTACGTCACAGAACGAGACACTCTAATGGAACAACATCCCGTTACCTCCCCTGGAGACATTTTCACCTGCAATGGTGGGAAATTAAATTGTAAATCAATTCTCTTGGTTGTTGTACCAGAGGGCGATTTGAGTGAACATCTCATGGGAGTTCGTGCTATACTTCAATGTGCGTTCGAGAAAGCCACTGACCTTGGTGCTCATAACATTGTCATTCCCTTAGGAATCGGTAATTCAGATTTCTTTTCCCTTTTCCCATTTCTACCCTCTGATATCGAATGCCAGTATATTTTTATATAAATAATCGTTGACTTCAGTTTTTGTGTATTATATATCTGTTTCTTTTCACAGAACCCCCATTTCAAGTGAACATTATCTTACCAGTTCTATACATGAGTTATCTGGACCACGACTCGAATTCCTCTTCATTGAATCTGTTTAATCTTGTTACAATTGACCAAAGCATACAGTTGCAGATTCTACAAACAATAAAAGAGATGAATGAAAGTATTCCTGATAGTGTTAGTAATTCTGAAGGAGAAGAAGAACCACCACATAGAAAAACTGGAAACGCCATGATGAATAACGACACATCTCAACATCCACGGTATGAAGAAACTGCTTCACGAGAACTCCATGTACACGTAGATCAGAGTTCTTTTGAGAATCTCAGTTATTCACAGGACAGCTCAGCTAAACGCAGTCATCTTGAAGAACCACCATCAACCCAGAAAAAGAAAGAGAATACTGTACCTCTCTCAAATGGAAATGTTTTCGAGAATCCCCAAATTGTTTTAGATGACGATCATACAACTGGGCAAATTTCAAATCCGATTCTAACTAACCAAGAAGTATCTGCCGCGGGTTGTGTTACTACATTAAAACCACTGTTCCCAGTAAATCAGCTGCACAAACAAGTGGAAAAGATATCTGTAAACGATTTCCTAAAATCTGTGAATATGAAAACTTCAGACAGTTCGAACACTCGCTCGGTGAAATTCAGTGATGAAGTGGAAGAGTACATCGATCCTGAACGACCCCCTTTAGTCCGCTCCCTCTCTAGTGATAGTGATGACGCCGGGGGTCGCCTGGACTTCCAGAACTTCAGTGTTAAAAGACCTGTCACCCGGCGACAGGGTAAGCGCCCGGTGCAGAGAGGCGAACCCGTAATAGAGACAAAGTACGACGAGGAACTTGCAGCCAAGAAAGCTGACCCCGTCTTCTTTTGCGTTATTTGTCAAATGGAACGCAGGAAAGATCTAGTTTGCGAAAGAACTTTGGATAAATGTAAACATGTGTTTTGTGAAAAATGTATTGAAGGATATTTTACTCAAGGGAAGCCAGTTTGTCCAATATGCAACACGGTTTATGGTGAAGTCCATGGAACTATGCCACCGGGAATTATGTCATATTTCACTAAAGATGTTAACCTACCAGGACACAGAAATGAGGGTGTTATTATAATTGAATACGACATACTAGACGGAATCCAGACTGTAAGTCTCGTCTTGATATTATTACGGGGTGCTAGTATTGGCTTTAGCTATCTGCATTGTTATGAAATATATAAATGAAAAACTACTATATAGTATTTTCTATTCACAGGAGGAGCATCCCCATCCTGGTAAACCATACAAAGGAGTACATCGTACTGCCTTTCTTCCAAATTCCGAAAAGGGCCAGAAATGTCTCCGGTTACTTCAAAAGGCATTCGACCGGAAGCTGACATTTACCGTCGGGCGGTCACGGACGACTGGCAGAGACGACTGTGTCACGTGGAACGACATCCATCACAAGACCAATGTCCAAGGCGGACCACAAAGGTAGATGGTTCGAAACTAATCTCAAATCAGTTAATTTTCTGGTACATGAGGTATAAGACAGTTGTATATTAGTCAAAAACTATATGTAAAGTATTATATATGTCTTCTTCCATCTCAAAAACCGTGAAGTTTACAAAGTGTGTCCAAATGGAAAGGTTTTTTAGCTCACCTGAACCGAAGGTTCAAGTGAGCTTTTCTGATCAACCGTTGTCCGTCGTCCGTCTGTCCGTCTGTAAACTTTTCCCATTTTTGACTTCTCTAAAACCACTGAGCCAAATTTAACAAGAAATGGGGCCCCAGGCGGGGTTCAAAGTTTAACATAGAAATACGTAGGAAAAATGTTTAAAAATCTTCTTCTCAAGAGCCACTGCATCAGAAATGCCAATATTTACACAAATTTTAAAGCTTGTATGTATAGTGAAGATAGAATGTTCGAAAATCTTCCCAGGCGGGGTTCAAAGTTAAACATAGAAATATATAGGAAAAATGTATAAAAAAAAAAAAAACAAAAACAAAAAAAAAACCTTCTCAAGAACCACTGCACCAGAAATGCCAGATTCTAAATTGTAAAGTTCGTTACCCCGGACAAAAACTGGGGCCCCAGGCGGAGTTCAAAGTTTAACATATATAGGAAAATATTACTTAAAAATCTTCTTTTCAAGAACTTCGATGCAACAGTTTGGATATTACTATGCATACAACCTTGGCTATTGTGAATTCTAAATTGTTAAAATCGTAACCACCGGACTAATACTTGGGCACCATGAGGGGTTCAAAGTTCAACATAGGAAACATGTTTAAAATCTTCTTCTCGAGAACTAAAATGTTATAGTTTGTGAGATTACTATGCAAGGATCCTCAAAAAGTGAAAATTCTAAATTGGAAAAGCCATAACCCCCGGATCAACATTGGGGCCCCAGAAGGGGTTCAAACAAAGTTTAACATAGAAATATATAGGGAAAGTGTTTAAAAAATCAGTTTGTGAGATTACTATGCAAGCATCCTCAAATTGTGAAGATTCTAAATTATGGAAGCTGAGACCCCCAGACCAATATTGGGGCCCCAGAATGGATTCAAAGTTAACATAGAAATATATAGGGAACATGTTTGAAAATCTTCTTCTCAAGAACTACAGTGCAACAGTTTGTGGGATTATTAAGCAAGCATCCGTGGCTATTGTAGATTCTAAATTGGTAAAATCGTGACCCCCGTACTAATACTGGGGCCCAAAGAGGGGTTCAAAGTTTAACAAAGAAGTAAATAGGAGAAATGTTTAAAAATTTTCTTCTCAAGAACTGCAATGCTACAATTTGTAAGATTACTATGCATGCAACCTTGGATAATGTAAATTCAATATTTTAAAATAGTGACCACTGAACTAATACTGGGGACCCAAGATGGGTTCAAAGTTTAACGTAGAAGTATATATGGAAAATGTTTTAAAATCTTCTCAAGAACTACAATGCTTCAATTTATCAGATTACTAAGTAAGCATCCTCAAATAGTGTAGATTCTAAATTATAAAAGCCGTGACCTCCGATCTAATACTGGGGCTCCAGAAGGGGTTCAAAGTTTAACATAGAAACGTAGAGGGAAAATGTTTTAAAATCTTATTCTGGAGAACTACATGTACAATGCTTCAATTTGTGAGATTGCTATGCAAACATCCTTAAGTAATGTAGATTTTAAATTAATAACGCTGTGACCACCAGACTAATGTTGGGGCCCCAAGAGGGATTCAAAGTTTAACATACAACTACTAGTATATATGGAAAACGTTTAAAAAATTTTCTTCTCGAGAAGTACTTTGCTACAGTTTGTGAGATTACTTTGCAAGGGTTCTCAAATAGGTTGATTCTAAATTGTTAAAGCCAACCATAAACCCCCGACCAATACTGGGGCCCATGGGCCTCTTGTTTTGCCTAGATGGCTGCGGAGTAAGCAATCATGCAGGTCGCACTTTGTTGGAAGAGTGAGTTCCGATCGAAGGTCTAGATTGAAACTCCGGGTAGGGGTTACATGTGAAACTCTAAGATATATGATATAAACTAGACTAAGTATTCAATATTTTATTAGTTAGAGAGATCAAGGAGGACTGACAGCATCAAACATTTTCAGAATTGATATAATTTTCACCAGACATGTACATGTGTTTTCATTTCGTGTTCACGTGGGTTCGAATCCTAAAAAGAATAGAACAACATAATATTTTCCTATTTATTCAGTTTGGACGTAATCCACATTCAAATTGATATTAACTTGCTTGAACAATATATCACATATATACGTTACACCACTGTCCACTCAGACTGAAATTTTCTGTGAACAATCTAAGCAAGTATATTGTTCGATCATAATCAAATAAGGCAGTTATTTATACAATATATACATTTCAAACATCTTATTTTCTTTGCTTGAAAAGAATACTGTTATGACCAAGATTGGAATAATCCTACAGCATACACAAATGCATGCTCGATTTCTTTCTTTTTTTCAAACAAAGTACGCTTTGAAAATGTTGGATATAAATGTTGACATAATAATAATAAAATTTTAGAGTCATACAGTTTTGACTATGTCGTAGTCTTTTGTGACTTTTAGTGCTGTAGTCATAAAATATTATTCATTATTATTCTATATGATAAATATTAAAGTGTACATGTTTGATTTGTGCATTTATATTTTAAAATGCAGATTTGGTTATCCAGACCCGGGATATCTTGATCGCCTTGAAAGAGAGCTAAAAGACCGAGGAATTACGGAAGACTAAACATAAAAAATAATAGTATATGAATTCTGAAACTATGATCGTTTGGAGTTAATAAGTTATAATTTATCCTGCATTGTGCTCAGATCTAGAAAATTTAGCCAAACTTTTACCCAATTTGTATACTAGTAACCCAACAACAAAGTGCTTACAGAAGCGGTTACACTATAGTCTGTCCCAAGATATAATGCAGCATATTTGGACGATATTTAATAAAAATACACATACCTGTGAAAGAAGTGCCATTGAAATCGATGAAAGAGAAAATATCCAAGATAACTTCATTCACACATTATCATTCTTCCCTCGTAAAAATTCACAGGAACGAAAACAGATTTGTTATGGAGATTTATGATGGGGAATGTTGACATCTTTTCTCCATTCGGAAGTCACTCGGAATACCTCGCTCAATTTTCAACGTCATCATCCGGGTACTTTCATCTCTAATCTCCGCAAACTTTTTATTTTTAGCCGTGCATTGAAACCAGACAAGCTAGAGGGGGCGTTTCAACGGGGAAATCTTGGGATTTTTTCATATTATTGAATGAACATCGTCTGAAACAGAGGTATTTATAAATGAAGAATAATTTAAGCAAATATGCGGCAAAAATAACTTCGGACGAATGTATGTTCGTTCGCCCTAAAATGCGTTCGCCCTTGACGCCGTTCGCCCTTGATTCCGTTCGCCCAAGGTCCGTTCGCCTTATTTTAATACAGGATTAATGTAAATGTACATTTTCATATTTGTGTAATTAAATATCTCTTCATAATTTTTAAAATGATCATTTTAAAAATTATGAAGAGATATAATTACACAAAACAACACTATCACAGCACCTTCACAAAATAATAACCAATTGACTGACCTGATAACGATACAATGACTTATTGCCATGGTGAATTAATTATTTAATTATGGTTGGCAGTAGTTTGATACAGTTTCATGTTCCATCTACGTATATCTCTTTAGAGATCAAAGGATTTTGTTGTGATCGGGTATATATTAAATTCTTCAAAGATAAAATAGCTCATCCGCTTCTCACCTTCTATACAGACCAATTAATGTCTCAATTTCTTTAATTGCTTAAAACACCATGCGAATCAATAAAAAAAACAAAAAAAAAACAAAAAAAAAAAACATACAAGACAGTCATCTATAATTTACGGCATTAAAATATAACAATTGGACCAATTACGTCTTTTTGAAGAAATGAATTCATAAAATGTACGAACAATTTATAATAGTAAAAATATTTTATCATTCAAACAGTTAAAATTAAATGAAATAAAGATAATTAACTTAAAATAATAGAGTTTATTAACAACAAGGAGCGAACAAGGTTTAGGGCGAACGATAATTAGGGCGAACGACAATTAGAGCGAACGGACCTAAGGCGAACGGACTCAAGCGAACAGGTAGATAGGGCGAACGAATCCGATACCACTTGGGACAGGCTATAAATTTTTTTTCGTGGGACCAACTAAAACTAAAACTTTAGACTGACGTATATAATAGCATTTGTAGAAGAGGATACAGTGTTATACATCATTCTGTAGATATTTAACTTTGATTTAAACAAATATGTGATGCACCTAGAGGAAAGCTTGGCGTCCAATCTTGCATTAATTTCCGGTGTAGCGCCACCTACATATGTGGTACATTGTTATCATTCATCCATCTCTTCAGTCACTAGATGATGCTTTGAGATATGAACACCTTTTTGCATACCTGCAATTTGTGCCAACTCTTTAATCAGTTTAAAAAATGTGTTTATTTGTTCCTGTTTTGATGCGAAGTTTATTTATTGTTACTTTTTCTGTGCATTAAGACCATCGATTCTTGTTTCCTTCAGCGATTGTTACAGCACGCATTCAAACTGCTTATAATGTAATCCGGCCATACGACCATTCATATTATCTATTGAATGGGTAAGATTTAATTAGAATAAATATTTGTTATGAGTTGTGTATATGTAGGTTTGCATTGTTGCTGACTAGAGACCGAAAATAAAAAATAAAAAAATCCAATACCTTTGATTCATGTACTAGTGGTCTTGAGACCTGGCTACCCAAGTATTTATTTAAGGAATAAGGAATCATTCTTTGAGTATTATGAGGTGATAATTTCGGTCGGGGCATGATCATATCCAATAAAGCCAGAAGGGCTTTATGATAGATTTGATCACGCCCCGACCGAAATTATCACCTCATAATATTCAAAGAATGATTCCTTATTACTTTTATAATTCTCAGCAATTGTACGATTAAATATTATACTACTAATTATGCAAACCCGCTTGCGTCCCCAACAATACGTCTTTTGAATTTATTGGGCTGTATAGTACAAAATCGATTCGTAGTGTTATCACAGACGGAGACACTGGAAATGTAAATATTTCACAATATTTATCAATAAACATGGTTAAGAAAATACAGAATGAATTCATTTTAAATTCCTAAGAGTAAATGCAGAATTAATCATTTTAGATTCCTGAGAGAATGCAAGTTTCTCTCCCAAACAGAATTTTTTTCAGCAGATCTCATTATCAAGTTATGTTACAATACACGACAGAGAAATGAGAGATTAACAAAAATGTATTATGTTTTATAAAACAATTTATTCAGAAATTTCAGTGAACAGTTTCCAGGTAGATACACAAAATTTAAGTATAAATAATAAAAAGCCAATGAGATAACCCCTCAACATTGTATAACTATATAATACACCAGTTCATTACATGATGTTCTTAGCATGGTGTTTGCATTCAAGAAACTCAAATAAGGGATTTACAAACGACCATAAATATTCACATGACAATTTACAGGGTTAGATATAAATGTTATTTCCCTGATATTACAACTTGTTGGGGTATCAAAAATACAATCATGTACATACACTATTAAGAAACAAATTAAAAGCATCCCAATGAAACGTATTTGAACTAAAAAAAAATAGGGTGCAAATTCACAAGTGACATATGTTGAATACCGAATATTCTTCAATTGCTGAGAATATCGAAATGCAAAATTTTCAAAAATTGCGACAAAGTTGACATCACAACCAATTTGAAATCAACATGGAGTCCCAAAAATGCATCACTGACATAAAAATGTTCCAATAACACAGATGTCCCCCACCATTTTGAAATTTTATGAAATGAATGCTGTTAGTTTCCATGAATTATAGGAGAGAAAGGAGATTTATTCTTTCTTAATATATGAACACATTTCTTCTATTAGCTCAAAAGAAATGGGAAATTCTTGAAGTCTTCTACAGTTATCTGTAAAATGGAAAAATGAAATGAGTAAATCAAAATATGAACGTAAAATACAAGACATGTATAGAGCATACTACGTATCTATACATATACATGTAACAAGGCCAGAAGGGAGTCTTTTACGCAAATAATGAAAAATTATGAAAATAAATGCTACAAGTAAATGAAATATTCAAAAAATCGTTTTCTGTGCTGAAGTAATTTTTATCATATTATTAGCATTGTTTACTTAAAATACTCTATACTTAATCCAAAGCATGCACAGTCTATACTTTCTAATAGATGTATTTATCGAGGCTTCATTTTATGCATTGATGTATTTTATCAACTACCTCTGCATCACAATACATTAATGTATTCTTAAACTCCTACTGGAGACTTGCCTTTTCTAGCTGTTTTATGCATCTTTTAGACAGTCAGGTAGAGGACTCTTGGGATGTTTGCTCTCAAAATGCTGCTTATATGTCTTGGGGTCAGGCATCTGTGACTGTTAACATCAAAATGACCGTATAACTATCAGTTGGACATTTCAACTTGCTTTTTATAACAATAACTGAATACCATGATCAATATCAAATTGTGAGGCCAGTGTATTGTTGTGGCCTTATTATGAGCATTGTAGATTCCATACATAATTATAAGTATCTTGTGTCAAGATGACTTCTTGCCAATAGAGAGTAGTAGTTAATTTAGTTTTATAAAATGATAAATTTCTAATTCCTTGAGATTACTAAAAATTTCAAAATATCAAAAGGGTACACAGTGTCCAACATCTATTTCATTTTTTCAAGTTATAGATCAAGGAGAGAGGATAGCTCACATAAAGTTTGCTAACCACTTCAACCCCAAGTTACCAGATACACAGTGACAGAGAAAGTGTTTACCATACAAACAGTGCATTTATATGTCAGTGCTGCTTGGGCTGCTTTCTTTTGATCGTGACTTTGAGCTTTCTTCAGTTTGGCCGCCTTTTCAGCATTCTTCTGTTGAGACTGAATTTTTTGTTGCCCCCTGGCCATCTCGAAAGACAACTCTGAAATCAATGTTTAAGAAATGAATGAATGTATACATAACTACAGCATATATATATATATATATATATATATATATACTGTAGAAGCAGAAATATATGTTGAGGATTAAATTTCATTATTTTCGTTGGCAGTAACAATACACTGTACAACGAAATTAAATCCATGATGAATTTTTAACTAAGTATTAACAAATACAGAGTTGATCTGCGATACATATTTAGGGATTACAATATGATGAAATTAAATGCCAACGAAATTGAATTTGGTTTAAAAACAACAAAATTGAATTTGGTTTAAAAACAACGAAAATATGTGCTTCTACAGTAGCTATATGAAAGGAAAACTAAAATCATTTTGATAAAAACTTCTGACATTACTAAATTGGTCTAGCTGTCAAAAAAATCACTAGATAGTCATGATTCCCTGAGAATCATCTGTTCATTGTCCAATGTCAGGTTGTTCAAAATGTATGTCTATATATGTATCTTGTTTAAAAAGCAATTTTTATAGCTTGCATGTATATTAGGAGAGAACATATTTAGACACATTGTTCTTTTCAATGTTTTTACACATGAATATACTATAATAAAATACTTCTTAAACTAAATTCATGTGCGCGGATTCAGAAAAATTTCTGGGGGGGGGTGTCGAAGGCATATTTTTTGCGATAACTTTACCATGTAAATTTGATAAATTTTCATTTTATTACCCCCCCCCCCCCAAGATCAGCGCATGAAATTGTCAAGGCAATTGTACAGTAGATAAATTCAGCAAAATACCTACACTGACCCTGCAAAAGAGGGTGTCAATACCCTCTATTTCTAAATATGGTCACATTTCTAACACTATTAACCACAGTACTTATTATCAAGGGACATACATGTACAAGACCTCCATTTCCTTACTCATATTTAACTATTCCCACAGACACGAGTTAGTTCTATCCAACAAACAGGAACCTCGTTCACATTGTTGTTTAACTAAGTAATTGGTTAGTTGTATAATGTAAATGATGCATATCGTGTAGCACAGAAAGTAAACAGATACCATTGAATTTCATTGGTTATCATGGTTATAGGTCCAAGTGTTCAGCTGTTTTTCATGCACTATACAGAATTCCTAAAGTTATTTATGTGTGTTATGAATTTAAAACCATAATGTTTTTTCTGAACATAGAAAATTATTCATTCATCTACCAATACCTTTCTCCTATTCACAGACGTGCGAACCACACTAGTATCAACCGGAACTTAAAAATCTATTTTGCACACGACACAGGAAATTACACAATACAGAACCAGTCACGATAAATACCAATAACTCCGGAAAACTTAATAACAGGTGCGCGTAGGGAAATAACACTAATATTATGTCTTGTTTTTTTTAAACATATTTTATGGATTAAATTAAAAGGATAAGAAATGAGTCCTTACATCTATTAATTAGAACAAAGTCATTTATTTTAAACTGAAAAAATGCATGTTGTATTTGTCAATATAGTATCTAAAGCTTACCAAAAGATCAGCGGTAGATATATATTGACAAATACAACAGTTTTGACTGATTCTGAGTGTTCATAAAATTTAAGACTTTGGCCATTTATACGATTTTTACAATTACGGATACGGAAAGAACAAGAAACATATATATACAGGGCAAATAAAATTGGAAAGAACACGTTAAGAAATATATAATAATTATGCAAGTATAAAGTACGAAAAAATGTTTACTTCTTTCGATCATGCAGACTTTATATTTTAGTTGATAACTAGATACATGTAGCTAAATGTACACGTTGTTGATGATGTCTTTAGTATTTACTTGTAATTTTTGTACAAGTATGTATCAAAACGACCTCTGGGGTTTTTTTTTCTTATTTTCTGCAATATGAAAGTCTTGTGTATAAAAATCTCACAAATCTATAGTTAATTGCATGCACCTGTCAAGAATCGTTTTGACCGTCAACCCTGACATTGTAAGAATGACCAACAATGTTCTTTTGGATTTACCTGTGACACAGACCTGTACGTGTCAATCTTGTATTGTAATGGAATTCACATACATCAAAGGATATAGTTGTTGCATGTACACGTGAATACAGGCGTGCGAAATTTAACGGCATTAGTTCGGGTTATTTGTCTTATAAAAAAAAAAATAGCGTACCCTATTCAGCTGACAATTTTACAGTACACGCGTGTAGGATGATATTTAGAGAATTTATCAAACTATTGCCATTGCATGCACACAATAATCATATCATTGTATGGTATTCATTTTGGTAAGTTTGTTGTAAAATAGTGTCATTTTATAGATCGAATAAATATGTATGGGAATATAAATGAAATTTAATTTTTATACACACGAACAATACGTAAAATTAACACGTTTGAAATACGTGTTTGTCACCATGTACATGTAGGAATGTCATAAAAACACGCATGTACATCTCTCTCTCTCTCTCTCTCTCTCTCTCTCTCTCTCTCACATAAACGATTTTTTCAAATGTCTGAATCAGAGTTGTTGCTCTTGCAATGACAAAGAGACCTTTTATAAGTGTATTAGGTGAATTTTTATTATGAATGAAATGTTAACACATGAAAAAAAATCTGGAATTCTATCAAATATCGGAAGACAAATAATCAACAAATGTGAATCATGGTCTCCTTTTACTTATTGATAAATTTTAGGAGCTTCGAAGTTAAACACACGTTTGTTAAATGCCAAAATAAGCATCACGGCGCAAGAAATCGATATCACCTTAAAATCCCCCAAAATTTATCAATTAGGAAATGACACCATTATCTACGCAATAACAAGTGAGAAAAAAGAGTGGATTTTGACGCTTGGTACCGAGTACATAGTATATTGTATAAACTCAAATATCGTCAAACCGTGCAAACACTTCTTAAACACATACACGAATACAAATTGGTGTGGTTTGGAAATAAAATCGTATGCACAATATAGACATCTGTGGATTTCTTCTACATATTTGGCTTACCATGCTATAAATAATTCATTGTGTAACACTCCATATTTGTTGTAAAAAGTCTGTATAAACATGCTTGTTGCACAGATCGTGTGTGACCATGCCAGTTTCAAAATGAATCACACAATAATGTGAACATTACATAGATAACAAGCTTTGCACTTTTGTATACCTATAACAATACTATTTGCGCAGCTACATGTACGTGTACAGTATAACAACTTTTAATAAGAAAAAAATTATGTCGTCTGTAAGGAAAGGATAGAGTTCATACAATTAAATAATATTCCTCGATATATATTTCTATCAACCACATATTGACAAACACCCTGTATAAAACAATTAACAAGCATTTAATTTAAAAGAATACAGAATTTCAATACTGTCAAAATTCGTCACCTCAATTCTTAAAACAAATTCACTCAAAATAAAAAAAATAATAAATCTAAAGACATCGAGACATGGATGAAAGTCATTTCCTCAATATAAACTGTATTTTTTATCCCTTATACTTAGTCTATAAAGTATTTTCCTTAGATCTAGATCGCATATGTGTTTTATCTAATTCATTGAGATACGTGTTGTTTATCATGTACATGTACATAGTTACAAGAGAATCGGACAATATGGAGTCTGCCTATCGAAGCTCTTTCCCAAGAAAGTACAACGTGTCTGTGTGTTGGGGGAAGTCATACTGCTTTTTGCATCTATAAATACCATCTTCTTCACCATCTTCTATTCCATCAATAAATGTTCACAGCAACTAACAAACACATTGCTTAGAGAACTCGCAAAATTAATTAAAAGCCTTTTCGTTGGTAGCTAAAATGCATCGATTTGCACAAATCTTTTAATTTCTGTTGTTCCAATTAAGAGTTGTTTACCTCGATTACGACTTCTCACCAACTAGGCGAAGAAATACACGTGTACTGCGTAATGAGATATCTCCATAATTAATAAAGGGAGTACCCCTATTTATTGATATGTATGCCGGTTTTTCTTGATGATTTTAAAAGAACTCGTGACTTTTCAGTTTTAACACACACCACGGCAATTAAGACCTGCAACAGGATTAAAAACAGATTTCGAAAAATTTTAAATACAAACTTAAAAATTAAAAAATAAACCCGCAAACCCTTCATCCATGTATATAACCCAATATTTTGAAAAAAAAATATCATAAATCAAAATTACTCTATCAACAAAGAGAAAATCTTTGGAAAGGGAATACAAAATTATTCACATGAACAGACAACGATCAGATCACAATTCTTGATTGCATAGTCATTATAAATGAAACAGAGCTAATGTGCTCTATGTATAGTCACTAGACTTGATAATGGTAAGAAAACTACTGCCTAGTGGAACTTATTCACGAATAACCATGGTAACAGATGCACAAAAGTGTTAAACTTGTGTATGAAACGGACAATCACACGACTCCATATTCACTTGCTAGATACAGATTTTGTCTCAACTTTAAAAATTTGAAGCAAAATATCGCATCCATAATAATTTTCAGGAAAATCAAGTTTCTCGATTTCCGAAGGCCCGTATAGATATGATGAGTTTTATTTTTCGTTCCAGCGGTTATTGGAGGCGCGACATTGTAACAAAACCCATCTTATTAACAAAATGGTTTGGCATTATTCGTTGATTGAACATATGGCGTATAATTAATAGCGTGTATTAATTTTCCAGCCATGAATCATTGATAGGGTAAACCAAGAAAACCCAACAAGGCCGTCCATGATATTGAGGCTCTAAACAGTGTCAGGGGACTCTTAATTTTCGTCTAAACCTCTGTGCCAAACACACACACGCAAGTGGCGTCACTGTCTCCATGGTAACCAGAAAAATGTGAGCAGCAGACATAGAATAAGGGAAACCACATGTGACTGAGTTAATCTGAGTCGGGAAATGCCGGAGTTACACAAGTTTCGTCCGCACATACAGAGATATCCGTTCCCGAAGCTCTCCGTCCGGCACACGCCATCTATCAACATAATGTTCATGTCCATTTTGGCTGAGCATGTTCTCTCGAGGTACAATTTCCCTGTAAATATGAAACAAGTGATTTGTTAGGCATTTAAGTTTACATGCTTATTACATTATTATTTTTGCTTGAACAATAACTTGTTCAATCTTTGAATAATGGTATAACAGACGAACGAGCAAGAAGCTAAACAGTGTGTAAGCCTGCTACATGTTTATGGTGTAAGATTGTATACTAAGGAATGTAGATAAAGTACCCTTGATTTATACTAAATAAAGCTGATAAAAATTACATCGATTTTGTAAAGATGGGAAGCAGTCGTGTGAATTAGCCGAGGTCGAGGACACATAAATCTATATCTATTGAATTTATCATTAGCCGCAATTCCATATATATAAGACCTTGTCCAGCGTGAAGCATGAATTATAAATGAAAAGTTTAACCAGCAAAAGCTAAATGCACCAAGCTAGGCCTACATGTTCACATGCATATTGTGTATTCGACTCAACTGTTGATATATATTCATTATGTGTAGATGTTCGCCAATTTCAAAAGCACCAAAATGCAAAACAATGTCGGTAAGTGCAATGGAAGTTGTTCTATCAAACGGTTTGAAGAGTTTGACACATTTAGTGCACATTTGCGTCTTGTAATACCAATAACAAAAGCATATGGTTTTTCTTTCTTCCTTTTTCAACAAAGAGAAGAGTCATGTTATCTTAGATAGTGCGCAAATAATTTGCACGGATTTGAGCTACATACGTATACACGTATGTATCTTCTTAAAGTGATTTGGTCTATTCTACTGCTTCTTAAGTATGGGTTCTTGTGTATACATGTAATACCAAAGGCTTCTGCTAAGTCTGCATCTGGATCCAATTTGATCATTAACACTGGGGAATATACTAGTATTCATATAGATACAGAACACACAATATGCAAAGATCTGAAATCCATTGATAAGTGTTCGAGTTCTTGGTCCCCAAAGACAAAGCGCGGAAAACCTTTCTGGTTCTAAGCAATCGCATTAGATCGGCTACTAACACAAAATTTTGGAACAATTTCAAATATTCGTCATTGTTAAGAGAAATGAAGAGTTTTCGCAGAGAAATGCATCATCCTCAATTATAGAAATGAAGACACATATGCAAGATAAAATTGGCTTTTGCCTCGCGAGAATGAGAAAATAGAAAGAAAAAAAAAATAGAAATGAAAGAGCAAAAGCTTCAATTGATTGCCAACATGTACAATTTCATTGACATAAAACATCGGTGCGTTCCCTTGCGTATATCTAATAACCTCGATGGCGTTGTACTTAGATCTTTAACCCTTTAAAGTGTTTATGTAACATGTTTTTTTTCCACATGTATGCCGAATTACAAACATTGTCAAAGTGGATACAAAATTTTATATCAAATAAACCTAGCATAATACAATCAAAATCATTGAAAACATTTTTCAAAGGTAAACATTGCGTGAAGCCTTCCAACAAATATCATTTACTTTTTATTAGGTGTCAAAATAATTCTGATACGACGCGATATGTATAGATTGAAATTTAAGTGTGAATATAATTATCATAATGTACAAATCATCGTTCAAGTGAACTTCAATGCACAAAGAATTAAATGGCTATTGATCCTCAATTTAATTTTCCCGCCTGAAATACATGTGCAATGTTTGAAGCAAAGACACTTGGGGCAGGAATACCCCCCCCCCCCCCAACCACCACCTTTAACATTATTTTAAAATAAACAGAAGATGGAGCCGATCCCCCACTTTCTCTTGTTTATGATTTAATACGTATGATATCTTATTGATTATGTAACCCAAGCTAGTTTTAAAAATGTAACCCAAGCTAGTTTTAAAAATCGCGTTTGTCAACTGACACTCTCTTTTTAAATGTTAGTCAAAAATTACGAATTTTAAAATTAGCTCATAGACAGTTTCTATATAATAATATGCAAATTAGAATATTTAAATAGGATGAAAGTGTGTGTTGAAATGAAAGGTTGGGGTTTGTGTGTGGGGGTGGGGGGTCAATACCCAAAGTACCTGTCTTTGAAAGAACCCGTGAAGTTACAAAAAAAAATAGAACAAATTGTATTGTCGATCCACTAATATCTAAAATTTGTCAGATTTCTGGAACTGTCTAATATGCTACAAAACAAAGCGACACATTTGGTTTCTCAATCCCTCTTGCCCTTAATTTTGGATTACCTTTTGAACATGAGATAGAAATAAAATTTAAAAAAATCGCGCGGGGGGGGGGGGGGGGGGTAGGTTCTTGGTTCTTACATTGAACATGTATTGCATTCAAAATTTATAAAATGGCAACTGTACTAGTATTGAAATCAAGATATATCAGGATTATAAAGCATTCAAATGTTATCTGTTCGATGTACAATATCATCTCAAGAGGTGCGTCCGTATTTGTGATTTATAATATCCTTGCCATTTATTAACAAAGTTACATATTATGTCATTTATGCATGTTAACGTTATTAAAATTATTTTTCATTTCAAATGAGATAAATGAGATACCACGTCCACTATATTTTGTCTTTTGGTTTAAAACTTCAATTAACATAAGTACATTTTCCTCGAATTACTTTTATTATTAAATTACATGTATAAATGCCATTGATACTGCGTGTATATTGTTCATTTGTTAGCACAATGCATGGTCAATTCATTCGTTTACATCTAATATGGCTCTACTTTTCCGTGTAAAACAGTCAGTTCAGATATCAAAATTCTAGAATATACAGAGATTAATTGCGCTCATCAGACGTGTTATTTACATCAACTGAGGATTTTGAGTGTCATCTAGCTTTTAAATTGTTTTATATACCGCGTATGAATATTATATGAATACAAAACTTGATCTACTTTTTAAAACTACTTTACACCTGGCCGTACGAAAGACGAATAGAGCCACATAAAAAATTATTATTATCTCGTTATTACGAGAAAAGATCTCGTTATTACGAGTTAATTATCTCGTTATTATGAGAAAAGATCTCGTGATTACGAGTTAAGAGATCTCGTTATTACGAGAAAAGATTTATATAAAATGGTGCGTTTTATTGTTCTAGCTACTCTCTCTTTATGTAAAATGGATGAACATAAGAAATTCATAAAATTAGTAAAAGAAATTATAGAAGAAGGAGCAAAGCAGATTGATTAATAAATTAATTAATCCGATGAAATGAAATAGACAGGCCTACGTCACATTGCTGTTTGACACAACTACCCAAGCTCTTGTTAAATGGTTCTAACATGAGACAATTGATATCGATAACAATAAGACTAGTACTCGTTCAGTCCATTATCCGAAGCAATTGTAACTGTATATGGAGCACTTGGTCCACGTAATCTAAGTAAATACTAGTACATAAATTAGTATTCATTATTAAATAGAACCATTTTAACAAGAGCTTGGACTTTTTGTAGTTTTGTCAAACAGCAATGTGACGTAGGCCTGTCTATTTCACTATAGGCCACTCAGCCATGGCTCTTTGAAATCAACAAAATTTGTCTGGCTTTTGAGCTAAGACTACGCAATCGGTGCATATTTCGTTTGAAACTAGCGTCATTTTTAACTTGTTTTGACGCAAGAAATAGATTGTTACGTCCTACCGAAAGTCCAAGGTCTTGTTAAAATGGTTACTCAGTTAAGATCCTATGGTCCTGTAGAACTCTACTACATAACTTGATTAATTCTGTATTCATCATTAGTGTTACTGTATACATGCATGTATGCATGTAGCCCAGTGAATGTAATTAGCATTGATACATCAAGTCTATAGAAGTTGAAACTCTAAAACATGACCGTCCAAGATTGAATTACAATGAATATATAGAACATGAAACGGCGGTCCCCTATGGCATTCCACACTAAAGTATATGTATATTGAGTTTTATTGTACAGACTTCTGATATACAATAATAAAGCTACGATCCATTTGTACACACCACTGATATTTCGAGTTTATTTATTGTTGACCTCCTGATTTGAAATTTGAATCTTGTAATATGCAAGTACTGTATCGAGACCAGTTAACGACTTCTCTAGCTTTGAGTTTTTCTTCTTTAATATTTTGTTCTCAACATTAAAATTCCCAGCACATTTGATGCCAGGTTTTAGATTATGATTATTTCATACACGATATTCTTTGATAATTTCATGATCAGCAAAATTCAGTCAATAAATAAGATTTTCATATCAACTTCAATTAATCCTTTTTCACCAATATACCAATATCTCGTAAAATTGACACAAGACAGGCCCCCGCCATCACCAGCTTTCCTCAAGTCAATACTCAGCCTCAAGTCTGAGTATTGACCTTAAATTTATACACTTTCCTTTAAAGGATTTAAGTTTAGGAATGAGTTGAGTGATTTTAAAATGTAGGTGACGGTGGAGCCAGGTCAAAGTTATTTGAGTTAATTGTACTCACCATTGATATATCGAGTCCATTTGACGCAGACTCCCTTGTGGCATTCCTCGTCCTTGAGGAAGTTATTGGTTCTGCTGTCAACTGGGTCGTTACATGTGTCGTTTTTATCTAACCTCGATATGCACATATAGCATCGTATAGGAACTGCAGAGAAAAAAAAAGAAGTTTATATGTCAATAAATCGATGCATTGCAAAATGAAATCGATGGAAATTGATTCAATTAAACTCAGAGTATATCGTTCGATTGTTTGTTGTATATTTTCAATGCGGGGTATGGTTGGGAGGGTTATTGTTTGTTGTATATTTTCAATGCGGAGGTTTGGTTGGGAGGGTTATTGTTTGTTGTATATTTTCAATGCGGGGGTTTGGTTTGGAGGGTTATTGTTTGTTGTATATTTACAATGCGGGGGTTTGGTTGGGAGGGTTATTGTTTGTTGTATATCTACAATGCGAGGGTATGGTTGGGAGGGTTATTGTTTGTTGTATATTTACAATGCGGGGGTATGGTTGGGGGGGGGGGTATTGTTTGTGAGGTTTTGGTGTGGAGGTGGTTGTTTGCTTGGTTTGCTTTTTTTGGAGGTTTTTGTTTTTTTGTCTTTAGTAAATTTTTCCATTTTTGTTTTGTTTTTGTTACTAGTATATTAAAGAACTCAAAAAGAAGTTTTGGGACTGTATGATATTTGCTTTATAAAATTTTGCATGTAACTTTCGCCCGCCCTGAAAAAGTTTAGGTTTAGTTCTGTATCGTCAATTTAAATGTTTTAGATCATGGTAAGTGACATGGGAGGATACATTTTGATTCCAACACAAAGAGCAAATAGAAAGGAGACGTCAATGACAAGCATTCCGAGAAGTCATTTTGATATCAAATAAAAAGCAATTAAAACCCAGTGTGTCTTCTCTATATATTCTAGGGATCACGAATGAGATTCAATCAACAAGATTTAGTTTGCAATTGACTCTCGGAAATTCAAAACGTGGAGCGAGAAAGTGTTACAGGAAAAATAAACACGAAAAACCCACAAACGCTTTGGGAATGTTGTTACAATTTCACACACAAAGTACACGTAAGAGTATCACATTAAACCTCGTTGAATTAGACAATGAAAAGATTGTAACGCTGTCTGATTCACATTACTAGTAAATATATTCCAGGTATTCGTTCTTTGGCCAGCGTGGTTACAGTAACCTTGTATGGACTACATATGAAGACGTTTTTGCTCCGTATACGGTCGTAGTAATTTTCATATTTTACTAGGTTTTAGGTTCGACTTCTGAACTATATGTATTATAACACAAGTTTCCTGTTTGCTTTCTGTCCTCCTCTCCTATATTCTTTAAAATGGATAACGACATAGCACCTTCAAGAACCTAAAAGTTAATCATGTTAATTACTTACTTCAAAAGTCAATTTGTCATCGAATCAAAATAATTTCTTCATAACTGAATTTCGACCACATGTGACAGAAAATACGAACGTTAGAAATGAATGTACAGTCGACGACTTCAGCTTAAGACTTTATTTCAATGCAGTCTTCCACTTCGTGGACCAATGTATGTATGGTCTGATAACTCTTTGTAAGTATTTCAATAGCTATTTACATATGTAATTTCTTAAGGGCACGAGGGGGTCAAATAAATCGCTGTTTAATCCTTATTCAGTAACTATTTTTCATCATTTAAATACTCAACAATGGTTTGATGAACAGTTCTTTATAAATAGATTCCGATTTATTCAAAGTTCTTTAAATTTTTCTCCTTTTCTCTCTTCCAATCAATTTATTTGAATTCTTCTATAAAAGTATTCTATTGATAAGTCTGAAATCATCAATTCTATACATTATATGTAAATGTAACTTATTCATAGTTAATCAGCGATTTATATATACGATATCATAAATGATATAGTGTATAGACAGGTACATCAGGGTTTTTTTTAATCTAAATTATTTGGATTTTTTCTTTCCTTAAAGATTTTATTGGTTTATTGCTAAAATCATGTACAAATTTCAAATGAAGATTTGATAGTTAATTTATGAAGCATTCAGCCTCTTTAAATCCCAATGCAGGTCCACATAAATAGGATTTTGCATACATATTTTATCAATAGACATCTATGCTGAAGTGCAACTTAGTCGACTAGAATAACACATAATTCAATTAGGACTTCTTTTCTATGATAATTTCAGTTCCTTAAGGATCGAGAAAAGAGAAAAAGACCGTCAAGCCCCTCGTCAAAACATGGTTAATCATTTTTGAGACGACGGAACTATCTTTAAGGAAGATAAAAAATAGAACCCTGCTTGTTCAGATGGTCGGAAAGAATCAATACCCTTATTTACTGTCCGTGAACAAGGTTTGCCCACGTCCATCAACCCATGTCTCCTTCTTGACCGTCAAAAATACATCTACGAACCTGTGAGGGGTCAATCGTGTCTTTGGAATTATCCAAGCACCGAACAGCCTTTTGAAGTGATGGTTCGATTTACGGAGGGAAGTGGAATATTTTACCCAAAGATTAATGATTTCCTTCTATGGTCCGTGATTGATCTTTAACTTTTCTCATGAATTACCCGAAGTTTATTAGCAAACGTCTTCATTTCATGTTAGCTGCATGCAACTCGTGGACGCAGTAGATAGAAGATCCTTCATCCATAATTGATAACAAGAGATCAGTCTGTCGGAACATCCCTATTGACAGAAAATAAACCCTTTGCTGGAGAATTGGCTATAAGTATCTATACTGTAATAACCCTGATGAGAATGGGGTGGAGGAAGCACTATTTTTACACAGTGCTTCTCATATTGTCTACACACAATTCGGGAGCCCCCCATTCAATGGGCAACAAACAGACTGTAATGATTTTATAGATACACCTGCTTGGATGACGTTAGTCCCTTTTTTAAAACTGTTTAAAGGCTATACAAACAACGTACATCTGGAACAATGCTTTTACGCGTTTAATGTTATACCAGTTATTGATCAATTGTTCGATAAGTCAACTGTAAAGATAAATGAACTAATTCTAGATATCTCACAAGAGACATATGTGAGTTTGTATGGAAAAAAAAATCCCCACTCCGCATCTAGGCCAAAACGGCTCTCTAACATAAAAGGCATCGGAAGGTTTGGTATAATTCATGTATTGGCATATTTGCTAATTCATACCGAAGACTAATAATTTCTTATTCACCATAATTGTACATTGTTCCTTTGCTGAATCAGTCGAATAAATTATTGAACGAATCGTACATTCATCTTAATCCAATAGAATCCAAAATAAACAAAACTTTACCCTTTTCAGTGTTAAAATATAAAGCATTATTAGAATGGGACACGAAAAGCAACAAAAAAAAATTACAAACGCCGACCAAGATAACTGGCCCTGCGAGAGTTCTATTCGAACACGATTAAGTAATTCATAGCAGAGCTAACGAAGATAATAGAATTAGCGGAGGATGAGCCCGCTCATCTTTATCCTCTAACGATTACAATACCTTAGACTACGGGCTAAAAATACATCTAATAAGATCGATGGGATGAGCTGTAATAGCATCCAAAACAGATGCCTACAGTATATATACATGTCAATTTAGGCGGGGAACGAAAATTTGTGCCCAGAAACCACTTCGTATTATGTACACTCCAGTGCAAAGTAATATGTATTACGGTATTAATTCACGGGTCTTGATTCAATTGCTTAATAGGAAAATTGGAATACGCATTCTACCATATCTTACATGTCTAATAGAAAATAAAACAAATTGCATGTTATCCGCCATAGGAAAGAATATTAGAGAATGCATATAGTGGGCTAGAAATTGAAATGGAAAACTTTAAAAAATTCCTCTCTAATGAGACAAGACTTTTAAAGGGATTTCCGAATACACTTAAAGCTTAACCGTGAGGTAAACAAAACACAGAGCTCGTACGCACTCACAGAGAATTGTAGTAAAGTTAGTCACATTTATCAAACAGGAAAAAACTTTCAATGCAATCATGTCTACAACCCCAAAACATGTTCAAAAAGATGGTTAAGTATAGTAGTTGCATATACATGTACATGTAACACCTAGAGAGGGTATATACTGTGTTTTATGACTGAATAGTGTGGTACTGAAAGAAAAACTTTCAATGCAATTATATCTACAACTCCAAAAGATGGTTATAAATAGTTATACACTACCTACAGACCTAGAGAGGGTATAGTGTGTTTACTAAACAGCGTAATACTTTCTATACACCAGGAATGGGACAGAGATTTGAATGTGGCACTGTGTTATTTATGTGCATGAATGGCACTATTCGACCTCATTACACAAATGCATTTTGAGCGTTCACACCACATACCTGTCAAGTCGTCCTGGCCGTACACAGCCACACACCACGAAAGAATCAATAGTAAGGCAAGAATAAAGAAATTTGACGGCATAGCAGCAAAACTCCCATCAGTTAATCCAACTTCTCATTATGTTTTGGCCATAATGGAAACACAGGAAAGGTTCGCAGAGGGTCTGTCTCTCTTTCCTCCTCTTCTCTCTCTATCTTATACCTCCGCCATACAACTGCACGCGCCTGTCGAGCCACACTTGCTTAGGATGCGCTGTAACTTGATAGCGCGTTCGGCGCACGCAAGATCGAGGGGAACTGATAATGAGCACATGAAATATATCTCCAGTGATAAAAAAAAAATCCCGTTCGATTGAGCAGTATTCGCCTTCACAGCACCTATAGACTGTTTCAGCTATGCCGAGTTCCGTTGGGGCCTTGAGATCTTCAAGCCGATCGTTGCCCGATTTCTTTTCCTTCTCCTATGGGACGAGGGCCCGTGTATTGTATTAATATTATGCTTTTTTCACACTTGATCGCCGATCACTGAGTCTCGGAGATTTTCTGCCAAGTACGCGTTTATGAAGGCATTGTGTACTCGACCTTTTGTAATCCTTTTCGACACAAATACCCCCTATTCGGATAACTTAAATGCGTGTTGTGGTCTTTCTTAAAATTGATTACGTTCCATGTGAATGATTCGCTTTGATGTAGATCGAATTAATCATCCGTAGAGCTGGGTCTAATATTTTTTTTAATAGCTGACACTTGGAAATCAAATATAAACATGTAGATTTAAATGTTTCATAAAACTATATTGCATCCAGACTTAAATACATAATTTCTATCACGTGAATGAGCAAAGATCAATGCTTCAATCACGAAAGACCCGAGTGATTAACTATAGAATATACTTTATGTACACCGATCTTTAATTGCGGTGTACAAAATGCATTATATTGATCTTATATATGGACAAACACAGAATGTACGGATCGAATATCATATTCATCGCTTTTATTCTGCAAAACGAGCCATCATTGACTGAATAACCACGTACGATAATACGTGTAAAATGGAAAACTTACAGAGAAATGATGTAAATTAAATTTCAGAGAGAGAGAGAGAGAGAGAGAGAGAGAGAGAGAGAGAGAGAGAGAGAGAGAGAGAGAGAGAGAGAGAGAGGTTGGTTTAAATTTAAGATTTAACAAAATGCGATTAATTGACAGATTTTAAGGTATAATAAGACCATAAATATTTATCTAAGAATCTAAAGTACAAAATGATTATGATCGGATTAGCGTTAATTTTTAAACTTCCCTAGGATTAACTCAGAAATAACCGTATTATACATTTACATAAATGTATGATTATAGAGGACAACTCAGATCTCTCAACGTACATGTATCAACTTCAACGAAAGTTGTCTTTCCTTTCAAAGGCTGTACGATATTTTCGCAGAAAGATGCTGGGTCACAATTCTACCCCAACCTCGTTGATACTTATGAAGATGAAGAAGTCATGATCATCATAACAGATCATGACTTTACTTGTTCCATTCGGTCGCCGATCAAAAGAATTTGATGAGACTACATCATTAATGAGCGGATCCAGTAAAGTTCAGGGAGGTCCAAGGGATAATTGTGTTTCCCGGAGGGGGGGGGGGGGGTCCAAGATCGATTTTCGGCTATTTTACTATGTGAATTTAATAAATTTGAAATTTCCAGCGGAGTCTGGAAACCCCCTCCTCCGCGCGTTTCATTTGAACATCTTCGTAAAAGATTTGATAAAAAAGGACATAAAACCAGAATTTAAACTGATATTATTTTTCAGAAAAAGTGTTCAAAACAAGAGTAATAATGGCAAAATTGACGTTTGACAGCTTTCCCCGAAGAAAACCGGATAATTACAATGTATCAAATGAAAATCAAACATATTATATTGTATATTAAAAATTTCTCACTTTTTTCGTGCATTTTGTGCAAGAATTTGAATGGAGTCCGATATATACTTTCATGAAATAAACCTTTATGATAAAATACACGCCGGCATGATGTATATCGTGGTTGCCTTCTGAGGCATTGGTCGGAATTAACATGATGTACATGTAGAAAAGTTAGATTGATTATTAATTGCATGAAGACAAAAGTTGTGAAAATTCAAAGCTGTACTAGTTTTTTTCATTCCCCCCCCCCCTACATTCTGCAACGTACGATGCTAGACAATCTGTATAAAAGGGTCTAAAACTTTTTAAGCGGGGGGGGGGGGGGGGGGGGGAGGGGGTCAATTAAAGTCAATAAATCCATTTGCGATGACCTACTGAATTATTTTAACGTCCGATATTTCTGTCTTGAAGAAAATATGAATTTCTACATTTTACAGAATCAATTATAAAGGTGAAAGTCGTGGACAAACGGAAGACTTTAATATGTTCCTTCCCCGCAAATCGTCGTTTTCCGCTGAAGACATTAAAAGAATAATGCAATCATCGAATGAAGTAAATTGCTTGTGACCAAGTGTCCCATATGAATAATTGTTATTACACGTTTTGAAATTAAATTAATATATAATTTCTGAAATAATGCTAAGCTACTTCTGTTCGGGCTTTAATACACTATATGAGTACTAGTCAAGAGATGGAAAGAAACTTTATAAGCCTTAATTAGGTAATTGTAAAAAAACTCGAGAGGATGACGTGTGCGTGACTAACTCTGTAAAAGTATAGAAAAAACATCGTATGTTCATTATAGAAATAGCATCTCCAAGGCAGAGTTTTGTCTATGGGCTCAACGTATTAATCTTCTTGAGTGTTGCATTTGCCCTTGGATATTTTCAATATTGAGAGAGAGAGAGAGAGAGAGAGAGAGAGAGAGAGAGAGAGAGAGAGAGAGAGAGAGTATTTGTCTAATCTATGATTTGATATTGTCCGCATTGTCTTTTTATATTGTTTCATTGTTTATCTAGGTCTATCTGTGTGTCTTAGGGTTATGTATCATTGTGTCTGACGGTGTGTCCTAACGGTTCGTATTTGTGCTCCAGTGTAAAAGGCCATGTTTTCTTCTATCTAATTCATGTGGTTGGTTGTTTGTGTGTCTCTTTGTTTAAATGGTACCCGTCTGCCATTATGTAGTAAAAATCTTTGTTCATGTGTCTGTATGTATATGGCGCTCGCGACCATGTGCATGTACGTTTCCGTAGCATCTGTATTTAAATGGCTATTTGAGGTAATGTCTACGACCATGTGCCTATACATGTGTGTGTCTGAGCTCATGTGTTTTCTGTTTGCGTCAATGTCTTTTACCAGGTGTCTATCTGTGTTTGGAAGTGTCTATAACTTTGTTTCTAACTTTGTTTCTATCTTCGTATTTTGGTTTATATGTCCATATGTACTCGATATTTCACCATCTATCAAGTGTTTGATAATGCCTGGCTCATTGCTATTGGCGGTGTTTGTGATTATGTGTCTTTCTCACCCTCAGATTTCGTTGATGATCTGGCTGGAATAATTACAATGCACTTCACGTGATCTATAAAACATCATCAAGAGTTATCAGAAAATAACGTTTTAAATAAGAAATGGCTTGAAACAAACATCCAAATAGGAAATAAGTAAGATACCAAATTAAAGGCAGTGAAAAAAACGGGGAAAATTCAGGACATGACAGTGGTGGTAAAACTTGGAAAACCTCCATGTATGCAAGGCCAGCGAAAGAAACATACTAAATCGAGAAGTCACGGGACCAAGAATTGCTTGTCCATGATTAGAAGAGATGGAAATCCCTTGTTGACTTCCACTGCATTGCAATAATATAATAAGCACACAATTCTTGCCAAAATGAGATTGAGAAGGATTCTTTGCCAAGACACGATAGTACATTATTTTTTTTCTGGATTCCTCCTACAAGTTTGCATGCTAACAAAATATACAACACATTAAATTTCGTGAACATCTTTAATTCAACGAATATATTCAAAGGTGTACTGTGATTGACATCGTATTTGACTGTAAATTAGTATATTAATTGCAAAGCATGTAGAGAACATTTTAAACACGATACTTTGACTGTGAAAGTGCGATTCTATACATTCAATAAACATATATGAACAGTTTTATATTAAATCGATGCTTACGCTGCAAAACTTTAAAATTCACTGATGAAGGATTGTTCCATTCTTCAGTTGCATATTCCAGTAGTGATTGGAAGTAGTATGTGTTCGAGAAACAACAACGCGCAATATTCAAATGATCCAATGTTCAAATAATCCAATGAAAAATCGCAATCTTATCACGTCATAATCAGTTCTCAGTTTTAACCAATAGGTTCCAAGTTCAGTGACAACACAGTCATAACTTTTTGATTTAGACATAACTTCGTCAAATCCCCTCGGAGGCAAACCGATGACTTCATATACTAGTCATATATACACTAAAGGTATTGTGATCTTGATCTACATGTAACTCGCAATTATAATACACACGTCATACAAAATCTCGATTTTGCACGGAAACGTGCACTGTATTAAAAGTGCATGGTAACGTGCACTGTATTATGAATGCAATTTAGTGTAATTTTTTACACAAAAGTTCTAAATCCATCGTGATTCGTGAACATCCATGGGGGAACATGCAGGTTGAAGTCTGTTATGTCTAAATGAAACATGGCTTCATGTCATGTCTCTTAATATCACTATAAAAGCACATATAAATGCTAAAACCGAAAGTTGCATTTTAGCCGACGAGTTGCATCGAGGCTCCTTACAGAAACATATAATTCCGGAACTGGGGCGCGATTCCTCCATACAGACGATGTTGATCATCAGTTTCAGGTTCAGTCGTGTGGAACAAGTCCTGACATACGTCATTTCACCTTCAAGTAGAAAAAAGCCAGAGAAACACTTTTATTTGCATGTCAGTGGGTTTAATTTTTAAATAAATATATTTGATAATTGTTGTTTTTCTTGATATTATTTTTTAATGTGCAATGAAGGAAACTTATTTTTTGTTTCAATACAGCGCTTGCCAAAAATGTTTCATTTCGCTTGATGATAAATTAGATTTGAATCAGATGCTTTCGATTACTTATTACTTAGAGAATAATAATTATACTATAAGTAAGGAATACAACATGCATATTCTGATCAGTATTCCGTATACATGTTTTGTTCATATTGGCATTTGGTCCGAGTTCAATATCAATAAAGAACATATGTTGTCTCTTACTTATGTATATGATTATATACTCATAAATTCCGAGGTTTTTTTCGGACCAGTTGAACTAGCTGTACCAAAATTGTGTTTTGAAGTACATGTACTAACTCTCTCTGGTTGACTGCCTACACTAACATACGGAATACTTGAACAAGTGCGCCTATTTTATGTGGGTTGTTCGATATGAATTATGAATGAATTTCTTTTTACTTTACTAGTTTAGAACTTCAAACGCATACTTGACAAATTGTTCTAAAATTTCATCGATTGTTTCAATTGATAAAACTGATATGTTGATCAATTATTTAAACATGTACTCTTATTTTTAACCACTGCAAAATTGATACATCAGTATGGGAATGCAGGGAGGAAGATTTTTAGGCAACAACTATTTTTATAGAGAGAATAAGTCCGATGCTATTTGTATACGTAACAATATCATGACTGCATGGGAGTTTACTGACAATATCCTAGCTACAGCAAAACTCCTTTATAGCGAATTTAAATGAGAGAGAAAAAGAACTTCGCTATAATCGTAATTCGATATACCTTTGACGTAGAGAATTTGTTATAAAACAGAGAATTACTTAGTAGTCCATATCTAATTGTATATGGTACAACATTACTAAAGAAATAAACAGCAATGTTAAAAAGTTCACCGGGATATGAACTTGGTTGGTCAAGTGATCAAATCCTGTGAAGCCCGAAGTGCATTTCAGTAGATTTGATCTTGTACCAACCAATTTCATATTCCGGTGAACTTTTTAACGTATTGTTGTTTATGACTTATATTTACGTTTGAGAAACAAAAGTCAAATCGTTCAGAATTATGAATCTAATTGTTGTAATTTAATGCAACAATCAAGCCATATACATGTAGAATTGGCATCTTGACACGTTAAAAGGTTCACACAGGGATGAACTGTTTTGTAGGTTCATAATTAAAAGGAAAATTAGAAATATCTATAAATTTAAATATAAAATTTACATGTATAGGTAACATTGTTTCTGGAAACCATTCCCATACTGTACTAGTATACATTACAGTATTATTGGAAAAAGTTTGACCAAAGCCACTGACCAGGACGAGGCTGTCTGACCCACTTGACACAGTGTCCCTCACAGATAGAGACGTTCTGGGCCAGCATGGTGGCGTTGAATGGATCGGAGCAGTAGTTAGGATCATCGGAGGAAGTCTGACACTCGTAGCAGTACAGCGGCTTCATGTCTGAAAAAAACCCGAGTATACATATACATACACTACACATAAAATATATTACTTGTTTAGAAGGGTGTAAATAGGAGTACAGTGCGGGACAAAAAAAAAGCCAGTGGCTGGGGTTGAGAATGCATGATGTCAACTATTGATGCCCTCCCCGCAACCCCGCTACTGGCTGTCACATTCTGTGTACTTACACCCTTCACATTCCTCGTCTTGTGCTTTGTTTAAATCAATGATGACCAGGACTGCAAGAGAAAAAGCAGTTTTGTAAAAAATACAAGTAGGTATTATGTGTATATGTTACAGCTGCTGCATTTTGTCCAATTTTCGTATATGTCAAAATATCATTCATTACATGTACAATGATCTGTAATGTATGTATTGATACAAATTACAAACATCAATATGTAGGCATTACATTATTACATTACAAATGATATCATGTCGTTCAAATGATTATCGTGTTCATTTAAATAATAAATGCTTTCTTTGGTGATTCATACGGAATATGGAGGTAGCGACATTGCAGAAAAAACCCTCATGCATCATCTAGATAACTGTTTATATTTACATCTTTTTAACAAATTAATAAATTGATCGTAAAAAGTAGGTAAAAGTAACTGAATTATTGTTTATATACAACAGAACGTTAGATAGAAGAAATAGCCAAGTCGTCTTATATGGGAATTTGAGTCTGACATCATCATGATTATTTCGTGCAGAGTGTGATTTTTCTTGGTTGCTGAAGGTTTTGATCGATCGATAAACTGGTTAGAACTGGATCGTGTAGATTTTAGTCCTTTTAGTTTCTATACAGCTGTGAATTACAATCAATTTCCGTAAGAAAAAGATGGAATCATACTTGGTGGATATAAATATATATGCAGTCTTTATAGAATACAAATTCATCACTACAGTACTGAAAACGATTGTTTATGCTAAATACAAGAGCGAGAGAAGTGCCATATCTCCGTTCTTATTCTCTTTCTTTATTATGCAATTTTAAGAGAGTTTTGGGAAATCCTATCAAATATGTACAAGAACATTGTTTTCCCAATTACTCCGCGTGAAATCAAATTAGCGTCCATGACGCTTTTAGAACTCGGGGTAAATCAAACGTCCATGCACGTCGTCTTCTTGTGGTCCCACAAAATCTTAATAACCTAGTTTTACTTTTATTTTACATGAGATTACAAAGAAAAGGTTATATACGTTATCTTGACGTCATTTTATCAACGTCAGATAACACATAGATAAAGTAAATCCCATCTTTAGAACCATGTTCGTTACTTTCATTATAAACAACAGTCATATAAAAAATGTTACATTATTTTTGTTTCATTGTCGTTATATAGTCTTAATAGGGTTCGATGGTCGTGGCCATAATTAAACTATTTTAATCTCCTAAAAAAGAAAAAAGACATAGGAAAATGATCAAATTTTAAAGCTAAATTATTGGGGTTTTTTCTTTACTAAATGTTCGTTTATGGCCCAAAACATCATATATCAAATTTTAAGGCTGATTCGATGGTTAATATATATATATATATATATATATATATATATATATATATATATATATATATATATATATATATATATATTAGAGTGCCTGGATGCATCACGTGTTGTATGTGTTTTGCACCGAAATTTGTCAGAATTATAAACAGTTATTGACTTTATTGTGTGCCAAGTTTTATACAAATAAAAGACCATCTGCAACATTCCGTTTTACCATATATACAAGTAGGGTAAACATTGAATCTATATGCTGTGAATTAATGATTTTTTAGTTCCAATCTGTCACCAGTTACTATTTAAATTTTTCGATATGACCTGAAAAGATGATTAATTGTTAGAAATTATGTTTAGTGTATACAGTTCAACTTCTACTAATTGCTACAACCTATTTCCGGTTTTGTAGCATAGACTTTCCCCAAGCATAGACTTTCCAATCGGAAAATCGTGCCCGGGTCTTTTACTTTATATTGGCCCTGGACCTCTGTTTCATTTTTTCCTATAAAATATTAAGCATTTTTTTTTTAAAAGGAAATTATTCAAATCATATAGTTATGAGTTAGAATACATCATACACAAGTTTTGTGCTATTATATGATAATGTCTAACATTTGAGAAAAAAGTGTGTCTCAGACATTGGCAATCCTTATCCAATATTTCGATTTTTAAATTATAGAATTTCTAAAATTCTTTTGTGCATCTATTTTTTATTTCAGATATATGATGTGGATTTTTTTTTTCATTTCTCATATGTAGTCGACTTGTTACGGAAAATCGTTGTGATAGTAACTAAAGTTAGAGTCTTTTGATGACATATTGTACAAGTACCCAACAACTTCTCCAAAATAAAAATTCGTTTATTCTTTATTTTTGCATATCATATACTTAATGAATGCATCTAAACTGATTTTGATTTCAGGAGGAAATAATATGACGTGGTGCTTTTTCTCCCTAAGGGGAAAATCTATACAGGGCCCGTGTTTCCGGTGAAAAAAACTATGCGGGAGGAAAGTCTTTGCTACAACAAAAAGTGAGGTCGATTTGATCAAAAGCGAGGTGTCAGCAATAGTTATTTGTATTTTGATTTTAGTAATTCAAAGAGATATAATATTTTTTTTTATTTGATTTTTTTGATTTTCTGTTGTATTTGTGTATCAAAGAAAACAATATTTGTTATTAAACCAAATGGTAGGAATGAATTATTTTTTCTACTAAGAAAAATTCAAGCCATCATATTATACTTCAATGACATCTGTTGGTCACTTTCGAAACAATGTCCTCCGCATGTAAAGCGAGCGTCTATTGAAAAAAAAATTAAATAACTGAGGGGGAATGGGCTATCCTAACCCGAAATCGTGATTATGTGGCGGATCAACTTTTCATCAAGCATGAAAAAGTCTCACATCTCACAAACACTTAAACCCTTGATCTAAGAGAGCTTTAATGATTTTTGTCCATTGCATAGACCCTTTTAGCCCTTAAATGCAGATAAAGCATCGGGTGAAGATGACACAGAGGTTTTGACCCGGGATCAAGGACACTCTGGTTCACACGAGACATCCAGGCAAACATAGGGCTAACATTAGACATTGATCAGGACTTAACCCGGACTTAAATACATGTATTGAGATAATCTTAAGGAGGTCGTACAGGATTTACAGAGCTTACAAAGCGGAGAAACATCTGTTGCATGCATTTGTAAAATTATATTTGTATGTTTTATATTTCTTTGTCCTTTTTCATTGATGCTTAAAATGACATTTAGAGTGTGAAAAAAATATTTTTTTAAGAAAGAGGGTATTTTCATTTGAATTTTCTTTGAATAGTGGGATAAAATAAAGAAAACAATATGAGAGAGAGAGAGAGAGAGAGAGAGAGAGAGAAAGAGAAAGAGAGAGAGAAGGGTCTGGAGAGTAAAGCTTAATACATGGTAACATCCGTAATTCATGAAAGATAAAATCATTGTCTAGTACACGTTAAATAACTTTTGGAAGAAAAAGTTCTATAACTGCAAATAATAATGTACATGTACTCACTCAAAACTAAGTAGTACAAATATCCGGCAAATTTATAGTCCATATTCCCTGCAAAATGCACATCTCCATGCTGTGGGGATGACGGTGGAGTTTTCACAATGCTCGTGTACGTCGTGAGGCTATTGTCCTATCATAAACATCAATAAGTAACAGGACTCCAATCATACCGAATTACGCCAATTAGCAGGTTACCCTCCAAATCGATGGAAGAGGTGCCAGAAAATATTAACTTAACCATATAAAGACTTCCAAACCCAATGTGTCACGTGACCACGACCCTAGATCAAAACGAGCAACCAGGATGATGTTGTCGTCTAGAGTCAAGCGATCATCTAACTTCAGTATATGTGTATCTGTGGTTCTTATAAACTTCCTGCAACGTGTATACATGTAGAGGAAACACCTCTCTATCGAAATGGTGCGGCGTCAGAAATCAATAGGGGTAAAAATGTTTCTCACCTCGTGTAGGACAATGTGGAATCCTATTGGAGATTAGCGCTAAATTGTAATTAATTGCAATTATTACATTCTATTCGTGTACGATAACTAATTGGCACTTTGTTTAAGTGGTGTTGTCTTTTTTTTTTCTTCTCGTATTGCCTCATCAGTCCGTTTGCATTTGCTATTTAAAAACATACAGTATACAGTGATAAAGGCGACTGACCTTTTTTGAAAGAATATAAAACCGAACAATGATTATTGATTGATACATAGGGTAACCCTTTGCTCGGGAACGATTTAGTTATAGATTTTGGAAGGCAGCACGATGCCTAGGATAAACAAAAGGTTGAAATCATTAAAAGTAATCCAAACAATTAAAAATCTATTTTCCAGAACTGATGAATTCAACCTACTGTTGGAATTGCTAATGCGCGATTATTAGCGCAATTTTCTGAGCAACAAACAGACCATTAAATACGTTATTCAAAACTTGGCCATACAATTAGTTTGTACCGATTTCCAAACCAGTGGTCTCTTCCTGTCAACAGGTCCTGTCCGATCGATGTGTGGAACCCTTTTGTTCCGGTGTTCTACATGTATGTAAACATCCGAATCAAACACAACAGACTGGTTCGCAAACTTATTCAAAGTCAGCCTTTTTTAAAACTTTGCTCTGTTTGACTGCTAAATATAACTTCCGATGGCCGAGTTATTGGCTATGTCCCGCGAGATGCGGTGCATGGTTGAATGAACCCAAACCTAGCCTTAACAATTTAAGATACTAAAACAGTTGTCTTAGAAATTTAAATAACTGTTTGAACAAACATTATTATTGCAAATATCCTTAATTATTAATAGTTTTCTCCATGGAGCCATTCTGCATTCTCCCAATATCTACATAGAAATTGAACTCCCCAGAAAATATTTATTAATTTCATTTTACCATAGATAAGAAAAACAATTTAAATCTAAAAAAAAAAAATGTGGCTAACTTTAAGATATATATTAATTTTCCTAAGATTTCTTGCATCGTATTTGACCTTAGGCTTCAGTCACAGCTAAAAGGTGCCAAACGGTTGGCAACATTTCCAATTCGTTATTTTCTTTTGCACGCGTTTATCGTGGTTTCTTTTTCTTATTCGACAAATACGTTCTCGGACGGACAAGTTCGGTGAAATTCATCCTATCAAAAAGTTTTAAGCATGTCCAAAACGTAAGCTTGGAACGACATGCGTCTTCATGCATTTTGTTCGTAACTCCTGTGTTAGATCTGTCTGTTATCGTTGATATCCATTGATATCCGCGTTGATATCCGTTGATATCCGCGTTGATATCCGTTGTTATCGGTGTTGATATGTTCATATGTTTGCGATAAATTTGAGTCATAGTCGGGCCACTTGCGGATATGAAACGGATAAACTGGACTTACCCAACATGAACATACGCTTTCGTTAGTGTTTCATTTTCTAGTGTGTTGCGTAATTGTTTTATCTGGCATACTGGTACTTGTCCGTTTCTCAAACGGTGTCCGTCAGCTGACAGTTGCTTGTATGGAATGTTTACGGTACTAGCATCGTTTTCATTCGTTTTTACGCTTCAATACAGTAACTACAAGAACATCTAAAGCCGTCAGAACGACTTCCATTGAAAGACTACAAAACACAGACACCAGACATTATATATATATTTCTGATAATAAAAAAAATATAGCCCCTATATTATTACGTATAGGGGTATATTTTTCGTAATAAGAAAAAATATTTAACGTCAGGTTAGAATGTGCAACAAAAGTATATAGTTTTGTGTCATTGGTCGGTTGTTTGGTCGTCCTTTACATGTATCGTGATCCATTGAGATGTGTGACCGTAGGCGGCGTCAGTCACGAAGGAGTAACAACGGGCACCTGACGTTATATCTGTTTCTTGTAATAAAAAAAAATATATACCCTTACCTTATAAAACACTAATAGGGTACTGTATAATAAACACTATTATTGTATTATTATGTACGGGTATATTTTTATTACAATTTAGATATACTTGTATTTCCTCATTTGCATTTGGGAATAACTTAATTTTTTGTAAGCAAACTAGCATCCTCTATGAAATTAAACTTCAGATAGTTCAAATCAGGGAAAATCACAAAAAGACCCCCCCCCCTCCCCCACTTTATCGCAACAGGCTTAAATTGTATTTAAATCATAGAATCTCAAGTAACACATCACGGTATGCTGTCAAACTTGGATTAATGTTTAAACGCAGAAAATAGACGACTATGAAATATCTCATTCCTTCAATATTTTTTTTGCATTTTTCTTGTTGTTGTATTTTTTTCTCCAAAGAACAGGACAGTATTCTTGTTCATCTCAAGTTCACACAATAGTTCTATATCGTGATAAACATCATCAGACTAGATGGTTTCTTGACCTTGGCACATCTTTACACTATGGAGAAAGTCAATACTGGGCAACAATTTTACTGGCTATGTGCGGCCTGACCCTACAGAAGAATAAAGGGTCTCACAGGTCCGTGGAATGTATACACTCTACACCGAATTGTACACAACGCGTGCAATCATTGTTATATTTTCCTCCGAATAGATATCGACGGATTGCCAGGGCAGGGGGTCGTTTTTAATTATGCATGAATGCATTGATTTCAGAGGCAATTGTTGAATTGGGCTAATCAGACCAACGTATAAAAATATGGATATGAAATCCGTATTTTCAGTATGTATTCATGAGTACATAAATATACATACGAACTCAATTATTAGCTTTAACTTCAAACTAATTATTATATAATAAAGCTTTTTTCTTCAGAATTTATATTTTCTTTTCCGAAACAGATGATAAAGAAAATAGTGTTGCACATGGAATGTTATACGTGCATGTACGATCCCCCGTCGCGACAAAATGGGATGCAGATCTGTGGGTTGAGATTTCAAAATCCAAATCCAAACTTTCCATGAAGTTGCGGTAGACATAGTGGCACGCTAAAGAAGCCACTATAGTGCCCTGAAGCCATGAGCGCTTATAAATTACACAATCAATATATACTAGTAAATGAAAGAATCTCGAAGGGATTTAACAAATCAATGAAATACTGGACATGATCCGGGTAGAATTTTGTTTAGGGAAAGAAGCATATAGATGGTGTTTGCATGAATTGTTTTTTGGGGGTTTTTTTTTGAGAAAAATTGTATTTTTTGAAATTAAGAAATTTTGATATACCCTTTTCCTCCCTGTTCTAACTCATTTATCGACTTTCACAGGGTGAAGTACTACTGAAACGTGACTTAAATAAAATGATAGATGATTGAATGGCAAAGCTATGCCATTGATAAAAATCACATTTCCAGACTTCAGTTGACTGAAAGGCGGGTTTCCAATATTTTTCAGAACAACCATATTTGCTAAAAATTCCATGAATTTAGGAAATAGCTTGGGATATCAAAGTAATTTTCATTATATATATATATATATATATATATATATATATATATAGATATAGATATATATATATATATATATATATATATATATATATATATATGGTTGTGTGAAGTAATTTTTTTTATCCCCTCCAACTTGCCCTAACTTAGAATCGGGATCGAGAGACGCCACTGAAGTCACATGACATCAAGATGGCGATCACCACTGGAAAAGTCTCCAGTGTATTTAGGACAGGGTTATTTAATGGAAAAGTTGCGATTGTAACCGGTGGCAGCACTGGTATTGGTCGTGCAATTACACAAGAGCTACTGTTTCTAGGTTTGGAAGCACAATCTTAACAATCCTCTTTAAAGTGCAAATTTAAACCATAATCAGGTCCAGCACAATCTCTTGATTTAGCTATATAGCTTGAAAAAGCTATATAGCTTAATAAAGCTATTCAGAATATCTTGATAAAGCTATTTATATGCAGTTTTTCACAAAAGTGTTAATTATCAGAAATATGAAAAAGATCGCAATATAATTACCACTCATACAGTGAAGTCGCCAATTCCGGGTCACGTCAGACTGTTTCTTTGATATTTTACAAAGCTATTCTATTTAAATTTTACACTATATATATATTGAAAGTACATTTTGTGAGTTATTGGGCATTCATTTTGTTTTTCAAAATAAATTGCCAGAAACAATATTTACAGAGGCATTTCAACAAGGCATGGTTTCCCCAGTTTCGAATCATTTTCTCCATTTTCGGGTCATGTGACTTCAAAGTGTCAGTAATGTCGGGTAATCGTATCAGAACACAACTTTTATTAATTTGCAGCATTGAAATAATGATTCCGATCAGAAAATATATTTACAACTACTAATACTCAAGTAACAGGGATCAATTTCTAAATGTAAATGACAGTCGGGATTCAGAATGAAATGATCGTCATTATGTCATCATTGTGACAAAAAGAAAAATGAACTCAAAGAAAAATAACAGACAAGATAAATAAAATGACACCTGAGCTAGATGGATCATTTAATTCAATTGAATCTTTTTTCTCTCTTTCACGTTATCGTAAATCCGTAGAAAAATATGTTTCAGGTATAGTGACCTGCAATTGGGGAAATTCCTTCAGATTGATTAATTAATTGCTGTAAATTTATTTGAGCAGTTATTATTCTGAATATTTTCTGACATATAACTGAATGCATGTGCAATATTTTTCATCCATTAACGCCCTCCCACAACTTTTACATCAACCATGCTGCAGCATTAATAATAAAGGTAGCATGTCAAAGTAGTGGGAAAATCTCCATCTCGAAAGTGCTTGATTTCTAATTTCGTTTCTCGGTGGGTCTGTAAATGTTAATTTTCGAATATCGTTTAATGATCAAAGACAGAAAGGCCTATTGTTCGTGATCAATGTATTTATTAAGTTTTTCCTGCTTCAATTTAAACGAAGTGACATGAAACACACACGAGTGACCCGGAATTGGAGACGACCCAGAATTGGTGACTTCACTGAAATTATACCATGGACCATTCAAAGAGCAACCTTAATTAAAATTAGTTCTAACACTGCTGCTTTTGAACACTTTTAAGCATAAAAGATATTTCCATTGTTTGGGTAACTGTCCACCAACTTGTGTGCACTGAGGCATGGATAAGTATGATTTCTTTACATTGTGCTGAATTATTACCAATCAATTATCTTGTTTACCATAACTGACCTCCTTTATACATGTATTTCATTCAAGAAGTAACTGTGTGGTCATGAATCAATTGCCCCAAAACTTTTAGAACTTTAACTGCAAAGTCTCCCGAAGAGACACAAATTGATGAGTAATCTTTACATGCATTGTTTACGGAACAGTTCAAAGTTGCAAACTATCACTGCACTAAAGTGCGATTTTGTTTACATGCTGAAAAAAATACACATTTATGAAAAATGTATGAAAAAATAGCTAAATCAAGCTATTCTGAATAGCTTAATAAAGCTATATAGCTTTTTCAAGCTATATAGCTAAATCAAGAGATTGTGCTGGACCTGATAATCTGTGATCATGTTGATCTTGCGGTAAAAATGAAACAAGATCTTACAGAATGGTGTTCATTTTATGGTCATCCATTCGTTGCATTTAAAAAAAAAATCATTATCCCGGCAGTTACAATGTATGTGTGTGTGTTTCATTTAATAATTTAACATTACATTAATTTTGTTTGTTGCGTATGGAAATTGAAAGGTACACTTTCCAATATTCATGCATTAAAAATTACATGTTTAGACCATACCACAACTACATTTTAGGATGCAAAGTGATTATCGCTTCAAGGAATGAGGAGAGACTTGCTTCTGCTGCAAATGTGATTAAAAAACAAATTCCTGGAGACAGCCCAGCTGAAATTGCTGACATCCAGTGTAACATTCGGAAAGAAGAGCAGGTGCCAAAATTACAACACTTTTAGACAAATGATGAAATGCTTATTTATGACAAATTCATGATTTATGGGAAAAATGAAAAATGTAACCGAAATGCCTATACTTGTCATTCAGGTTCAGAGACTGATTTCTGACACAATTAAAAGATTTGGAAAAATAGATTTCCTCGTCAACAACGGAGGAGGACAGTTTCCTAGTCCCGCATCATCCTTTAGTCTTAAAGGATGGAATGCTGTCATTGAAACAAATCTGACAGGGACATTTTTATGCTGCAGAGAAGGTATACAAAATGACAGTTGTATTACATTTGAAAATACATTACCATTTTGTATCTTGAAAGAGAGAGAGAGAGAGAGAGAGAGAGAGAGAGAGAGATCTACGGTCAAATTTTGGTATGGAGAGCTTCCATATCTAGAGAATCATGAAGATATTGAAATGACTTAGAAGTCCAAACCAGCTTAATTTTTGTTAAACTCTCTGGATTTCTCCAAGTTTTTTATTGGCCCTATGAGGGTATAGATACAATATAACAAGGTTTGATTGTTTTATTGCCAATGCCCAATATTCTGTAACATTACATTTCTTGGGGTTATTTCCCAGTGTATAATCAGTGGATGAGTGAACATGGTGGTGTCATCATTAATATAGTTGCTGACATGTGGAAAGGCTTCCCAGGAATGAGGTAAGACAATACCTTATACCAACTTTAAAAAGATATGTCACCGAGGGGAAAGGGCACTATAGAATAAGGGGAATTAACTTGTATAGGCCCAACCCAAGAGACAGGGGGTCAGCCTAGTCAATAGGCTTAAATTGACCTCTAAGTCGAATATGCATAGAGCTATAACTCGAAGGCAGGTTTCACAATTTATTGATCAAGTGATTTTAATTAACTTATAAAATATCAACAATAATCAAATAAAATAAAGTCAAAATAGAACAGGATAAAAATGATTATTTCTTAAAAAGCCAAATGAGTCAGAATGAATTTAACTCAATGTTGCTTAGTCTACTGACAGACTGGTGGACAGTCAACTAGATAGTCAGTGTGAAGACATAAGCAACATGAGATAGTGGCCGAAAGAGTCTGACTGAATTGAATAAATTTCTAACTGTATTTATATTCTAAAAGGTAATTAATAGAAGTGTGGTACATTACTCATGATAATTACTCAAAAAGCTTAAGAACAACTCAGAACAATTATATAGACTACCGGTAATTGGGGATAATTAGCAGAGCAGACTGACTCTAGCTAATTACTTGTCATTTGGCATGAGTAAACTCTTAAACATATTTACACAAAATAACACACCATGACAGATATGTTAAGGACTTGCCATGTCTTTAAATACATGTGCATTATTTCACAGATGAGCACATCCAATTCTTTAACTCTCCAAAACCTTCTAGGTTATGTTAATATGATTCAAGATCTTTCTTACCATTAAGCCATACTGGAGCAGCTCGTTCAGCAGTGGATAATCTGACTAAATCCTTGTCCATAGAATGGGCCAACTCTGGAGTCCGGGTTAATGCGGTTGCTCCGGTAAGTAAACTTTTTTTTCAGATTTTTCTTTTCATCCAGTGGAAGCTGTGACGAAATTCCTAAATATGAAATTTTTGTAAATTTATTGTTTATTGGTTTCTTTATTTCCACTTTTTTTTCAATGTTAGTGTTTTAAAACCTATTTTAGGGTACAGTTTATTCTGAGACAGCTGCAGCAAACTATAGTGATAAAGGATTATTTAACCGAGCCATTCCCACTATCCCAGCTAAACGATTAGGAACCCCTGCTGAGGTACATGCATGTTTACTGTAAAATTATTAATAATTTGCTCAACTTTCATGAATTTCATTGGTATACCCCTCGTCCACAAATGTCAATCCTCAATGAATCATGCAACTTAATTCATTAAGGAAATTCACAATATTACATGTCCACAAATCTGTTGAAAAAACTGTCAGTCCACAAAATATTGGCCCACAAATTTATAAATTTAATTAAAAAGTTTTCATTGAATTTAATTGAATTCGAAGTATTCATTGAAAAAAATGATTGCACTTCTTGAATTCATATACATGTATATTGATCTGTTTTGGTGTAATTCATTTGTCATTTGAAGACATTGCTTTATATTAATTAAATTAATTGTGGTATGGAAAAGAATAGTTAGTACAAAACTAAGTCTAGTAGCTAATAAAAATCTAAAGATTATTATTAGTTTTTTTTTTTAATTACATGCAATTTTTTTTAGGTTTCAGCGGCTGTATGCTTTTTACTGTCGCCTGCTGCAGCTTTTATCTCCGGAGAAACACTGAAAGTTGATGGTGCAGCTAGCTTGTATAGTGTCACTGGTTGGGAAATACCAGGTAAGCCTACAGAGAAATGATGTACATCACATAATATATTAGAATAGAAATAACCAATTATCGTGGAATATTTAAAAAAAATGTGCAATTGTTAGATTGTTTTTTTTCATGCCTAATACACAATAAGAAAGCACAATCTAACAATCTGAGCTGATATACAAGGTACAATGGCTTCACATAATAACGGAAATATCTTTTGTTTCACTCGCATGAATCATTATCATTTCTTGTTGAGTTCTGTCACAATTTTACTCAAAGGGATGTCGATAGAGTGTAAAATATAAAACCATATACTGTATACATGTACAGAGAATTTTACACCTGATTAAGAAAATTTTTTTTAAATATTGGGAAAACAGAAAATCCCATTTAAAAAGTTTGTTGATTATTATTCCTATTTACTATACAGTAAGACTAACATGGCTTAGTGTCATGGGTGTTAGGCCTGTAACTGAAAGGTAGTTGGTTCAAATCCCGCTGTGTTCACTTGATATTGTGTGTTGTGCACTTAGACAAGGCACTTAATCTACATTGTCTCAGTCCACCCAGCTGAAATTGGATACCGACTTGTACGATGGACTGGTGTCCCATCCAAGGGGAGTCAGTGACTCTCATCTGCTTAGCACCACGGAAACCGGGGATAAGCACCGGCCTTATGCGCCTAATGGCATGCATCCACCAATATTAGAGACATCCAGAATTTTGGTGGGGTGTTAGAAATATGAGTTACCTCCCTTTATACATACTTAAAAAAACCCCAAACACCGAAGTCGTATTTAGCACAAAGAGGGATATGGGGCTTTTGATTTTTAGAATCCTAATCATAGGCTTCAAGAAAAATCTTTAAAAAATCCCTATAAGAAGATCATATGTGAAAATAATTTTTGCCATTAAAGCTCTTTAAAAGCCATTAAAAAAATGAATTAAGGCCTAATGAAGCCATACAGAGGGATAATAAATATGTGGGATTGTTGGGTTTGATGGTACATATATTAATGATACAGACAAAACTTCCTGTATATGTTGTTACTATATATATTTGTATATTGAAGTTTATAAACCTTATTTGTTTTTAGGGTAACAAATAATGTTGCATCTTTCATCTAAATTGAAATCAACTAAACAAAACAGAGAAATGATAAAACCAAACAAACCCATCGTAGGAAACCCATGGTTCCATGAACAAACCCAGAAATTTTTTCTTCATTTTAGATCACAAGAATATACCAGCATATGACTGGGAAACAGATGAAGATAAAAGGAAACTAAAACCAAAGCTTTAACAAAACAGTAAGAGACAGGTCTGTTTTATCATCTGAATTTTTACATTCTGAAAAAAATGGATCAATAACCCGAAATTCCATGGATTCTTAACAATGTGTATTTTGTGATTGAATAACTGTGATTGAATTGTTTTCAATAGTATTAGTAATTTTTGAATGAAATTGTATGTATATTTTATAACCAGTGACCTAGTTTATCCTACACTTATAACTCTATATAGATAAATGTACATGGTCATACTGTTATTTGAATTTGTATGAATCGAGAGAATGAATTTAAATTATTGAATACTGTTCATACATGTATTATGTCAATACATTCTTGCATTTGCTCATGTTACTGTGTGAATTTTTGCATCACTAGTTGGTTGTACCTAGAGTCTAGTGAGTGAGAGTGAGCGAATAATTGTGTGGAGAAACAGTTGCAGTACAACTCTAATTGCTTGCACTAATACATTTGGAAAGTTTTTAGTAAAATTTTTATACAGACACTCGACTTTACATGTAGTTCTTTTTGAGAATTATTCTGACTTTTCACCCTGCATCTGTGGATCTCCTGATTACAATTGTATATATACACAGGATGCATCGTACAATATATTCATAGCAAAAGGATCTAATGATCCCTAATAGAAGAAATTTGAAGAATTTGCTGTAAACAATGTAAACTAGGAAGGACATCAAATAGGATGAAAAAACCACTCTTTGAACATTTCAAGTAAACGAAGGTCAACAGTCAAGTGCAATAGGCTTATGACATACAAAATCATTATGGGGATAAGTTACAGAAACCAGTCTTTGAACATTTCAAGTAAACGAAGGTCAACAGTCAAGTGCAATAGGCTTATGACATACAAAATCATTATGGGGATAAGTTCCAGAAGGACAAATAAAGACAGAAATGAAGTGTTCAATAGCAAGCTATGTACACATCCTTGAACTATAACCATTTCTGAAGTTACTTTTTCTTTAAAAACTTTCTTCCAAAAAAAAAAATGAAATATCTTTATCAAATAATGTAGAATATTAAAGGCTTTCTTTTAAACAAATCTCATTGTCAAAAGACTTTGATGCTATTTGTAATATATACATGTATATCACCTTAGAATATTTAAAAATAATTGGGACTATTATAAAGTGAAATTTGACTTGTCAAAGGTCAAGTATCAAATAAAAACTATTTTTTCTTTTGAAGTCAATTAAGTTACGGTACTTTTCTAGGTATATCAAATAAATATTGCTGGAATTTAGTATATATATATATAGTTAATCCCTATTAAAAAATAAAAAGACATTAATCGCCATTTTGAAATTTTGTATTCATTAACACATTCATTGACACGTTGGCAAATACTGCACATACATGTATGCACATTGGAACAATCCTTCATGTAAATTATATATAATATTTTGTCAATAAAATCAAACATGTGGGACATAACATAATTAATACTTGTACATACATTCCATCTGCCATTTAAATTAATGTTTATTACAATAATTGACTTCATTTAATACTTAGAGACATAAAAAAACATTATCTTAGGTTATCAAAAACAAATATATGTTTTACAAAAACTGACAACCAATTAAAAAAAAAACCAAATCATGTATTTTAATTAAAAAGTGTACATGTATAAAAATTTTGCATTTCATTGTGAGTGCAATTCCAAATTCTCACACTTGAAATACACTGTACACTATATAAAGAGCACCTGAGTTCATGTGGCTTTTACCAGATATTTGCATTCTCATTTAATCATTTTTATTATAATTTTAATTCTCTCTCCTCTAGTAAAGGCGAGAAATACCAGTCCACTTTCTCTGGGGTCACTTTTTCTAATGCTGCTGGATTCCACTTTGGACTCTGATCTTTATCTACTAGAACTGAAAAAAAATACATTGTTTCAATGAGTTTGAAGTCACTTCTTTTAATTATATTATGTCCATATGTCCAGTAAGTATACATGTAGATTATGACATTTTAATAACCTGAATGCTGACTTTTTAAAACATTTTCATAAGATAAATAGATTTAAAGTTTCATCTTGTGTATAAGAGATATAATCCTGGGATTGCAGTAAGATTCAGCTTGAATATTCTCAATACTAATTTCTTTAATTTCACAATTTTATGACATTTCCCGTGGAACAATTTTGCTTGTAAAATAAAAATCTACCCCCTTTTCTGACCTCAATAATCATTGTACAATCAAACTTGAAATTTCTACATATCAGCTTGCTGCAACATTAACTTGCAAGTTGTAGGCTTTTTCTAGCTATTTCTAATAAAAATTTGACCCCCTTAAGATTCTTCCTGTGGTTGATGTTCGAAATCTAAAGCCCTTCCCCCACATGATGCACTGTGCCAAGGTCAAAATTGGCTTAGTGGACTCAGAGAAAATGATGGAAATGTGAAGAGTACATGCTGAGGAAATGATGACAAATGCAGGACAAATATTGATCTGAAAAGCTGGAACCTTCAACTCTGGTGATCTAAATAGATTAGGCATTCTTACGTGCTCTAACACCCTCGTAAAAGTCGTGATCCTCTACACAGTGCTGACTAAGTCGGTATTCCATGACAAGAACGTCCTGTAAGGTCATCGACTCTGCCTCCAGAATCTGTCGCAGGGTTATTTTCATTGATGTAGGGGACTACAAAGGTTTAAATTTAAGATTTTTTAAAAAGGTCTAGACAGAAATATATATTTAACATCTAAAAATATAAACTTAAAATAAACCTTAATCAAAATGATATCTGCGTCAATATATAGGTCTCACAAAACATTTGTTGTACATGTACACATATATATATATATGTTACTTGTTTATTTAATATGAATCAAATGCAGAGGAATTATAAGAGTTTACAATGCACTGCACTCTCTTTCTACTAACCATTTTGCTGAGTGTATCCAGCTGTTTCTTGGCCCATTCAGATCCCTCCATTTTCAGATTGTGTACGATTTCTTCCACTGTGTTACCAGAGAACAACCTGTCAATCTCCTCTATATGAGGCTCCAACACAAAATCTGTATCAGGTATATCTGTGCTCTATAAATACACATGTGGATATATTATTATTCACACAAAATCTGTATCAGGTATATCTGTGCTCTATAAATACACATGTGGATGTATTATTATTCATATCTACCATATCTTTATAAAAGAAAAAAAAATGAATGCTGGTAAATTGCCCAAAAAATTGTTGTGATCATGACCTACCATGCTTTGGTACTTGTATAAGAGATCCCCTATATCATGAGCACGTGCATTTTCCATTGCTAAAAGGGATTTTTCTAAGTCTGCTAATTTATCTGACTGTACAAAATGAGTAGCCACCCCAGCCTTCAGCACATCTCTGCCCTTTAGTCTGAAACCACTGAGGGCCAAGTAAACCCCTAGTTTGCCTCCTAGTCGGGGCAAGAAGTACCCTCCTCCAACGTCAGGAAATAGACCTATAGAAACATACATGTATCAGTAAGTGTATAACAGATGGGTTTGTGAGAGCCAGGTGTGCACAGGTATTGTCAATCAGTATCTTGATACGACATCCATAATTATATGTTTGTCAAGGTAAATTATTGCTCTGTGGAATTTCACTCGCATATACATGTATATACATTTTCCGATTATCTAATGAACTAGATATCTAGACTTTGTGTACATACATATATGTGGGTACGTGTGTAGAAATTTGTACATGTACTTCGAGAAACAAATATTCTGATATAAATATTCAATATTTCATTGTTTGCAGGTACCTAATTTTTTCAAGTTTGTTACCTTGAAAGATTGGTTTGATTCATCATATTTATATTCAATAGTATTTTATGATAAAAACATGGCAGTGCATGCATTATGGCATCTCGTTACCTATGGCTGTCTCTGGCATTGCAAACAATGTTCTCTCTGTAGCAACCCTGAACATTCCATGCACTGATAATCCTACACCCTGTCAAAAACAAAATATATCAAACAACTAACAAGTACATAATGTACTCAGTTGTGGACTATCAAAAAGAAATTTAACTCCACACACACAAAATTTGCAGTTTTCCTTATCCTTATCATTGTAGTTCTCTGTCTAACTTTCACCTGCATTATTCCTATACCGGTATATAATATTTTGTTCCAACAACACAACACACAGTAGATGAGAAATATATTCAATGTTTAGTTATATAAACTACATGAAGAAGAATATTTTATAAGGTTAATGTGTTGTTGATTTGTGACCTAAATGGTTTCACTGTTTACAAAATAACCATACTATGCAGATCATAATGTTTTGGGTTTTTTTTGTGATTTATTTTGTTGATATGAAAACTTATCAAAATAAACATCCCTGCAAACACATATTTCTACCTTTACTTTATTGCTTATAGCGTGCATATGATTTCTTTGCACAAGTTACATGCATGTTAATTATTTCATAATACCATAGTTACATTCACATCTATAAGCTGTTTGTACTTACCCCTCCCATAGTTATACCATCTATCAGAGCAATGTATGGGATTTCATATGTGCCTGAAAAAAAATAAATCCACAAATGTTTTTTTCTGTATATATTTAATACTATTTGCATCGTATTAGACATATACCTAGGAACATATCAACACATCCTCACTGCCGAAAAAAAAATCCAAAAATAACAATAACAAACAAATCAACAATAAAGCAAGAGGCCCATGGGCCACATCACTCACCTGAGCAACAATAGACATAATAAAATCAGCTTTATGGAGTCATAAACAAAATATTTAAACAATGTTGTATAATAGATCCTGTATATATAAAAAAAATTCCCCTGCATTCTTATGTTTATCATTGAGCCCCTTTGTAACAGGATGATTTTACAGTCATATCACATATTGAGCATTACAGTTCTCGAGAAAATGATCAGACTTAAACAACTGTTTATACATGTATATGGATTATAAACCTACATCAAACTTTGAACCCCTTATGAGGCCCAAGAATTGTCCAGAGGCCAGAGTCCTAACAATTTTAAAAAATCAACAATATGTCATAATGCTTGCATATAAGTAAAACCATATATAATAAAATTTGAGTTTCTGTGAATAATTTAAATGTTTTCCTTTGTAAAATTGGACCCCCTCCACTCCCCCCCCCCCCCCCCCCCCCCCCCCCCCCCCCCTCCAATGTGAAGCAACCCTACTCCTGGAGATTATGATCTTGACAAATTTTAATCTACAGTATCTGAACTGACTTAAGGTTTTCTAGGCAAATTGTGTTTTATAGTAGGATGATTTTTAAAGATTTTTCCCTATATGTTTCTATGTAAAAATTTGACACCCCCCCCCCCTTCCACCCTACCCCTGGAGATTATGATTTGGACAAACTTGAATCTTCCCTACCTGAGGATGATTCCACACAAGTTACAGATTTTCTGGCTGTTCACTTTCAGAGAAGAATATTTTTAAAGATTTACTATATATATTCCTATATAAAAAGTTGACCCCCCACTGTGGCCCCACCCTACCCCTGGGGATCATAACTTTATCAATATTGAATCTACCCAAACGAGGATACTTTGACACAAGTTTTAGCTTTTCTGGTCGATATGTTTCTGAGAACAAGATTTTTCTCTATATATTCCTATGTAAAAATTCAACCCCCCATTGTGGCCCTATCTTACCCCTGGAGATCATGAGTTTAACAAACTTGAATCTACCCTACCTGACGATTTTTCAACACAAGTAATAGCTTTTCTGGCCGATCAGTTTCTGAGAATAAGACTTATAAAGATTTTTCTCTATATATTCCTATGTAAAAATTTGACCCCCCCCCCCCTTTGTGTCCCCACCCTACCCCTGGGGATCATGATTTGAACAAACATGAATCTACAAACCTGAGGATGCTTCCACACTAGTTACAGCTTTTCTCGTTGATCAGTTTCAGAGAAGAAGATTTTTAAGGATTTACTTTTTATATTCCTACATTGTATGTAAAAATTTGACCCCCATTGTAGCCCCACCCTACCCCTGGGGATCATGATTTGAGCAAACTGCAAACTTGAATATACACTACCTGAGGATGCTTCCACATAAGTTTCAACTTTTCTGACCAGATGGTTTTGAGAAGAAAATTTTCAGAAGATACCAAAAAATTTTCAATTATTTTTTATTATTTCCCCTTGGAAGAAGGCGTGGCCCTTCATTTTAATAAACTTGAATAAACTTTACCTAAGGATGTTTTGTGTCAAGTTTAGTTCAAATCAGCCCAGTGGCTCTGGAGAAGATGTCGAAAATGTAAAAAGTTTACGGACAGACAGACAGGCAGACGGACGGACAGACGGACGCCGGACAAAAAGTGATCAGAAAAGCTCACTTGAGCTTTCAGCTCAAAAAAATAAAAATATTGATGATGGTTCATGGGCAGTTATCTTGTTATTGATATCTTTTCAGAAATATTAAGCAATGCTTTTAGATCTTACCAATTTTGTTGTTAAGCTTGTATTCCTCTTTAAAGAAATCTTGAGACAGTCTGTCGCCAACTTTCCCTGCCTCTGTAACAGCTGCAAAACAAATAAACCCCTTATACATTTAAAATCACAAAACAATGTAGTTTTTGTTAGGCTCAATTTTAAAATGTAACTCTAACAATTATCATTCATAATTTCTTTGTAAATGATGTTTAATAATGTTTAAAGACTTTGGTTGGGTTTCAATGAATCATAAATAACACAGCTATGCAACCAGGTACAAAAACATTTAAGGTTAAATTAATGAAACAAATTCATACCTCTGATATCACCCCCAGCGCAAAATGCCTTATCCCCAGCCCCTTTGATTATCACCATTGTTGTCAGAGGTTCATTCTCCCATGCCTGGAAAAAAACCCATTCCAAGTAAAATAATATCCTACTCAACTTGGACACTTATATTACATGCATTATATTTTTGGAATATAAAACAAGGTCCTTTATCATACATGTATATACCTTATACATGTACTGATATTTGCTTACTTCCATCAATAGATGTATACAAAAATACTAGCTGACACTTGACATTCTGAAACTGTCTTGGGCTATCTACAGTATTTCTATTATATAGTAAGTTATGAGACAAGACTTAATGAAAAACGTTTAAGAAATAATGCACCACTTAGCCAATATAAGCATATTGCATTAATCTTAGATAAAGCATAAAATATTAAAATCATCATAAAAGATCTTTTTTATTTTGAATTTGAAACATGTATAACTCACTGTTAACTGTGGGTGTATCTTCCTGATCATGGAAAGGTTCAATGAATTCAGAACTTTTGGTCTGTTGAGAGTTATCACCCCCTTAGTGTCAATTGTCTCTAAAATTACATCATCTGGTGCAGATGTACTAAAGTTGTATGCTGAAGTCATTTTCTAGACAGATAAAAAAAAATTTATCAAAATTCTACAATGAAAATTAAAGATTGCAAAAGTTTGATATTCAAAATTGATATTTAATCAGAGTGCAGATATTCAGGCTCATATGATGTGTATTGAAAAAGTCTTCATGAAATTCTTATGGAATATAACAGGCTAAATACAAATTAAGTCATAATAATTAATTAAATTAGTTTATTAGTGTATTAAAACATATTCATATTGATATGGTATAAAATATAATAAATCGTTCTCTTTTAATTTGGAACTACAAATTTTTGCAAAGAACAATTTCAACTGTTGTTCAGTCAACATCCAGTACACCATGCACCATAACTATAGCCTGGTCATATTGCTAATGCAATGAGCCTTGCTAAAAATCAATTGAAATACCATGAAATCATTTATATGTAATAAATTGAAACATGTGAAATGCTAAATATAATATGTACTTACAACATGCTGAAACACAACCGACAACCGCTGGATACTTCTGAAAAACATTAATTAGATATTTTCATCGGTATCAGGAGAAAACCCAGTTACGTTTTCTTCAAGAGAAAACGTACCCTAGAGAAATCATAACATATTGTTTCATAGCCTCAAATACTATTTTAATGCAAAAAGATAGAGGAATATATGAATTTTATTTATAAATAATAACACATGATAATATAGATCCCGTACAGGATTGTATATTTATCGGTTGAATATTTATTATAGGACACTTGATGAATTATATGAATTTTATGAATAATATCATAATTATAATAATAATTTATATATCCCAAAAGGTAATTCTTATATATGTATTAGTTGAATTAAAGGACTTGGACATGATTTGAGCTCAAAATGTTTTAGCTTTAAAAAAATCATCAATGTATTACTCTAGACATAAAAATTGGAGAAACAGTTTTGCTTTTGCTATTGACTTTTTGAGATACTATAATTATTAAGTTCTTCAATTATATATTGAAATAAAAACTATTATGCCTATATTTTTTAACGATTTCATTTATATCGATTGATTAATTGTCGACAAGTTAAACTGCTTAGGCGATGTTTGTGCGTGTGTACATAACACATTTATTGTCTAATTAATTAATGTATGTGATTATGTGTACAAAAACAAATAGCAACAAATGATAGAAATGTTTATTGTATAATTTATTTTATTGCATCCCAGAATATTTATCAAACTATTAATTATTTATGATTTCTCTTGGGCACGTTTTCTCTTGGAGAAAATGTAACGGTACGTTTTATCTTGGAGAAAACGTACCCAAGGAATTGGTTTTCTCTTGGGTATGTTTTCTCCAACATTCTTTTCATCAGAGTAAAATCAAATGATAAGAAAATATGATAGTGTATATTCTTTAAATTCTATTAAAACATAATTTTTAACAACTGAAATTATCATTTAGTGTGTCTCATGAATCTCCACGTGTGAAAGAAAATCAAATATTGTTCAAACTATCAAATAGTAAAACATTTCGTTTATACATAACAAAACTTTATATCGTGAAATTTGACACCATACCGTCTTATCAGCATATCTGTGTCCGATTTACTTTCAAAATCTGAAAGATTATTAAGCATATATGAAAAAGATAAAAGAGCAAAGTGTTAGTGTATTAGGTAGTTACACTTTGCTTCAAAATAGCAAAGAGACGGAATAGACACGTTTGCAAAATGTGTAAAATGATGAGCAATTTAGTGCATTATGTAGACATTCCGTAGTTTTTAGTTGTTACATTTGGTTGTCGGATTATAATTCTATCTTAAATAATTCCTTACTTTTCATTTCTAATGCATAAATAACGGGATACTTAAAAGCACACACTACTGAAAAATCTACCCTTATTTAGATGTTAGTCCCAATGTACTGAATAGATAAGCATGCAAATTTAGGGATTTTACTCTACCTGATGAAGGACAACGAACTCTCCGGTCAGTGAAGATTGGTTTAGTAGGCTAAATGAGTAAACGAAGAATCGATTGATAATATGGTTGAGAAATACAAATCCGAAAGGATATGCCTTGCATCAGAGACATAAATAACATTTATGTTATTTAACTTTTTTTTTTTTTTTTATATCTAATAACACTCTTTATAACAGAATCATAGCTTTTGATGATGTAGACATAAATTGTAATGAGAGTAACGACTCTTCTCTTCCTCTTTTCTACCGTCTTAAGGATTTTAACTTGATTAAAACATTATTATTAAATAAACTCGCATGGTTTTTTTTTTTTGTATAACAAATTAAATTTTTGATTTCATATCGCGCGTTATTAATCACAGATGAATCATTCATATATTATCGTGTACATATATGAAATAAAGATCTAGGATCTAGAAGAAGAAAGAATATTTATGTACAATGTACATGTATTAATAAACGTTTAAATACAGGGTACAATTATAAATCAATATGTGAAATTAACTGTGTGCAGACGATAAACATTATTACAGGCCATGCTCAAGTTTCTTGACTCTATATTGTACTTTTGATAGAAATTAAATTTAGTACTGATAATATCGATTTTTTACTCTCTCTCTCTCTCTCTCTCTCTCTCTCTCTCTCTCTCTCTCAGAAAATGACGAAGCTGTAATCTTGATAATTACAAAATGAAATAAATTAAGACAATTCTTGCAATTGAAATGCTTAATTATAGAATTATGGGTTCTGTTTGAATGCTTGAACCGAACATAAAGGACAATATTTATCAATTTTATTAAAAACCAAATAGATTATGAGGTCGACCGTAAATGGACGCTACAAAAAATAAGATAAAACCATAAATAGGATTTCGTTTATGGTCAAGATCTAGTAAATGAAAGGTGTCTACAGGTGTATGAAATTCAAGATATAAATTATTTCAATGATGCTTCACATCAATGGCTTTGTTTGATAAGGTGTACAGGGGCTTAAATTTTTTGGTAAATACAATGAAAAATCATGTTTTAAACTTTCGTTTTCCATGAAATATGAAGGAAATGAGAGTAACAATTCTCAGAGTTTTGTCCATTTTTGACTAATGAAATACATGTATATCTAGAATGCCGACAGTCTCTCCAAAAGACGGGAAATTGTTTCATTTTCTAATTCCTCATATCAATTATGACGTCATAATGGTTCTAAAAACTTGTGACATACCGTGTAGGACCCGCTATTTCTAACGTCATAATACGATGACATCATTGGTACGTCATAATCAACTCGACAAAAACGTCACAATGCATTCAGATAGTTACATCTGAAACATTGAGAAGGTGAGTAAACACCAGTGATGATTTTTAGGGAATATTATGAATAACGATTAGATATGAATATAAACATTTAATCAAAACAACAATTGCCTTGTAGGTTCATATCATATTGCAAGAAGAAATAAGTTCTACTGACGATGGCAACGTGTATAGGCTACTACGATGAAGTCCAGAGAGAGACGGAGAGGGTGAGCAATTTTATAGTTATTTTATTATCCACAAGCATCCTTGAGCCACCAATAATGGTTTTCAAAATGAACAAATGATTACTGTATTCGACCACCCCGTATCGCCGGTATTTCACAAGCAGTTTTTAATTTTTACTTGTAGAGATTTTTACCAAGAGAGGTGATAGACGAGTACCAGGAATCCTTCTATAGACAGTATGGGATTTTACCAAGTACTGCAAAGCCGCTGCTGAGTGACTTAACCCGCCAAAAGGTGGGCATACAATCTCTGCACATGAATCGTCTTGTAAATAAAAATGTAGACAATTTTTAAAAATAATATCAAGTGAACGTAACTTAAAAACAAAAAACCCAAAGCCGAAAAACATGAAAAATAAATTTAAATATTTTATAAACTTTATTTGCTAACTATGTAAAAGATAATTAATTATACATGTATTTGATTTCTATCAAATTATCTTGATTCTAGAAACAGCGAGCAGATGCTTTAAGCATTGAGAAAGTCTTAAACCGAGTGAAGGTATATTCTTTCATTTTTTAAATGTCTTTTCTATACTTTTTAAAAGGAAATTGATGATATTACAGTGATATCCATTCGTCCATGTATGGCAACTTTACTTACATGTATATATAAAGATGTACTATATATTTTACTTGTCAATACATGTATAATCAAATTGCAGTTTAATACGTTATATCTAATCCATTTTGGCAAAACTATTACTACTGAAATAGTGTTTATTATTAGTTCCTAGAATCTTCATCAGTCACAGAAATATTTTTATTCCCCTACTTTCATCTCAAAATATAATTTAATAGAGTCGTGATTGATTCGTTCAATCTAACAATATTTAACACTTAACGTCTATTTTCTAAACACAGAAATACTTTAGAGACATTCTCAGGGATTCCAGAAAGAGCATCAGAAGCGAACTGTTAAGAGGCAGACTTCCCAACTACGTCTTGGTAAAGGTATGTTATACATTAAATGGACACGTTTTACGGGATAACCATGCATGCAATTATACATCATTTTCTTTGCATTTAATCTTTTGAAAATCATTCAAAAATCACTTTGTTTGTCACTTACACACAGGCCAAAAAGCTACTTGATACGTTTAAAGCAAAGAGAGAGTATCTAAAGAAAATGCGCCCCGAACAGTTCCTGGTAAGTAATAAAAATAAATAATTGTCATCTACCAACAATAAAGTCATGCATATTCAAATATAACAGATTTATCGATATGTACTTATTCGGAATGGTACAAACACATACATGT